>VMBQ01000683.1:105640-243666 GCA_007657795.1 Dreissena rostriformis
CCCCCCCCCCCTTATCCCTGTACATCGATTAACAAAGTTGCAGCAGATAAACAAGCGTTTTATTCGAGATCAGTACACAATACATAATCTAGCAAATAATGTGATTACATACAATAAATCAGTGGCAAGTTTGTTCAGGTAATGTTTTTAAAAGAACAATGCAAACATTGATTCAAATAAAGTGTACAGTTTACGCAACAAACACATGGAGAGTGATGTTCATGTATTACACGGTAACAGATTGTCTTATATCTTATGCATATTTATATAGTTTGCAACATTTTTAAGTACATATGCGTTAACAGACCTCATTAGAGAATTGAATGTGTATACTGAAGGTCTAACGTACAATCTTTTATTATCGAGAAATCTCCGCCTTATAGTAATGTTACATTGACAAGTGAATATACAATTGTACACGTCTTCTAAATCGCGACTAACGCAATACACATAGTAACTTTCGCTTATTGGTATAACACTAGAACCATAACGGACCGTATTTAGGAGATATTAGCTATTGTATTCTTTTCGCTTTTCGAGGATTTGGATAAGTATTATTGTACACAAATATGAATTGAAATCTGCGAAATTATGTATAAATCAGTGTTTTTCTACGAAAACTATGAAATGTCATCGGAAAACACAATTAGCACAAATGTGTTCTTAATTTTTGATTTTCGTCATCTATTTTGACAAGTTTTTAAGTAAATTATTTCAAAGTTATGATAACACCTATCTGAAGCGTCGAGTAAACGTTGATTCCGCGTTGGTGTGTCGATAAAAGCATAAAGCTGATTAGTTTTAAAAGAAAAGTTGGCAATACAAAAAATCATTCAGCGGTCGTTTAATTGTTGTTTTTTGTTTGTTGTAGTTTCGTGTTCAACTTTTTTCACAAAACAATTGTTTAACAAATCGAATTTGCTTGTATATGCTGTGTCCTTCAATTTATAGTATAAGTTAAAGGCCCAATAAAGGTGACGATCCGTAATTATTTATCGATTTTTAAATATTTTTTCACATTTTATTTATAAAGGTTATCAAAAAACAATATATATATGCTATTGGACATTACCATAAAAATGAGCATTACAACTTGTTTTGAGCTCAAAATACAGTGTCCTCCAAGTCAATTGTGTTTACAAACAATCAGTTTATTTACATCGCTGTTTACTCGAGAAAGTGAAAGTGACTCAGGTCACCAAAAATAGATCGTCTATTTTCAACGTTCTCCGGTATCACTCACAAAGAAGGTCTATTCTAAATGGTTAAAACGTTTGTAGTGATCTAATAAGTTACTTTCTGCTGGTAAAAAGTTGTTTAAAATAGAATTAAAATTGAATTTTCTTTCGGCTATGTTTAGCATACGTCACCGCTTTGAGGCCACACACCACGTTAGTTGCAAAGTTGTAAACATTTCTTCCAATTATAAAACGGGTATATCTTCCATAATTCTTGACAACGTTGCAACTAAGCTGTGTTATAAGCATTTTTTATGCAATAGTAACTGAAATCCGGTAAAAATTAGACCAGTTTATATGCATAATAATTTGATTTGTCACCTGCATAGGGCCTTTAATATGGATCAAATTTACAAACTCTCTGTATTTAGTACTGCGTCACTGCTACTGTTTACAGTACATTCATTTCACACAATGTTATGTAATTATTCTTTGCAAAGGTATGTGTAACCCAACGACTTAAGTTTCTTAGTACTCTTCTAAGGTGCTTGTTAACTCTTGAACGGGATATTAAATGAACAAAGACGTACTTTCTTATAAACTTATATTTAGTTTTATATATATATACTATATTCAGTACATCTGGTTACAAATATCAGACATGTTTATATGATCGTATAGTGGTACTCTTTATAAAATCAGTTCTTGTCGTCAGTTTATCATGTTAAAAAATAAATGTTCATCGTATAGTGATAATCTAATCATTATACAAATTAGTTATTTTTTTTATATTCATTATTTTTCACAAGTCCAGTTCCTTTTATATATACAGAAAAACGAAACGAAACGTGTTACGAAAGTCAAACAGTATAAATCCAAGTGTTTCACTGCACCCCTTGACGCTAATTGGGTAACTGGCAGATTTCTCATTAGAATGCGCGCCCTGGAAAATTTTCATGTCGGGTTTTATTCAAAATGGCCCGTCGACCTGGCGGCTACAAGGGCATGCCTGATTAAACCAGTGAACACAAAACCCCGCCAAGCTGGCGACTACAAGGGTGTATTTACTTTACCCTGTAAACACAATTAAATTGGAAATCATTCATAATTATGAAAGGTTTCCTAATGACAAAAAGTTAAAAACATGTTTTAAAAGTAAATAAATTTCCCCTTAACCCAAAGGTGCCTGTGATAAAATTATATCGAGCATAACCGAAAAATGTTACAGTAAACATCTTCACTACAAGAATACAAGATGTCAAAACATTCCGTCAATAAAAATAACTTACATATGTATGGTCAGTGTTCAAGTTCACTTTAAATTTACGTAAATGGTTTCCAAACATGAGTTCTGATGACCAATAGTGTCGTGTTCTGAGAAAACTGGGCATAATGCATGTGCGTAAAGTGTCGTCCCAGATTAGCAGTCCGCACAGGCTAATCAGGGACGACACTTTCCGCCTTAATTGGATTTTTGCTAAGAAGAGACTTCATTTAAACGAAAAATGTCATAAAAGCGGAAAGTGTCGTCCCTGATTAGCCTGTGCGGACTGCACAAGATTTTACAAGATTTGACCCATGCAGAAGTTTAACAATCCGCGAGTTATCGTTTGTGTTTATCTACATGGAAATATTTTCAAAAAATTATAAAACACGATTTTTATAAAACTAAAAAAATGTTAAGTAATGGATTTCATCCAGATTAAATTAAGGTTTTATCCATTTTATTACATTATATTGGCTCACGTAAATAAAAAGTACAATTTATGTTGGTGCATTTAAATATATAGAGCAGATATCCATAGTGAAACGGCTGAAACATACATGGGGGCATATATAATTGCAAAATATATATGATCATAGCGTTTATTACATACAATATCAAGAAGTTTACCGGTTTTTTTAACAGTATTAAATAAATCATAACATGAATCCCAATAAAAAAAAATCATTTGAGTCGATTGAAACAGTGCATTATAACGACACAATATCAGTTTATAATATGAATTTAATTTATTTTTAACGTATATTGTTTTGTAACTTTCCTTGAGGTTTGTTAATAAACAGTGGTTATATTGAACGCAATGTTTTATCTGCATTTTGGTTCGTCGGCTGCGAGCTTGCTTTATTGACATATGTGTCGCGTTCTGAGAAAACTGGGCATAATGCTTGTGCGTAAAGTGTCGTCCCAGATTAGCCTGTGCAGTCCGCACAGGCTAATCCGGGACGACACTTTCCACCTAAATCGGATTTTCGCTAAGAAGAGACATCATTGAAACGAACAATTCCCTAAAAGCGGAAATTGTCAACCCTGATTAGCCTGTGCGGACTGCACAGGCTAATATTGGATGACAATTTAAGCACAAGTATTATTCCCAGTTTTCTCAAAACACGACACATTTATCAACAACATTTTATGTTTTACAGTTGTACGTATAAAATGGATAACAAGTATCCTCGAAAAGAGTGAAATAGTTATTCAGTACATCAGAGTATATGTATGAAAGGGGTACAATAAACGTTTGATTTGCTGTAAATGAAATAGCGGAAAATTCACACAATTTACATAGAAATCTCTTTGGCAACAATTGTATGGCTAACACAGGAGTTAAACTATACATTTTGTGTGAATTTAATGCCATTTGAGAAGAACTTCATGCATTTAACCTCAGAGGTGATTATGACATTAGACTGTTTTTAAAACATTATAAAAGAAAATGACAGTGCATGACTGATACATTTAATAATTTAGTTTCTAGTTAAAAACACTCGTTAATGTAGTGAATGTAAATAGCAGCGTTCTTTAATAGGACCGTTCTTTTAAGAAGCAATCTTCTACATGTCCTCGACCTCTGAGGCGGCGATCACTCGGAAAACCTTGATGCTGTTGGTGTTACCCTGCTCTGCGAGAGCGAACTTGCTGCCCTCGTCGTTGAATGAGATGCACATAGGCCTCGCCAGGGAATCCACGAGGATCTGTCGGAACGCCCCCTTGTCCCTCACCTTGTGAATGTCGTTGGACCAGTAACCGCACACGTACAGGTTCCCGTGGATGTCCACCTCTACGCCGCGCGGGCCGGAAACCGGGTATATGAAGACGGGTGTCTTGTCCACGCGCCCTGTTTCGTATCGAAGAGCCGTTACGGAGTGGTTGTTGTAGTCGGAAACGAATACGGTTGACGTCACCGAATTGAACGTGACGTACTCCGGGTTGCTGAACACCCTCTTACCGATGTAGTCAGTGTCTACCATCATTTTAACGACGCCGTCAAGGGAGATAATCCGGATGCAGCCGCTTCCGAAGGTCACCACGAGGTCATCCTCCGCCATGCAGATGCCGTTGGCGCCGCGTTGAGTCTGAATGCTCCCTGCTTCTGTGATCGCGTCGAGTATTTTGAAAATGCGAATTTTACGTTCGTTAGGGAACGTAACGGCGAATTTCCCTTTGTCAACAAAGGTGAAGTCCCAGGGAGGGTTCACACAGACGAACGAGCTGGTCAAGTCTCCAAACTCGCCAAAGAGTTTCAGACGCGAGTTCCCGTTATCGGCCAATAAAACCCGTTTGTCATTCCACAGCTTAATGGCCGTTATTTTACATTCGCGTTTGTCGCCCTTGACTTTTGCGTTGAATGTTTTAACTTTCTTTGTCACCTTCTTTTCGTCGTCTTGTGGAGTCATGGGTGGTGGCGGCGGAGGAGGAGCCTCCACCTTCCGGTTCGGATAAAAGTGTTTGATATCGAGGTTTCCCAATACCTTCAGGGCGCCGAGTGTTTCAGCAACTTGTCGGTCTTCAGCAAAAGCGTAATTGATTCTCGCCGAGTTTTCCTTGATCTTTTCGATACCCTCTGTGCACTCCTCGTACTTCTTTTGTCCCTGCTGGGTTACGATGAATTCTCGCTTCTTTAGGTTTTGCTCCTTGGCGGTCGCGATGTCTGTTTTGGCGTGGTGCATGGCGCTTTGGACGCTGTTACAGTAATCAACCTGCTCTTGAATGATAGCAAAGTCGGTCTGACAAATAACGTTGAATTTCGATAAAATTTGGGATTCAATCTTTTCTATATGGTCTAAAAGCCTCTTTTTCGTGTCCGCTATTTCTTTAAGCATTCTTGTCTTTTGGGCCATAGTCCCGCGCATAACGTCCTGTCTCTCTTTTTTAAGGATGTCGGCATTCGAGATCAAATTATCCATGCGTTTGATAAGATCAGATTGATCAGCAGGCGATTGCTTCTTAATAACCTCTTCAATCTGCATGACATGTTGGCACTTCCGGTGATCGGACGCAATGCACACACCACATCCGGGTTCCTCGTGATCCTTACAATACATATCCACCTCTTTCTTTCCGTGTTCGCGACACATGACCTCCTCTTTGACGGACGGCTGCGGATTACTTCGGACATTTTCCAGCGGGGAAATCTCGTGGGCGCTTGTCGCCTTCATCGACTGGTGACATTTCGTGCACTCTTCACAAAGCGCCTCACTACACTGCTGACACCATGCCATGGCGATTTTCGACGCCTTGTTGATCTTACATGGCTCGCAGAATTCGAGCCTGGCGCTCACCGGAACTATGTCGATCAGCGTCCCGACAAGGTGGTTGACCGCAAAACAGGCCGCCCAGTCTTCAACCGGAAGTGCTTTCTTCGGTGCAAATGTCGGCACCTTGCACGTGGGGCACGGTATACCGCTTTTCGTCGCATCCGGTTTCTGCGGTGCGTTCAAAAGGTAGTTCCTAAGGCACTGCTCACAAAACGTGTGGAAACATGGCAGCGAGCGAGGCTTCTCCAGTCTGTTGAGACATATTGAGCAAATCAGCGACATGCGCAACACTTTCTTGTCGTCCGTTTCCGCCATTGTGTTTTTACTTTTACCCGTTTTTTAACAACTTTCTGAAACCTCTTGAAGTGCCGACCACTCGTTGGCAGGTTTGTAAAAGTGTTAGTCCACTGCTTTAATATCTTAAGCATATACTATCAGTTTCCAATAATAGTATCCAAATAGGTCTATCGCACTTAGATATACTGTAATTTATCATACTTCAGAGTTCTAAGAACTTACTCTTTTTTTCTTAAACATATGCTTTCAATATATAAATAAGTATAAGTTAAAAATCGTTTTATGTCGTTTGAATTTTTCAAACAGTGTTCTTAATTGAATAACAGACGCACCATGAGTTAAGAATCAATGTTCACTTTTTGTCAATATAAAAGTTCTACACGCCCCGTCAAACTCTAAAGAATAATGCGACGCCTAAAGCTTTACAATAGGTACACGGTGGTGGTTTAAAACAAAAGAGTGAAATCAAATGCCGGTTTATTGACGCACTAATATACGCATGTTTAGCTGTACCAATCCTATATAATGAGTAATCGACTTGTTACAATAACTCTTTTATCTTAAAATCAATTAAACATGAATGCGACAGTATTTCCCCTTAAAACAGATAGTTTAATTATTCCAAATGTTCACTCGTACATTACACATTTCTTTGTTTGGAAATGTAGACTTGCCAATCTGTGAAGACCAGTCAAATCGCAGTCGCCGATCTTCTAGCATGAAAAACGTATTATTGATAATTTAAAAAGGACATACAGTAAGCTTTGAAAAGTGTGGACATTACTTATTCCTGAGACCGCACGCGTGTTGATACTTTTTCGAACGAGTGTTCGTTTTAATACATTTTATCAAACATATCGATTGATTTAATTCGAGGACGGATATGACACAACTGTTTTAATTACGAGTTAAGATGAACGAATTGATGCGAAACTTTTAAAGTCTGATATAACCGAATATAATATAGTCGATTATCCAGCAATATTTGCAAAAACACCATGGGGCTATCATTCTTAAAAGGTCCTTATATAACTAGCATATGTTTTCATTATGTTTACTGAAGATTCCGAAGTTTGCAGTATTGTAAATAAAAAATGCACAATACATGTTCATAAATCCACTATAAAATCCAACGTATTTAAAAAAAAAGTTTATATTACAAACACTTAAACGACATGGAACAAAAGCCTTAAGAAACAAATAGTTATGTTATGGGAGCAGCAATTCAGTGTAAAAATGCAATGTAATGCCCGTGGGTGTGTATCGAACCAATTATCAATATTTATATTAAACATTTGCTAATTTCGAAATATGTTTTGCGGCTCGTGTAGCCAACGTGCTCCGAGTCAATTATAATTACTTGACATCATAACCATTGAGTGACTTAACGCAAGTATTTATCTTTAAATAAAGAGCCCATAGACTAGGTCACCACCAACTGGCCTTAATGCATAGTCAGCCAACGTAACCCCTCTCCCCAAATTACATCAAGTGAACCAAATTGGTTTCATCCCCGTCGCATGATGCTGAGCTCCGATGCTCGCCCATAATAGCGCAACGTCATATTTCACTTCCGTTCTATGTTAGCCTACCGGCAGTAAGCCTCAAACCATGAACGCTCTCGGATGTGTCGCGGTTTTCGCTTCTCTGATCGTAGCGGGGGAGGCTTCGTTTTCGTGGAAGAATTGTGGTAAGTATTTGATGATGCTTTATATATGTATTTATTATATACCTGTTTAATGCTTTTAACAAAATACAGGTTGTATCAATCGTTGAAATAAATCCGTAGTATGCTACTCGCTGTTTCCGGTTCCGTATTACCATACTAGCTGGACTACTTTCTGTTTAATGACGTCACATTTCAATGACGTCACATTTAATGACGTAACATTTTAGTCATTGTTTTTTTCTCAGTTTTGTTTAAGCAAACAATACAATTGATAAGGCCAAAAAACTAGGTTCGTTTCCGGTCTCCTTGGGAAAAAAACAGGGTCGGTAGGTAGGGATTTTTTTTTTTTTTTTTTTTTTTTTTTTTTTTTTTTTTTTTTTNTAGAATTATCGCAAAAAAAAAATCCGTCTATGCGAATGAACAGTTCGACGTCATTAGAGGAAGTCGCTTGCTGTCAAAGCAATAAAAATGGCTTCCTTTGTCTTAAGCGATCAACACGCTAAACCAATCGTATAACAGCGCGTGCATAGCCCCGCCTTTTTACGGAGAACAATGGTGGAATTAACGGTTAAGTGCACAACTCAATGCGCTACCGCGTACAGCAATCACTATACATGTATGCCATGTAAAACCCGTGTTTCAATAAGAGCGCATAATTGTTTATGTCGCATGGAAAGCGTGCGTATTGCAACAGACCATATGTGACTTAATAAAGAGCAACTCAGTGCATGTAGTATTTCAGAAAGAAAAAATTTACATCGGAATCGATGCACACAACGAGAAAGTATTAACCCCTTTGAAACTAAAAAAATAAATACATCAAGTTACGTCGAATAAATGAAATTCAAGTCATGTTCACAAAAGCAATTTGGTGCTCTTTTCTTACACGAAAAACACGTGGCTTGTATCTAGTAACGGAAGTAGTAATGTTTAATTTGACGTTAAAAGATCTAGTGTATTTCGGATAGGCTATCGAACTTAGCAATTTACGATGCGCAAAACATTCGTACCAAAATGCATATAGATCTATGTCTATATATATCGCTATAGGTATACATGTCCCGGAAAAACGGCAAAAGTCCCGGAAAATTGAGCTCAATAAAAATTTATGGCGTGTATGGAGAAATGAACCGAAATAAACGAACATGAACACATTTTTTTTCTTTTTTTTTTGGCGGCCCCAATTAAAAGTTGAGGAGATTCTGGAGACACGGTCGGGCGACCGGAAACGGACCTATTTTTTTATTTGGCCTAACTGTTTTCGATAGTTGTTGTATATAAAAAATGTATATTACGCTAGTCAATTGTTCCAAGTATTTGTATCAGTCTCGTGGCATGCGCTATTTCGTATCACACTCGAGGCTCCGCCTCTCGTGTGATACGTCATCACACAAGCCACTCGACTGATACAAACTTTTGGAACAATTGACTAGCGTAATATTCCGTATATATCGTAACTATACATAGCAAAAATTGGCGTTGCGAGCGGGCTGAAACTCGTATCTTGCGGGTTAATATTTTTTTTCAAATATGAAATGAATTCGATCACGCGGCTTCATCTGAACAATATGGCGTACACTTTTTAGTTTAAGTTTTAGCCAACGGTGATAAATAAAAGTAACCCACAGATCACCGAAAAAAAAAATAGATTAATATAAATAAATGTAGCACACAATAATTAAATTGCTGCAATAATCAAAATATCGAGTGCATCTGAAACTGTTCTGTTGATTAGATTGATAGCGCTATTTAAGCGTTAACAGTAGTCATCAAAAAACAAAATTTAGTAAGCGACACGCTTACCTAAATGGCAACTTTAATCAAATGCTTATAACAATAAAATTACAACATTATGCACTTCTATTTTCTGTTCTTCCATCCATTTCTCGAAATTTACTCTTACCGAAATCACGATTTACGAAATCAAAGGACTGGTCAAAAAGATTGATATTATTCCTATCGACGTTTCCAACTATGCATGACAAACACACAATCCGAAATACGTTTTGGAATCGTTCGATGCTTTGGTATAATACGTTACTGTTAAATTAGCCAAAACTTAAGAATTGATGTCCTTAAAATTGAGAGAGTCTAGCTGAAACTGGTATATTTCATCACAGAAATGACGTCATACGAGATAGGTCATAAATTGCGTAATCGATTGAAATGCAAATAAAAGTACGGAAAGCTAGTTCTGTCATAATTTTTTACGAAAGAACAAACTAATAGCAAATACGCATAATGGTCCTCGGGTCAAAGGTCTTAGGGCGGTTATGTCGGCAGCTGGCCTATTATGGACGTCCGGCCCGGCTCTGCCGTGTGTTAATGCCTCAGTACATTTTTAATGTGCCTTTATTTGTTCAGGCTTTTTTAAGCCGCTATTTGGGGTTATTTTTGCGTTGTTTGAACGATGTTTCCTAATTACCTCGCTAGCGCGCGGCTGTCTATATATATACGCGCACATTGTCCTTAGTTACGTACAATATATTTGTTATTTACAAGTCTTGTAAAGAATGCACCCATGGTATATCACTGCTAAGGGTATCAAACTATTAAACAATACTGTACAAATACCGTTAAAGCGGAAAGTGTCGTCCCAGATTAGCCTTATCAGTCCTTAATATCATTCAATTATTCCTCGTGCAAAGTACACCAATACATCTCCTGCAAGTATCCCTCGGACTACAATGGCTAATATGAGACGACACTTTAAGCACATGCATTTAGTCCGGTTTTCCCGGAGCGCTACTCAAATGCAAAAACGATTCAATAGTGTGTAAGGTACAGCGTTCGTTGCAACCGGAATCATTATAATTGTATTGCTTGCGCACATGCTGGAGTAGTACATATATAGCACGTGTACACAGTTTATTTAGTCAGTATTCCTCATGGCCTTAGAGACCGATATATCCTCCGGTAAAAACACGTAAGGAATAGCCGCTGAGAAGGCTTTGTTTTTAATCTTTAAACGGTTAGGTAACGCCAACATTATTTAGTATGTATACCATAGTCAAGATCTGTCTAGCTGGAAACACTCCTGAAGGCTACAAGTCAGTTAATAAACGTCTTACCTGTAATACACTTGGGAGGCTAGATAAGGAATAGATCCGAATAAAAACCTAACAAATAATCGTAAATGAAATCATCAAAATGTCGTAGCGTACAAACCGCTCAATTAATCCGTATGTAAACAATACGGTATGGGGGATTATTTACCAGCAGCTGTTTCAGATTTAGTGCACGTGACATAGAGGTAATACGTGTCGCGTACTGAGAAAACTGGGCAAAATGCATGTGCGCAGTCCGCACAGGCTAATCAGGGACGACACTTTCGGCCTAAACTGGATTTTCGCTAAGAAGAGACATCATTTAAACGAAAAATTCATTAAAAGCGGAAATTGTCGTCCCTGATAAGCCTGTGCGGACTGAACAGGCTAATCTGGAATGACAATTTACGCACAAGCATTATGCCCAGTTTTCTCAGAACACGACACATATATTGATGCTGCATGTCCAGTTCCATTGACTACTAAATTAAAACCAATAATAAAGCTGCTAAATAGTGTATTGAGCTGGATTCTGGAGTACACATTTACCAACAAATAGTAATAAATGTTAGTTGTATTTTCATCTAATGTTAGAGCGGATATCACACCGATACGACAAGAATATTCTTTTAATTGTATGCAACAATTTGTTAATTCATCGTTTTAAAGAAAGTATTTCAACACACTGAGCGTTATACTACTGGGCAAACATGGCATGTATGGTGGTGTTTTGTTTCTCATTGTTAATAGATTTGGATATAGTGAAATTAAATTGCGATACTACGAACTCATAAAAACTGTGTACACGTATACTTATTTTGATATGGTTTATTTAGTTTAAACTAGTTTCTGGATCAAATGAGAGCTAATAGGGGCCATCCGGTTTAGTTCTTATACAACTGCAGTAAGTTGGACTCGTGACCTTGTTCAATATAGAACACTTTGAGAAGTCATTTCTTCAAATGTTTTCTCCACGACGTACTGGCTTATAGAGTGCAGTAATTTCTTGCAACATATCCGAATATAGGAAAATCATAATTTTATGCAAGACTTCACCTTCGTCGAGCGATCAAACAATCCATTTAAATGTAAGTGTCCTACTTATGCCACCAGCTACAACTAGTATATCGCCCCATTGATGGGGGCACTATTACCTTATCACCCGAGGACGCGTGTCAAATAAGACCAAAACGTACACGATTGGCCTATCAAAAAAGAGTCACCAATATACACACTGCTCAGTTCTAGGTTGACAGAGATAGGAATAGTGCTCAATGATGACGGCGGTCCATTTTTTCACGGCGTTGTTTGCTCTTTTCGTCGGCGGCGAGGCTGTGTTTTCTTGGAAGAATTGTGGTAAGTTCTAATTTGCAAGTCGAGCGTAATTTACGGCTCATTCCTGATTAAATGTTTCATGTGTTATCGTTATTTTATTATAATTAAATTAGTTCATGAGGAAGGTTTGGTTTATCTTCTCCTTGTAGAGATGTACTAATACACGTAACTAAGTACATGTAAGTAAGTAATTGTTAAGTATTGCGACATGTGTTTAACCATACAAGAGTGCATAATGTTTCGTAAACAAAACAAATAAAACCCAGCCCAATGTCCATATATGTCATCAAAGAAAAACAAATAGTAAAAAGTCATAATATAACTATAATATGTCTAGTAAACAGATATAAATGACTTTTATGTAAACATCTGATCAACGTTTAGTTCAGTGAATGTTATTAGTTAAGTAAACAAAAGTCGTTTATATAAGTAAACAAAAGTCGTTTATATAATTGTGTAAGTGTGCCATTAAATGCTTTAAATTGATAAATGTAAACACCGGAACTAAAAAGCTCCAGTATAAAAGAAAAACAAAGTTAAAGAAAGAAAAAAATGTAATTCACACGGGGCTCGAACCACTGACCCTTAGGGTAAAAGTATGTCGCTTAAACCGATCTACCATCCTTGCTGATATAGTAAGAGGTGTATTTTATACTGTAAATAATCGTAATGTCACAAAATATCATGACAACAACATAACTCTCCAAATTATTCAATCGTTTTGTGTTTGTAACGCTTTATAGTTTTCAGGTTTTCAAATCGTCAAAAGATGCATATAAGGCCAAAAAAATATATAGTCATGGTTCAGGGAACCCGACCGACCCTATTTTTTGCCCCCGACCCTAACGATTTTTTTGGTCCGTGGAAAAAAAATCCGATGGCGAAAATGCTGAAATCTCGTAAAATTTCATTGAAAACAGCCGCCATTTAAACCCGGATTGGTTTTCTTTATTTTTCTCTTTGTTTCAATGATAGTGTTCGCAATTTGAACAGTGAACGAAAACCGGTTTGCACCTGTATACGAGACATCGCTTGACCTTATTGTTATTGAAGTGGTAGCTGGCCAATCAACATTGAGCTCGCTTACACATGAAATGACGTTGTTGAATGAAATGTAAAAATGGGTGGAGCTATGGAGTAATATTCGGTCATTCATGCGCAGACACTGTATACTTTAGTACTTTGAATACACAGTTAATATTGTCGTCTGCAAATAAAAAGCGGCCGGTCGCAAATGTCGTATTATTAAAGATTAAAAATGAAAAGAAGCGTGACAATAAATTAATTATTTCCAAGCTGACTATCGATATGAATTAAANAATAAAGTTAATCTTCAACGTGCGGGTTCTCAATGATCTTGAATGGTCGTTGCTCAATTGGTTCACCAACTTGTTTCTATTCTAAGGGGCAAGATTTCGCTTCTGAATTTGCATATCGCAGATTTAAAAATCCAGAGGGCGACAATGCGATAGTACAATGGCGACAATGCGATAGTACGATGGCGACGATGCCATCGTACTATCGCATTGTCGCCATCGTACTATCGCATTGTCGCCATCGTACTATCGCATGGTCGCCATCGTACTATCGCATTGTCGCCCTCTGGATCTTAATGTGTAACCACGATGGCTCTAACTGTATTCCGTACTTTAAAACAAAGTCATCTTGACGAATGATTCACAACATACATATTCCTTGAAACGTATATATGTCCACCGTTTCGGAACCTGTTCAACATCCGTTTTCCATTTATTTTAATAGAATATATGGAGATGTGGTTTGACTTTGCTGCTGCGCAATGAATTTTAAAATATATAGAAAAAGAAATGTTGAGTTAAAATATTAATAAACTATTTAATTGTGTGTACCTCTAATTGAACCCAAACACAGGCCCCTAGTTTTTCACGTTGATGTTTGTTATACATGTTTGAGTACAGTTATATGACATTTAGTTCATTCAGCTCCTGATTATATACTGTATACTTTATGACATTAAGGCTGATCAGATAACTAATATAACATTAAAACGGATGTGACAAGAAGTTGCTTTCATAAATGTTGGATTCCCTTTTCTATAATTTTTTTGTGTGTAAATATTAGGACTCTGGTATTGTGTAATGAAATTAAAATTGAAAAATGTTGAATTGATTTTGTTGACGAACTTTAAACTTCTAAATGTACGTGCCATTTATTGAACATAAACTCAGAGTCCTATTTCATCACGATGACCTTCGTTATATTCATTCTTTTTTTATCTGACGGTCAATACATTTACTACTTGATTATTTCATGTATGTGTAACATGACATTTACGCTTATATAAATAATGACTGAGACACAACTGTGATTTCACCGAAACGGATGAAATAAAACGTTGCTTTACACAATTTAATTGCTTCCTAAGCTTTCCCTATACCGATATGAACCTCGTCCGATATCAATATATGTGTCGCGTTCTGAGAAAACTGGGCAAAATGCTTGTGCGTAAAGTGTCATCCCAGATTAGCCTGTGCAGTCCGCACAGGCTAATCCGGGACGACACTTTCCGCCTTAACTGGATTTTCGCTAAGAAAAGATCATTTAAACGAACAATTCCATAAAAGTGTAAATTGTCGTCCCGGATTAGCCTGTGCGGACTGCACAGGCTAATCTGGGATGACAATTTACGCACAAGAATTTTGCCCAGTTTTCTCAGAACACGCCACATATGGTGATAAGACAGTAACCATGTACACTGTAAATACACATCCGTGGACTTTGTTAATCATTGACACCCAGGCCCCAGCCCACACCACTCCTCTAACTTCAAATGATATTGTTTTAATGACTTAACAATGCTGCACCCTAACTTATAAGGCAGTTTAATTAAAATACGCGGAACTGGGTTCACAAATAAAAATGGTACGTGTGCTTGGTATACGCAAGGGTGCGAATCGAATCAATATAATTATATTTTTAAAACATACACACAACATAATAAGATGTAACGATCTTTGAATTCAAAATAATCAGGGACAAGTATATCCTGACTCCACTTGAGGTTTCGCGTGTATTTGTTAAACATGTGACTTGATTGCATGATATACAAGTAGGAACATAATCAATGAATTGATAATCGCATAGCATTTCCCTCCTCCGTATTGGAAAGTGCTCCATTTATTACATGCAAAGGTGCTGTCCTTGTCATTTACAAAAACAACAATTTTACATGGAATGAAAAAACAAACTCCCTTCCAATAAATGATAGGCCATGATACTTGTTAAAACATATCCTTTAATAATGGCATAAATATGCCACCAGAGTCGAATACTTGTATTCTAATAAAGCAAGCTGTCTATAAGCTACAAACAGCCAGCACAATATGAAAATTTCAAATTATAATATCATATGTAACCATGTCTCTCTTCAGCCCCTGCCGACTCGCCGATCCACGTGGAAAGCCTGCAAGTTAGCCCCAATCCCGTAGAGGTCCCCGGGGATTTGGTGCTGAGCTTTAGCGGAACTGCAAGCGCCCCAATCGGCAGCTCCTCCCTCACCATCAGTGCGAAGAGGAAGACATTCCTGATCGAGATCCCCATACCATGCATAAGCCACATTGGATCCTGGTATACTCGATTGAATATGAGTCTCGCTCTGTGAAAATGGGGCTTAATGCATGTGCGTAAAGTATCGCCCCAGATTAGCCTGTGCAGTCCGCACAGGCTAATCAGGGACGACACTTTCCGCTTTTTTGGTATTTTTCTTTTAAAGGAAGTATCTTCTTAGCAAAATTCAGTTAAGGTGGAAAGTGTCGTCCCTGATTAGCCTGTGAGGACTTCACATGCTAATCAGGGACGACAGTTTACGTATATGCATTAAACCCCATTTTCCTAGAGCGAGGCGCATACATTCTGATTTAGGTTATATGTCCTAAGGTTTGTGTGATCATTAAGTTCAGTTGTGATAACAAAATGCGTGTCTAAGTAGTATTGTATTATGTATCGTATACATTTCGTCTTGCATTATCATGCGCCCAACATTTAACCCATTTATGCCGAGTGGACTCTCCCATCCTTCTAAATTGGATCAATTAATTTCCAAAATTAGGGATGTCTAGTATATTTATTTCTTTAGTTAGAATATTTCTAACAGAAATTCCTTTAAGCAAACAGCGCAGACCATGATGAGACGCCGCATCATGCGGCGTCTCATCTGGGTCTACGCTGTTTGCTAAGGCCTTTTTTCTAGACGCTAGGCATAAATGGGTTAAAAGAGGGACGGTTAGCGTTTAAAAGGCAATGAAGGTTATACCCGAAAGTAAATTGACTGTCAGGTGTATCAATAAGCATAAACAAATATTGTAGTTACCATTCTTAGACTTCGACGATTCCGACGTTGGAATGGGTATGCTCACAAGAGTAACGATATTTGCACTTGTTTGAAAGTATGCATGACGTCGTGTGCACTCGTTGTCCGGCAATTGTAAAGCTGATTGCTTCTGCTTTCAGCTTTTATGGAAACTAAAGTTGTAACGTACGCGTTTTATGCAACCAGTAAAAAAAAGTGGTTTCCTTCCCAGCAATTATTATTTCATATGCATGCACGTATTGTTCTAGCAAGTATGACGTCACATGTTTATGCAAGCACGTATTTGTCCAGCAAGTATGACGTCACATGTATATGCAAGCACGTATTTGTCCAGCAAGTATGACGTTACATGTATATGCAAGCACGTATTTGTCCAGCAAGTATGACGTCACATGTATATGCAAGCACGTATTGTTCTAGCAAGTATGACGTTACATGTATATGCATGCACGTATTGTTCTAGCAAGTATGACGTCACATGTATATACATGCACTTATTTTTCTAGCACGTATGACGACATCTGTGGGTTACCAGACAAGATGATCGCCGAGGACTGGTTGGGTGTAGGCGCGGGTTTGGGGCAGCAGATTAAGGCCATGCTGAACTCCAGCGGCGTCGACCCCTCCACGTGTCCCATACCACCGCAGACTCTAACCGTGAGCAACGCCCACATCCACATTCCTACACTTCCGTCCGCCCTCGCCATTTTTGCTGCGGTAAGACTCTGAATATACTGAGACAAACAATGTCAGATATTATTTTATGCTTTCCGATGATTTATGGAGAAATATCAGTGAATTAAAACTGATAATGCACTGTTTCAACCAGTGACAATTGAAAGTGAAAAGTATCGATAATTTCTATTGTTTTACCGGAACTATTTTTGGCAAAAAATCATAAGTATGCATTAAATAAAAAGAAAACGTATTGGATTAGGTGGAATATCGATTTTAATTCACTTTTTGATCATAGAAACAAATATGTTTTCTATGGTCACTCGTAAATTAATATCGATAATCCACCAACTCCAACACATACCCTTTATATATTTGGGCGATGTTAAAGCCTAGCCATATTGAAGGTCAACCTTGATAGCGCTAATAGTAAACAACTGATTGTTCCAATTGTAAACAGTGCCATTTGAAGAAAAACACGTGATTCAACAAATACTTATTATAATTACTTCAACGAAATTATAATCAAATGCACTCCTGCAATCCGTAATAAAAAAAATTAGCAACACATTAGTGGTTGAATTGACTGTGGTTATCTGGTGTCTTAACATCAAAGCTGCATATTTGGAAAAGGCCATTTTGTTCACGTTATTCGCACTGAAAGGATATTGATACCATTAACAGTTCACACATATTTTCATTTACTTCTTATGATAATAATACAATCTCATATTAAATTTATGTGTCTGTCTTATAATTGAGCCTCGTTCTGGGAACAATGGGCTTACTAAATGTGCATTTAGTGTCGTCCCAGGTTAGCCTGTGAAGTCCGCACAGGATAATCCGGGTCGTCACTTTCCGCTTTCATGGAATAATTCGTTCAAAGAAGGTTGTCTTACAACGAAAATCCAGTTAAGGCAGAAAGTGTCGTACCTGATTTGCCTGTGCGGACTGCACATGCTAATCTGGGATGACACTTTAAGCACACGCATTAAGCCCAGTTTTCTCATAAAGCGGCTCAATAAACGAGATATGGCTGTTTCCAGGGTGACTACCACATCAACCTCGCCCTGAAAGACAACGCCAGTCAGCAGACGACACTCTGCGTCGACCTCATGGTAACCATCCACGAGCCGTGCTCGGGTCTCTCGTGCCTCTTTGGCTAAAAGTGATACACATCCGACGACGATAGAGATATATTGATTCTGATGAATTGTCTGGTGTGTGAATAAAGTAAAACAGATACAATTTACAAATATTTCATAACGTGATTTACCGTTTTCACAAGCTTGTCCGGACATTTTCCCATATCATATTCATATTAAAAAATATAAAATATATAAGTTAGTTTTTACTGAAAAAATATATTGAATGCCGAATCCGACGTAAGAATAAGACACATTTGCACAATCGACGCAAACATAAGCGTAAATCACATTAAAAAAAACAACAACATTTCGGTCACTTCGATTTACATTCAATTGACAAATGCATAACCGTAGTTCGAAAACGAAGGGGGGTAATCAGTATCAACAGTTTGGTATCCTCCCTTGCTAGTCGTTCTTGTCCTCATATTTCACGTACTTGTGCGAATCATTTATTTTTTTTATTCAATATACGACACACAATGTATACATGTATAAGATCATAAAACAAAATATACCAAGTAGCAGCAATAATGTTCAAACATGTTATACAAGATATGCTAATATATACTTTTTTGACCTTGTGGTTTCCTTTTGATTAAAAAAAGAAAGTTGATATGTATTTTTTTTCTTTGGTTGTTTGTGGTAGGTGATTTTAAAAAAAACAACAGAATAGTTATGAAAAAAGATGAGTTACATAAAGTGGTTGGATAGCAAACTGGACTTGTTATGAAAGTGTAATGTGTTTCCATTTATGTTCAAATAAATGAAGTGTATCATTGTTGGGGGCTATTTCTTTTTCAATTTGAATCTTAAGTTTTAAATAATTGATTGCGCGAATCATACTAAAAGTGTTTATACTTGTTTCCACGAAATAATACATTCAACTGGCGAGATCCGCCGCTATTGTGGTTGTCCAGTGTATGTCGTGTTTCGAATATTTATGAGTGTTTTTTTTGTGTATCAACGCATGATGTTAACTAAAGACGCCGTTTAAATTACTGGCGCCAGAGTAAACATGGTTCTTTTGCATTCATAATCACTGTCTGCAATAATAAAAAACGAATATGTTTTAAAGACAAGCACACACATACATTGTATACTACAATAAAACAATGACACATATAGTATATACAAACATGTATGTGTGATTGTTTCTCGATTGTCATTGAGGTTCAGGCAAAATTCATTAGATAAATTTACTTTGATTAAATTTGCCAATATCAATGCATTTGTTTAGAAACTATTTATCATTTCACATCGATACAGAGTCAGTGTTCACACTGAAGACTAAACACGGAACAAGAGCAACAGACGCTGCTAAAAGAGTCCGTCGGTCTTATGAAAGGGACATAACCGCAGATCTGTTGTACATGATCACCTAAAAAATACAGTAAACCTTAATTTTACAATACATCGTACACATAAATATACTGGAAAAACAAAAAGTTTCTTTACCAGCAAGTTCGGACTTCAAATACATCATGCATCAGAGAATAAAAATAATAGTTTTCCACAAATGTTCCCATGTGGGGAGAAAGCGTGCAGAACGTTAATTAAACCTTATTCGCCAATTAATTATAAGCTTAAGTCTAAAAAGTAAAGAATATTCTTAAAACTGTAACATTCTAAGTATTCTGTATTGTTGTGTCTAACTTGACATTTGTGTCGTGTTCTGAGAAAACTGGGCATAATGCTTGTGCGTAAATTGTCATCCCAGATTAGCCTGTGCAGTCCGCACAGGCTAATCAGGGACGACAATTTCAGCTTTTATGGAATTTTTCGTTAAAAATTTCTTAGCGAAAATCCAGTTTAGGCGGAAAGTGTCGTCCCTGATTAGCCTGTGCGGACTGCACAGGCTAATCTGGGATGACACTTTACGCACATGCATTTTGTCCAGTTTTCTCAGAACACGACACATTTGACACCTCAGATTATATCATCATTTCTTAATATAGAACAGTGTGTCTGTGACATATTCACCATTGAAAGCCTGCGTCTTTATCAAACTCTGAAGTAAGATTTCTTGGGTCTGAGTCTATTCTTTAAATTAAGACTAAGAATGGGTTAGTCCATACTTGCCCTGTTGACCCTAACTCAAGATAACGGACCTGTGCCGTTTCAAATAGCAATGTGGTGCACGAATGAGCCTCCCCTAGACATAGGCTGGACACAATTATACAACTTCAGGAAAGTTTAAATTACAGTTTTATAGAACTGCAATAATAAATTTAATGAATATATTCGAACTTAAATTAGGAATGCAAATTATGACTTGTGTTTGAAATATTTCAATTACGTTTCGATGATATCAGTTAAAAACCCTTGGCCCAAAAAATCCGATACATCGTAAAAAGCGATTTCAAACGTCACAGCCGGGATATATTGATCGATTCAACTTCGAAAACCCGGCATCCGCGCGCGTCTATGAGCGGCTCAATCGAGCACCGTCTGTTGTCGTCTGCGAACGGAAATGTCTGTGGCATCAAATTGAGAAGCTGGTATTCACAGATTTGTATTTCTGTTCGTAAGGATTAGATTGTTGACATAAAAAGCATTTACAGATGAGCAGGTACATGAGTGTTGTTATTGTTTCTATACATCGTACATACATGCGTTATATGAATATTAATGATTTTGTTATGTTCATTAACATGTACATATGTGAGAACATACCTACTTTGTATGGGTTTTTGCAAAGACGTATAATACCTCTACATATAGGTCTTTGTTTTTTGTTATAACTGTGTTCATACTATTTACATTAATAATAACTGTTCCGTAGTTTAAACTCTAATTAATATATTCAATATTAAAAGCATTATGGATCAACGATTGAATTATTATAGAAATCAATATTGCGTTTGTTCCGTTTTCTAATTAAGGAATATTATTTGTGTTCAATGAGCCCTCGGCTAATGCGTTTGAACGCGCACCAGTTCTAATGCATCAACTGTCAATTTCACATGGAACCATATTTAATAAACAACGGTGTGTATGAAATGTGATTTATAAAGTTTTGCTATGATAATTTGCACGTTCCTAGATTAACCGTTGACTTGCACAGTTGGTCTTAAAAAATCCCTACATGTCGAGGCAATTCTCTTCTTCAAAATATTTTAAGTCACTGTAAATTCATTTTTACTCAGGTACAGTTACAGACGAAAGTTATGATTTAACATCTCCGTAATGATTGTTACGCTCGTACAGTATTTGACGACTGTGACGTTTTTACTCGTAAAAAGCAAAGTCACCCGCCGTCGAGTGGCGTTTTTTCACAAATTGCTAGTCTGATTTCTTAAGATATAGTTTTCTTTTATTAAGGAATTTCATTCTTACACTGTATTTTAATTTAATGAACGGTGGCATTGTTCTGAAGCTAGGGATATCTATCAGTAACTATAGGTTTACTTATATGACGACGACTATGATGATGACGAGGAGGAGGTTAGTGGAAATGATGAAGATGATGCTGGTATTTTTGGTGGTGGTGGTGGCTGTGGCTTTATTGGTGGTGTTAATGATCATAGTTGAGGTTAATGGTGGATGTAGTGGAGGTTATTGTTGTGATTGTGGTAATTGTTGATATTGGTGGTGATTGTGGTTTTGGTATTAGTGGTGATAGGGGATTGTTTTAATTATGAAGGAGGCGGTAGTTGTGTGTGTTCTTTTTGGCGGTTGATCATTTGACTACATGGTCACATAGTTGGCATCCAATAATGTCGCAATATAAACTTCATGTTCCGTATTCATTACAGACAATATCAACTAATGTGCCCGTTATCTGACAGTTGAAGTGTCTGTACTGTTTACTGCTATAACGCGTTTCAATATTTGTAAAACACTAGAACACTCATCTCACATTTACCACATAATCGCCCGCCGTATCCCAATTAAAAATCAATGTTCGATCGGTAAATAGCGCATGTCTACTTGTGATTCAGTTAGCCCATGCTCATTATTCTAATCTGGATTTAAGGAATTGTTAAACCTATAAATAATAAGTCAACTTACTACTTAAAGAAACGCAGTGATAAAGCGGATATATAAACACAACGTGTGTTCCCATGATGGCTCTAGGTGAGTGTTTTTGTTTGATGTTGTTTTTGTACTTTATTAAAAAGACATATTTAAAAAAAAAGATGATTTCAGAACAATATACAACGGAACGCCTTGATTTTCCAATCGGACTTGCGAAATGAAATATTCATATTTTCTAACAAACAACAAATATTTATACCTTGATAATAATAGAACATTTGTGGTGATGACGTTTATATATGGAGGGGTAGTTGCTTTAGTTGTGCTACTAGAGTTTAAAGTATGATTATTATAATCATACGTTTTATCTCGTTGTTTCCTAAATAACTGACTGACTTTGGCTTTAACTCCATTTTATAAGCATTGCGCTACAAATGTTAACCGTATACCGACCCTTGCTACAATTATTTCTCCTTTATACCGGTATGTATAGTATCGAGTGAACTGCTAGTTAGTATAATGTGACATCGGAACAATGTGTCCATCTAATCTCCGGTCGCATATATCATAACCCTGTCGGGTTCGAACGTGGCGCTGGTGTCGGAAATGAGATATCATCACCTGCACTGTACTCAGAAAATGGAACTTTTATATTGAGATACAATATGAAACAATATTATATTCTTATTATCATTTTTTTGTTTCAAGCAAATAACAAACTGATCGAGTAAAATAATTATGAATACACGAAAAAACATGAAAAAAAATTGTGCCGGAATAAGTATCGACGAAATTGTGTTTTGCTTTTTTATATTTTTGCAATGTATATTTCATGAAAACAGCAACCTTTCTCACGCCCCCGTTTATACCCAACACAAAGTCAGATCGTATCTTTCAGCATTTACAATTGATGGCCAATGCTAAGTCTACATTTGCCAATGATAGTTTGACGTATGCATATTCGTTTAACAACAACAATTTAACGATAACGATGCCGTTTAGCTTCAAGAACAAGCTTGAACTGGAGTAGAGGCGGTGACAGTGTCTTTTTGTATGTTTTTTGTTGTTGTTGAATCACTTAGTCCACCCACTTGCATCGTGTCTTACTATAATCAATGCCGTTGAAACTAATCAATAAAAGGTACATGTGTACGCCTTTTTGTACGATAACTGTTCATGTTCTCTAGTTGAACGCATTTTTTATGTGTATCTTTAAAATACGTGCAATGTTTGTTTAAAACATTATATTATTTAACACACTGAATGTATTCAAGTCACAAACTAAGGTATTCAAGTCTCAATGAATGTTTTGTTTCCATTCAAAATACTCAGTTTCTTGGCTTCGGTAACTACGACTATCTCGTCATCTTCTCTTTCGAGGCGTTCAAACAGGCGTTCAAACAGACACCGTTCAAACTGACAACGAGTGGGTGATTGTAAATCAAATAAATCTGTTCCGATCAATATTTATTTAGTTATTAAGTTTTAAGTCTGATAAGAGTCTTACGTGTTTATAAAACCCGCTTGTTTTACCACTTGACTGTCATCTGTTTAATTTAAATGTTAAAGGCCCTGTATTTTGTATGATATTGCTTCTCTTTTGATTTCAATATTCTATATTTGAGTCTCGCTTTGAGAAAACCAGGCTTAAAACATATACGTAAAATATCGCCCAAGATTAGCCTGTGCAATCCACGAAAAGCTCCGAAGACTCCTGCATTCATCGACAGCAACCGGATACGTAAATCACATACATACTTGTGTATCAATTGAATTAATGCTTTTCCAAATACAGTTTGCATTGAAAGTTCATAAGTATACCACGTGTACACTTTAGGAAACTATGGTATATCTTATATATATTGATTAATATTTGCAATTTATAATACGTAGTAAAGAATTGCACAGACTTGAAAACTCTTATAACAATATACGCAAATAATTATATATAAAAAATTGTTACCTCCTCGACGTGCAATTGCTTTTTAGCCATATACAAAATAACACAAATTGAATACTAGTACATGGATTTTAAGAAAATATATTATGATATGACTTAACAAGGAATTTACTGATTGGTCACATAAGTAGTAAACATCCAGTGAATGCCTATATATTTAATCATTTAAAAAAATGTTTGCATACTGTTGTTTACTTGATGTGTTTGTTAACTACACTATCGCCAGTCACGCATGTTCAACCCATGAACGTACAATATTAAACAAGTAGTGCCAAAAAGGTATAGCTTGACATACAACTTATTTTATATGCAAACAATCTTCAGACTCCAATAAATGACTCAATGTTTTAGGGTGTATGTTACCCTCAAATAATAGACGAAACAGACGACAACCAATATAGGCGTTTAACATTAACGAAAAGTTACGACCATATTACTTCAGAATTTATGACACCAATTACTACATAAAAGTAAGTTAAACGGTTTAAATATCTATATATTTATACCAATGACTTCCATTTACTTCCATTATCGTTGTTGTACGAATTCATTACAATTTATAATCATTTGAACACCATGACTCTGTCTTTATGGAAGCTATTTCCAGCTCGCAACGTATAACGTTTCTTTGGCTCAAAGAGCTGAGGATAGACATTTGTCGCATAAATTTGCATGATTTACAAATTAATTAATTCATATACCGAATGACGATCTATTTTTGTGACAAATTTCAATGATCTCTCTTTTCTATGAGAGTCTGGGTCACTATCAATGGACCAGTGAGTTGTGTACAATTAATCGTTCATGGTGTTATGCTTTAAGGCTGTATGTAACGTTGAAGATGATTTGTAGGATATATACCAATGTCCTTTGAACACTTAATACGACTTTCTTGAAACGTATTTGCTATTTTAAAGAGAATGTTCGTAGTTTGGTAAAATGACGATTCTAAAAATAATTGTCATAGATTCAAAAAAGAAATAGCAAGCATGTCTGATAAAAATGTGAAAAATATGTTCATTAATTGATAACCATCATTCGAAATCGGCAAAATAATAGAGCGTGTGTAACGCCTTTCTCGATAATTGTGCAAGCACGTAAAGTACTAACATAACGTTATAATTCGTTATTCTTTACTAAAGCCTTCGTTGCGCAGAGGTAGTTCGTTATCTTTTACGTCCAGCTTTCCCGGGTTCGAATCCCGGTGGAGGCAAAATATTTTATTCAACTTTGTTTTTGCTTTTATAATTTGATAAGACTGTTCAAAACCGTATAGATTTGTTTATAAACTAGTTAATAACATTATTAATAAACCAAAATCTGTGAACAAGTCCCTTTAAGACTCCAAGCATTTAAGTCCGCGTTTTTTAAGGGAACAATCGTGGATGCATGTGTTACTTGATCATAGAGCGTAAAGCCTTTAACGAGTTTAACTAGCTAACGAGTTTTCCAATTACTATACAATATATCTATTATTTCTACTTATATCAGGTTCAAGTTGTTTTTGAAATAAAAACAATATTTGTATTGAATATATTAATACTTTAATAATAGTTGGCTTTAAGATTAGCAGGGATTTGCTGTGTGCCAATATTGAATAAGTTCAAGCAATAGGAGCTTAACATGTATATAGTCATGTTTCGATCAAATTAGTTTTAGCTTTAATCGGGTTCATATATTTAGTGACATGATACATATTTCAAGTCTCGAAGTGCGTGCTTGAGAGGTGAGGAATTCTTAAAATAGTGTGAAATTAAATTCAATTTAAGTTTCATTCTTAAAGGAAAAGTTCGTGGTTAAACATATTTTCGCAACTTATTATCAATTTGTGTCAGAGTGTGAACATTTGAATGCAGTTTAAAGAGAAACTTCGTTGTGTTCATAAGTAGTTTTTGTCAATCATGTATTACATGTATTCAGGACATACATCAAGTGCTTACATTTACTCAAAACATCTACAGAAAACATCAACAGAAAAATGATAAAATCAAATGAGGAGATAAGAACTTTAAATGAGTTCTTAGTCTGTTTTACCAATCTATATGACAATTGTTATCCCAGTTGATCCAGTTCAATACACAAGTGCGCATATAATCTATGACAGACCTTTCTGTTACATCGGAAAACATAGAAAGAAAAGGAATTAGGACTAAATCTTGTAAATCGTTTTATCTATGAAACGGATTTGTGACCAGGATATTTTGCGTTTACACTCTTGAATATAATAACGTTGCTATTTGATTCTATTCGATTCACGTGCACAATTTTCTCACTGAGAAATGAATCGGATTTTAGCCTTTGCGCGTTTCTGAATGTTTGTGTGTTCCGTACTTAAGAATTGTATTTTGTGTTGAAACTGTAACCTCTCACAAGTACTAAAATGAAAGCTCTTTTGAAGAAACAGCGAAGTCGAACGGCGGCAATGGCCGAGTTCATGTCTCTTTTGGAGAAACGGCAATCTCGGACGGCGGAAATTGCCGAGTACAGGTTTGTAGTTACCATAATATTGTTAAATGAGTATTATCTCGGGCTAATATGTCATCAAAACGATGCTGCTTCTCGCGTAAAAGGTATGAATGTAAAATGGCCATATTGAAGATTAGAGTTATGGGATTATCAAGTCGCAGTTTCATTTAATTGTATAAAAAACAACTTCATCCATTTCTGCTTTTTATACAAAGCAACACGAAAACAATGAATAGTTTTTGTTTTGTTCACAACAACAACAACATAACCTTTATTTAGCTCAAATCACAAATACAGTGACACATGAGTATACAGTGACAATGCAACTTTAACAAAAAGTTATTAACAATTGTGACATGGTGTTAAACTTTATATAGAAAATAGAAGAGAGAAAGAGAAATGGAGATAAAATAAGATATGGGACATAAATATAGATTGAGTGGGGGATGTTGATGTTGACCTGAGAAATGAACAATATTTCCTTTGGCCTAAATAACCTGTTTGTTTACCTGGATTACTGAAACAGACTTTAGTTATGTTTTTTTCCGTTTGGTTCTATTTAAAACCTGGTGTATCAACGCAAGATGTTAATTTAAGAAAAGTTTGAAATTACTGGCGCCATAGTTAGCATGGTTCTTTTGCGTTCATATTCACTGTCTGCAAAGATATAAAGAATATGTTTTCAAAGAAAATCGCACACATATACTACAATAATACAATGACATATAAATATATACTTGTGTCTACCGGTAATACACACGTATAAATGTGATTGTTTTTCAATTTTCCTTCTTGCAAAATTCATATCATAGATTAACTTCGGCGATTTGAATGCATTTATTTAGACACTGATGATACAGAGTCATGGTTCATACTGAAGACTAAACACGGAACAGGTGCGACAGACGCTGGTAAAAGACACACCGTCGGTCTTATAAAAGAAACATAACCGCAGATCTTCAATTTTGTACCTGATCACATAAAAATACATCTAACTTAAATTGTATAATCAATCTTAAACATAAATATAGTCGAAAACATAACGTTTCTGTATCAGAATGTTCCGACTTTAAAAAAATCATGCATCAGAGTATAACACTAGTTTTAATCAAATGTTTTCCATGTGGGAAAAGCGTGAAGCACGTTAATTAGACACTCTGACATGGCGACCCTTACTCAAGATACTGGACCTGCACGACACTCTGACATGGCGACCCTAACTCAAGATACCGGACCTGCACGACACTCTGACATGGCGACCCTAACTCAAGATACCGGACCTGCACGATTTCAAAGGCAATGTGGTGCACGAATGAGCCTCTCCTGGAATTTGTCTGGAAACAATTATACAACTTTGGGAAAGTGTAAATTAGATGTTGATAGAACGTCAATTATCAATTTGAAGAACAAATTCGAACGCAAATAAGGAATTCAAATTAGGACGTGTGTTTAAAATATTTAAATTACGTCTCGTTGATATCAGTTAAGAACCATTGGTCTCAAAAATCCGATAAATCGTAAATAGCGATTTCAAGCATCATAGCCGGGAAATATTGATCGATTAAACTTAGAGAACCCGGCATCCGCGCGCGTCTAGGAGCGGCTCAATTATGCACCGTCTGTTGTCGTCTGCGAAAGGAAATGTCGTCTGCTGCATCAAATTGAGAAGCTGGTGTTCAAAGATTTGTATTTATGTTCGTAGGGATTAGATTGTGTACATAAAAGCGTCATTTACAGATGAGCAGGTACATTATTGTTGTTTTTGTGTATGTACATTATATATACATGCGTTATATGAATATTTACAAAAAAAAAATCATGTTCATTAACACGTACATATGGGAGTACATGTATATACCTACTATTTATGTTTTTTTTTTTTAAATATAATATAAATATTAATATCAACTGTACCTAAGTGGAAACCATAATTAAACTGTACAAAAACTGGAGAGGCTGTATGAATCAACAATTGAATGCTTATTTTAATCAATAGTAAGTTTGTTCCGATTACTAATTGAGTCATATATATTATTTGTGTTCAACGAGCCATAGGCTAATGCGTCTGAACGCGCAGCAGTTTCATGCATTTACGGTACTGTCAATATCTCATATTACCTTATGTAATAATTAATTGTGTGTGTAAAATGTAATACATAAAGTTTTCTATGATAGTTCGCACGTTACTAAATTAAACATAGACTTGCACAGTTGGACTAAAAACATCACTGTTTCGAGGTACATTTATTTACCTTTGTCGAAATAGTTAAATTCACTGTACATTCATTTTTACTCAGGCACAGTAATGAAGGAAAGCTGCGACTTAACATCTCCATAATGACTGTACGCTTACAGTATTTGTAAACTTATTCTGTGTCGTTTTTACTCGCAAAATACCAAAGTCGCGTGGCTTGTTTGCGGTTTTTGTCACATATTGCAAGTTTGATTTTTAAGTACGGAATTTAATTCTGAAACTCAATACTTATTGAATGATCGATGGCATTTTCTACCACAAGCGATAAATATCAGTGACTTGAGGCTTACCTACATGACGACGACTATGATGATGATAAGGAGGCGGCTAGTGGAAATGATGAAGACGATGCTGATAATTGTTTTGGTGATGGTGGTGAGTGTAGTGGTGGTGGATCATGATTTAGTTTACGGCACATTTAGTTGAGGTTTTTATTTTTGTGATTGTTGTAATTGTTGATTTTGGTGGTGATTGTGGTGGTTATTTTAGTGGTGATAGTGTAATTGTTGGAAGCGATAGTTTTGTGTGTTCTTTTGACGGTTGTTCATTTTGATTTTATGACAAGGTCACATAGTTGACATCCAATGATGTCGCAATATAAACTACATGTCCCATATTTATTACAGACAATATATAGTAATGGGTCCATTATCTGACAGTTGAAGTGTCTGTAATGTTAAATGCTATAACGCATTTCAATATTAATTTTGTCAAACACTCGAACACTTACCGCACATTTAGCACATACTCGACCGCCGTATCCCAATTAAAAATCAATGTTCGGTCGGTAAATGACGCAGGTCTACTTGTGATTCAGTTAGCCCCATGCTCATTATTCTAATATGGAGTTAAGGAATGGTTAAACCATACTATAATAAGTCAACTTAAGCCTTAAAGAAAAGCAGTGATAAAACGGATATATAAACATGACTTGTGTTCCCTGTATAATGGATGTAGGTGAGTGCTTTTGTTTTTCGCCACATTATTAATAAGACAAACTTTGAAACGATTATTCCGAAATGGGAAGCTTAGAGAAGCAATATAATTTTATAACGGAAAGACTTGATTCAATAATATGACTTGCAAATTAAATATTCATATTTTTATCAAATATTAAATATTTAATCTTAAACAACAAAAACAACTGTTGTTGGATTTCGTTTGTTTATGATTTGTAGTTCTAGTAAGTGTGGTAGTTGCAGTAAAAATAGGTTTATTACTAGGAGTTGTATCACATTGTTTCCGTATACCAGTCCGTACGGAATACCGTTATGGCCATCGTGGTTACACATTAAAATCCAGAGGGCGACAATGCGAGAGTGCGAGAAAACGATGACGACAGTGCGATAGTACGATGGCGACAATGCGATAATACGATGACGACAGTACGATAACGCGATAGTACGATGGCGACAATGCGACAACGCGATAGTACGATGGCGACAATGCGATAGTACGATGGCGACAATGCGATAGTCATTTCGTACTGTCGCCATCGTATTTTCGCACTGTCGTCATCGTATTATCGCATTGTCGCCATCGTACTATCGCACTTTCGCCATCGTATTGTCGTACTGTTGTCATCGTATTATCGCACTATCGCATTGTCGCATTGTCGCCGTCGTACTATCGCACTGTCGCCATCGTATTGTCGCACTGTCGTCATCGTATTGTCGCACTGTTGTCGTCGTATTCTCGCACTCTCACATTGTCGCATTGTCGCCATCGTACTATCGCACTGTCTCCATCGTATTGTCGTACTGTCGCCATCGTATTTTCGCACTGTCGTCATCGTATTCTCGCACTCTCGCATTGTCGTCATCGTTTTATCGCATAGTCGCCATCGTACTATCGCACTATCGCGCACTATCGCCATCGTATTGTCGCACTGTCGTCATCGTATTCTCGCACTCTCGCATTGTCGCCCTCTGGATTTTAATCTGTAACCCCGATGTCCCTAACGGTATTCCGTAGGCACGTGCGACAATTATTTCTCCTCGCAATCTACAGTATCGAATGCTAGTTAGTATAATGTTTCATCGGAACAATATGGACATCTAATCTCCGGTCGCATGTATCATAACCCTGTCTGGTCGGAACGAGGCGCTGGTGTCGGAAATGAGATATGGTCTCCTACACTGTGCTCATAGAATAGCACTTTTATATTGAGATATAAACGACAATAAATTAGATTCTTATTCGAATTTTCTGATTTTAACAAATAACAAACAAATCGCATATAATATTATAAATACATGAAAAAACATGAACACACGTTGTGTCAGAATGACAATCGACGAAAGTGTGTTTTCATTTTGTCGTTTTATAATGCACTTATTAGCAAAATAGCAACCTTTCTCACGCTCCCGTTTATTACTAACACAACGTCAGATCGTATCAGTAAGCATTTACAGTTGGTGGCCAATGCTATGTCTTCATGTGCCAATGAGTGTTTGACGCATGCGTATTCATTTAACAAAAGCAATTTAACGATAACGATGACTCGTGGTGGTGGCGGTGTTGTTCTCTTTTTTTTTTGGTCTGTTTTGTTGAATCCAGAAGTTAAACCACTTACATCGGGTCTAGAATTAATGCCGGTAATCAATAATATGTTTAGATCATGTGTACGCCTTTTCGTACAATAACTGGTAATTTTCTCAAGTCATACACATCTTTTATTTTCATCTATAAAATACGTGCAATGTTTGTTTAACATATTATATTATTTAGTACACCGAATGTATTAAAGTCTCAACCGAATGTATCCAAGTCTCAATGATGGGTGTGTATCCATTCTGAATACCCATTGTCTTGGCTTTGGTGACTTCGACTATCTCGTCAACTTCTCTTTGGAGGCGTCTGCTGGGAAAACCGGACTTAAGTCCGCACAGGCTAATCTGGGATGACATTTTACGTACATGCATCAGGAACGACCAATTATTTTTTATGAAATTAAATTTATAAAGGAATTTTCTTCTAAAATGTAGTCTCGGACGATATTGTACGTACATGCATTATGCCAAGTTATCACTGAACGCGGCTCATTATTATTGTACACAGTGTCTTGACTATGGGGGCTAGGAGCTCGTCCACGAGTGTATGGCCACTCTACGTGTGATCTCTTTTTCTTTAAGCCTTCTTTATTTCATTCCAATCCCATCAAATCCCGCGTATTGTCCATACACTTGCTTATAAGGAACGAGAAGTGGTCAACGTGCAGCGACCCTATTCAGTGGTGATCAATTCAATGATGCAGATAACATGGTGCAGTGATTGGTCGCTTGTATCCAATGAATATTCATATATTCAATCAAGTGTTGCGTACTGTTGTTTGCTTGTTGTGTTTTAAAGGGAGAATCGCCACTCACACGTAATGCATTTAGGGCAAGACGTCATGTATACATACGTTTATAGCTTTTCAGAAAAAAATAAACGAAAATTTACGACCATATAACTTCAGAATCTAGACACCAATTACCCCTTAAAAGAAAGTCATTTGGAGGGTCAGGCTAACGTATTAAACTGTTTAAATATTTATGTTGATTATCAATGCTTTCCATTTACTTTCCTAATGGATGTCGTACTAATGCATTACAATTTAAAATCATTTTAACACCATGACTGTGTCTTTATAGAGGATATTTTCACTCCACAACCTATTACGTTTCTTTGGCGTATGGAGCTGCAGATAAATATTTGTCGAAGAAATTCGCATGATTTACGCATTAATTAATTCATATACCGAATGCCGCATCTATATACTGACGATCTATTGATGTGACAAATTTCAATAATCTCTCTTTTCTATGATGGTCTGGGTCACTATCAATGGACCAGTGAAGTGTGTACAATAAATCGTTCATGGTGATAAGCTATATAGATCTACTGTATGTACTGTTGAAGATGATTTGTAGGATATAAACAAACGTCGTTTGAACACTATGTACGACTTACTTGCAACGTATATGCTATTTTAAAGAGACTAGTTCGCAGTTTGGTTTAATGACGAGTTTCAAATAATTGTCATAGATTAAAACAATAATGTTGATATTATGTTTAAACAAGCAAAATAACACCCCTGACTAAGAAAATGTGAAAAATATTGGTTCGTTAATGGATAATCAGTATTCGAAATCGGCAAAATAAAAAAGCGTATGTAACGCTGTATTAGAGTATTCGGACAATAAGTATGTACCAACATAGCGTTATAATTCGTTATTAAATACTAAATCCTGCGTAGAGCAGTGGTAGTTCAGTGGCTTTTACTTCCAGAGTTCCCAGGTTCGAAAGCCTGTGAAGGAACTGTTTTTTATTCAAATGTGTTTCTTGCTATTAAAATAAGTTCAGACGTTTCTTAACATTGTAGATTTGTTTTTAAACATATTAAATTACATTGTTAAAAAAAAAACGCAAAATTTTTAACAAGTCCCTTTAAAACTTCAAGCATTTAAGTATATAAAAATGATTTAATCTAAGTCCGCGTTTCCTCAAGGGCACAGTCTTGGATGCAAGTGTTAATCACAGCGTGTAGTGTCTTTTACGAGTTTCTACTAACATCTTGTTCACGTTCTTTTCCAAATAAAAAAGGACAATATTTGTATTGGATAAATTTATATTTTAATTTAATTTATATTTTGTTTATTTTTGTAAATAAATGACACAATGTGTATTGAAAACATGAATAACTTAATTAAATTAATAGTTGGGATTAAGATAAGCAGGAGTTTGCTATGTGCCAATATTGAATAAGTTCACGCAATAGGAGCTTAACATGTATATACTAATATTTCAATCAAATTCGTTTTTGCTTTAATCGGGTTCATATGTTGAGTGATAAATTTCAATTGCTCTAACATGATAAATATTTCAAGTGTCGAGGCGCGTGCTTTAGTGGTGAATATTTCTCAAATCAGTGTGTTTTTAAATTTAATGAAAGAATTATTCTTTAAGGAAAAGTTCTTTCCGGTAGATTTTCGCAACTTATAATCAGTTTGTGTCAGGGCCTGAACATCACAATCGAAACATTATATATGCTTGTATGCAGTTTAAAAGGAAACTTCATTATGTTTATTAGTAGTTTTAGTCAATCATTTATTACAAATTTCGTATTGACAATTTATATTAATTGAGGACATACATCAATTGCTAACATTTACTCTGTTTCAAAACATCTACAGAAAACATCTACAGAAAAATGATAAATTCAAATTAGAGTATATGGACTTAAAAGTGTTTGTTTTAACCAATCAATATGACACTTAGTATCCTAGTTTATCCAGTGTAATACACAAGTGCGCATATAATCTATGACAGACCTTTCTGTTACATCGGAAAACATAGAAAGAAAAGGAATTAGGACTTAATCTTGTAAATCGTTTTATCTATGAAACGGATTTGTGACCAGGATATTTTGCGTCTAGACTCTTGAAGATAAAAACGTTTCTATTCGATTATATTCGATTCACCTGCACATTTTTCTCACTGAGAAATATATCTGATTTTAGCATTTGCGCGTTTTGGAGTATATGTGTGTTCCGAAATTAAGAATGTAATTTTATGTTGAAAAAGTAACCTTCAACAAGTAATAAAATGCAAGCTCTGATGGAGAAACGGCGAGCTAGAACGGCGGAAATTGCTGAGTACAGGTCTGTAGTTACCAATTTATTATAACAATGTTCTCTTGGTAAGATGTAACCAAAAGTAACCTTTTTCTGGCGTTACAAGTCCGAGTCTAAAATGACTCGGACTTGAGGACTTAGAGTTTTAAGATTATTAAGTGCCTGTTTCATTTCATTGGATGAAATCTAAACTATTTTATAGAATTCTGCTTTTCATATAAAGTAACGAGGAAACCTTTGGCATTTTTTTCATTGTGTCTAAAACGTTTAAGTATTGATAAGAAACAAGTTGGTTTAGTCAAATTGGTACTACATGTATGCATTAGGAATATTACATAACTGTGTGACCGATGGTTATAATCCTGGCATACAAAAAAATAATACTATTATCAATATACTAGTATTACTGGGCCAGTATTCATCAATCAGTTCTTAACTTCAGTCTAAAAAGTAAAGAACATTCTTAAAACCGTAATATTATTAATATTCTTTACTGTTGAGTCTAACTTGACATTTTACACCTCAAATTGCATCGTTCTTCAGTGTGCTTATGACATATGTACCATTAATAGCCAACGTCTTTTCAAACTCTAACACTTTGAGCGCTGGAACCGGATTTTGAAGGCCTTTGCAAACAGTTTGGATCCAGATGAGACGCCACAGAACGTGGCGTCTCATCAGGATCCAAACTGTTTGCTATTCTGATAGTATTCTTTGAAAAAAAAATCAAAGACAATGCTAATTTTAGAAATTTAGCAGACAACATTTTAGCAGACGACAAATTTCCCAGCATGCAAAGGGCTAAAGTAAGATTTCTTGGGTCTTAGTCTATGCTTTTAACTTAAAACTAAGAATGGAACGGCCAATACAGGCCCTGTTGACCCTAACTCAAGATAACGGACCTTAACCGTTTCAAAGAGCATTGTGGTGCACGTATGAGCCTCCCCTATACTTAGGCTGGACACATGTATACAACTTCAGACAGTTAAAATTACAGTTTTACAGAACTGCAATTATCAATGTATTAATACATTTCAAACGCAATTTAGGAATGCAAATTAAGACGTGTTTTGATGTATTTCAATAACGTCTCTGTTATATCAGTTAAGAACCAATGGCCCCAAAAACCGATACATTGTGAATAGCGATTTCAAGCATCACAGTCGGGAAATATTGATCGATTAAACTTAGAGAACCCGGCATCCGCGCGCGTCTAAGAGCGGCTCAATCGAGCACCGTCTGTTTTCATCTGCGAACGGAAATGTCGTCTGCTGCATCAAATTAAGAATCTAGTGTTCAAAGATTAGTTTTTTCTGTTCGTTAGGATTAGATTGTTTACATAAAAAGCGCCATTTACAGATGAGCAGGTACAGAATTGTTGTGTTTGTGTGTATAAATTGTACATACATGCGTTTTATGAATATAAATGTTTTTGTTATGTTCATTGACATGTACTTACTTATGTGAGCATATACCTACTATTTTTTATTATTATTATGTGTATACTATAAATTTTAATAATAACTGTACCTTAGAAGAAATTATTATTAAACTATCCAATAACGTAAAAGGCTGCATGGATCAACGACTGAATGGTAATAGTAATCAATATCAAGTTTGTTCCGATTTCCAATTGACGCATATTATTTCTGTTCAATGAGCCCTCGGCTATTTCGTCTGAACGTACACCAGTTTTAATGCTTTAACTTTCAATTCCACATGTTACCTTATGTAAAAATCAATGGTATTTGTAAAATGTAATACATACAGTTTTGCTATGATAGTTTTCACGTTACTTAATTTAACATTTGACTTACATAGTTGTCATTGCATGTCGAGGTATTTACCCCCTCCGAAGTATTTTAAGTCACTGTAAGTTCACTTTTACTCATGTACAGTTGGAGACGAAAGTAATGACGTTACATCTCGATAATGATTAAAGAGTTTTACATTACATTTCCATAATGATTGTTACGTTCCCAGTTTGTGAGGACTCATTTGGTGCCGTTTTTACTCGTAAAATAGCAAAGTCGATGGCGTTGTTAGTGTTGTGTATCTATATTGGTTGTCTGATATCGTTGGATAGAGCTTTTTTATATCAGCAATTAAAACTATCACTCAATACAAATTGAATGGTCGGTTGCATTTTCTGAAGCTAGCGCTTACTATCAGTTACTATTAGTTTACTTGCATGACGACGACTATGATAATGACAAGGAGGAGGTTAGTGGAAATGTTGATGATAATATTGATTATTGTTGTGGCGATGGCGGTGGTGGTGGCGGTGGGTTTAGGTGTGGTGGTAATGATCATGATTGAGGTAATTGGTGGGTTTTATTAAGGTTGTTTTTTTTATTGTGATAATTGTTGATTTTGATGGTGTTTGTGGTGGTGGTATTAGTGGTGGTAGGAGATGGTTGTATTTGTACGGGTAGCGGAAGTTGCGTGTGCTCTTTTGGTGGTTGATTATTTTGATTTTGTAAAAAGGTTACATATTTTACATTAAATAATGTCGCAATATAAACTACATGCCCCATATTCATTACAGACAATATATTATAATGGGCCCATTATCTGACAGTTAAAGTGTCTGTACTGTTTACTGTTATAACGCATTTCAATATTTGTCAAACACTCACCTCACATTAAGCACATAATCGCCTGCCGTATCACAATTAAAAATCAATGTTCGGTCGGTAAATGGCGCATTTCTACTTGTGACTGCGTTAGCCCATGCTCATTATTCTAATCTGGATAAACGGAATTTTAAAATCGTACTATAATAAGTCAACTTAGGATTAAAAGAAAAGCGGTGATAAAACGGATATATAAACAGAATTATGTTCACTGGACAATGGCTCTAGGTGAGTTTTTGTTTTTTGTCACTTAATTAATAGGACACGTCAAAAAATATTATTCCGAAATATAAAGCTTTTTAGAAACAATAAAAACGGAAATACTTGATTCACTGATATGACTTGCGAAATGAAATATTCACATATTTTAAACAAACAACACATATTTAACCTTAAACAACAAATGAACAGTTGTTGCACGTCGTTTGTTTATGGTGGTATAGTTGCAGTAAGTGTGCTAGTAGCAATGAAATCATTTTATAACCTGAAGTCTATCTTATTGTTTCTTTAATAAACGACTGACATTGACCTTAACTCCAGTTTTTAAGTATTCACCATATGTCGGTCCGTGCGACACTTATTTTTACTCACAATGTACAATATCGAGTGCACTGCTAATTAGTATAATGTTACATCGGAACAATGTGCCCATCTAATCTCCGGTCGCATATATCATAACCCTGTCGTGTCGGAACGTGGCGCTGGTGTCGGAAATGAGATATCGTCTCCTACACTGTCTTCATAGAATAGCACGTTTATATTGAGAACAGGAAAACAAAAGTAAGATTTTTAATCTATTTTTTGTTTCAAGCAATCAAACAAACAGATCGAATTAAATATTAAAAGCAAAAGCCGGAATAAGATATTATGTTTGTACATTTCTTATAATAGTTTTATAATGTATCTTTCAGCAAAAACGCAACTTTTCTCACGCTCCCGTTTATTACTAACACAACGTCAGATCGTATCAGTAAGCATTTACAGTTGGTGGCCAATGCTATGTCTTCATTTGCCAATGAGTGTTTGACGTATGCATATTCATTTAACAAAATCTATTTAACGATGACGACGCCTTTTAGCTTCACGAACGCATTGCAATTGGGCTTATTGTGGTAACAGTGTTGTTCTTTTTCCGTTGTTGCTTGAATCTAGAAGTTCACTTGCAGCTGGTCTTAATAGAAATATGAATGCCCGTACAACTTATTATTAATATGTAAAGTACATGTGTACGCCTTTTTTGTACAATAACTAGTTATTTTCTCAAGTTATACACATCTTTTATTTGTATCTTTATAAAGTTTAAATAGCTTTACGTGCAATATTTGTTCAACAGATTATATTATTAAGAACGCCAAAGGTATTCAAGTCACTACCGAATGTATTCAACTCGCAATGGCGGGTTTGTTTCCATTCTGAATACTCATTTTCTTGGCTTCGGCGACTTCGACTATCTCGTCATCTTCTCTTTGGAAGCGTTCACATAGACAACGAGTATGTGATCGCAAATCAAATCAATCTGTTAAGATCATTATTTATTTAGTTATTTAGTTCTGAGCCCGATAAGAGCATTGCCTGTTTACAAAACACGTCTGTTTCGCCACTTGACTGTCATCTGTTTAATTTAAATGTTAAAGGTCCATGTTTGTTTAATGATATTCATTCTCTTTTGGTTTCAATATTTCTTATTTGAGCTGCGCTCAGGTAAAAACGGGCTGAATTTATTTTATCCCACTTTTAGAGCGAATTCGGTTGATTAAAGCCCCGTTGATTAAATTTCTGCTATAATACACGGCACGAAATGACGTCATTTGTTTTCGACAAAATGATGTCATAAATTCAGCGAAATTATGCAATACAACTAATTTTGTTTAAATAAAAAGGTTTACTGAACAAAAAGTGGGATAAATAGAATAATAGGTTAGTGTTGATTATATATCAGGTTTATCATGCTCGGCACGAAAGCGAAAAAGCACTCGCCAAGGCTCGTGCTTTTTGTTTTCTAAGCCTCGCATGATAAGCCTGATCTATAATCAACACAAACCTATTATTCTCTATGTTCCAAAAAAGAGCATTTTGTATCTTGTTAAATCTATGTTACCAGACCACATCTCGCGTTGCAATTTTTGCTATTGCTATGAGAAACACTGATTTTTTATGGGTTTACTTTATTTTACGAATAAAATCGTTGATTTTGAGTGTTAAAGGGGCTTTAAGTATTAAAAGGCTTTACTACGTTTTTGTGAGAAGTTTGAACAAATAAACGCAGTTTCAATTATTTACCCCTAACCCCCAAAAACTGCAGGTACGGGAAAACTTATCCACACAGTCTGTACCTTGTGTACAGTAAATACGTAATACATGTATGTAAATCATATACTGGTCCTTTCAATTCAATTAATGCTGTTACACATAAGCATGCACTTAGTTCACAACTTTATTTCATTTCACTTAAGGAAACTACTGTATATTTCTCATATCGATTTATATTTGCACTAAATATTACGGAGTAAGAAATTGCATAGACTTTGAAGCTCTCATAACTGTATACAACAAGAACAACATTTATTAAACAAACAATTGTTTTTTAGCCATATGCAGAATAATACAAAGCGCGTACATGAATTTCAAGAAAATATGTAGTTATCATATTAGTTAAATAAGTTATTTACTGATTGGTCACATAAGTAGATAGCACACCGTTAGTACCCATATATTAAATCAAGTGTTTGCGTGCTATTCTTGGCTAGCGTTTACGGGAAAATCGTCAGTCACACATTTAAAAAAAAAAACAAAAAATGAACTACAAAAAATGTATTCAACGAGTTTTGCAAAAAAAAGAAGGTTTACATACAAATTATCAAACATACAAAAATATCCCGCCTCTAATAAATGACTCATTGTTTTAATCTGTATGTTATCCTTAATAATAGACGAAAAATACAACAAACAATATAGGCGTTTGACCCTATACTATAAAGAAGGTAGAGCAATAAGTCATGTATACTGTCAGTATACATAGTTGCTTATAGCTTTTTAGATAAAAATGAACGACAAGTTGCGACCATATTACTTAACCATTTGAGCGCTGGAACCGGATTTTGAAGGTTTTTGCAAACAGTTTTGATCCAGATGAGACGCCACAGAACGTGGCGTCTCATCAGGATCCAAACTGTTTGCTATTCTGATAGTATTCTTTGAAAAAAAATCAAAGAAATGCTAATTTTAGAAATTCAGCAGACGACATTTTAGCAGACGACAAATTTCCCAGCATGCAAAGGGTTAAGAATTTATGACACCAATTACGCCTTAAAAGTAAGTCATTGGGAGGGCCAGGTTAACGTATTAATCTGTTGAACTATTTACTTTTATATCAATGACTTCCATTTACTTTCATTATTTTTGTAGTACGAATGCATTACAATTTATAATCATTTCAACACCATGACTGTCACTTAAAAAGCTATTTTTAGCCCGAAACCTATTACTTTTCTTTAGTGCATAGAGCTGCGAATAGATATTTGTCGAAGAAATTCGCATGATCAAAGAATTAATTAATTCATATACCGAATGACGCATATATACTGACGATCTATTGATATGACAAATTTCAATAATCTCTCTTTTCTATGACAGCCTGGGTCACTATCAATGGACCAGTGAGGTGTGTACAATTAATCGTTCATGGTGTTAAGCTATCAGGCTGTATGTACTGTTGAAGATGATTGGTAGAATGTATACAAACGTCGTTTGAACACGTAATACGACTTACTTAAAAATATCTATGCTGTTTTAAAGGCACTTATTCGCAGTTTGGTAAAATGACGATTTTCACAATAATTGTCATAGATTCGAAACAGAATGTAAACATTATGTTTCAACAAGCGGAATAAAACTCCTGGCTAAGAAGAAAGTGAAAAATACTGGGTCATGAATCGATAATCAGTATTCGAAATCGGTAAAATAGTAAACGTTTTTTAAGCTTTTTACGAGAATTCGGAAAATACCTTAAGTACTAACATAGCGTTATAGGCCGTTATTTAATACTAAAGCCTGCGATGCGCAGTGGCAGTTCAGTAGATTTCACTTTCTGAGTTCCTGGGTTCGAATGCCGGTGAAGGCAGTATTTTGCAACTTGTTTTCTTGCTATGATAATTAGTTAGGATTATTGAACACTTAATAGATTTGTTATTAAACATATTCAATTACATTATTAAAAAAAAAAAAAAAACGCAAATCTGTGAATAAGTCCCTGTAAGACTTCCAGCATTTACGCATATTAAAATGATTTAATATAAGTCCGCGTGTTTTAAGGGAACACTCTTAGATACGCGTGTTACTTGATCGTAGAGCGTAAAGCCGTAACAAGTTTAACTAGTTAACGAGTTTTCTAATACTAGTATCTATTATTTCTACTTATATTTGGTTCAGGTTGTGTTTGAAATATAAACAATATTTGTATTGAATATATTAATAATTTAATAATATTTGGGTTTAAGATAAGCAGGGGTTTGCTATGTGCCAATATTGAATAAATCCAAGTTACAGGAGCTTAACACGTATATACTCACTTTTCGAACGAATTAATGTTAACTTGAATCGGGTTCATATATTTAGCGATACATTTCAATTGCTCTAACATGATAAATATTTCAAGTGTCGACGAGCGTGCTTGATTGGTGAAGCTTCCTCAAGTCAGTGTGTATTTAAAATTAATTTAAGTATCATTCTTCTTTTTTTCAACCGATTTTCGCAACTTATTATCAGTTTGTATTAGTACGAATACATTTCAATCAAAACATGATATATGTTAGAATGCAGTTTAAAAGAAAACTTCAGTGTGTTTATTAGTAGTTTTAGTCAATCATGTATTACAAAATACGTATTGACAATATGTATTAATTCAAGGCATACATCAGTGCCAAGTTACTCTGTTTCAAAACATCTACAGAAAACATCTACAGAAAACATCTACAGAAAAATGATAAATTCAAAATAGAGGATATGGACTTTAAAGTAGTTCTACGTGTTTGTTTTAACGAATCAGTGTGACAATTAATATCCCAGTTTAACCAGTTCAATCCACAAGTGCGCATATAATCTATGACAGACCTTTCTGTTACATCGGAAAACATAGAAAGAAAAGGAATTAGGACTAAATCTTGTAAATCGTTTTATCTATGAAACGGATTTGTGACCAGGATATTTTGCGTTTACACTCTTGAAGATAATAACGTTTCTGTTCGATTCTATTCTATTCTCGTGTACAATTTTCTCACTGAGAAATGGACCGGATTAAAGCATTTGCGTGTTTCGGAATGTATGTGTGTCCCGTACTTAAGAATTTTATTTTATCTTGAAACTGTCACCTGTCACGAGTACTAAAATGAAAGCTCTGCTGGAGAAACGCCGATCTCGGACGGCGTCAATGGCCGAGTTCATGTCTCTTTTGGAGAAAAGGCGAATTCGGACGGCGGAAATTGCCGAGTACAGGTCTGTAGATACCAATATAGATTATACAATCGTTTTATTCGAGATCAGTTCAGAGTACATTATCTAGAAAATAATGTGATTAAATACAAGAAATCAATGGTAAGTTTCTTCAGGTAATGTTTTTAACAGAAAAAAAAACTTTGATTGAAATACAGTGTACAGACTACGTATCATACACGTGGCGAGTGACGTACATGTAGTACAGGGTAGCAGATGGTCTTATATCTTATGCATATTTTATATAGTTTGCATTATTTCAAAGAAGATATTCGTAAACAGATCACGTAAGAGAATTGAATTTGTATACTGGAGGTCTAACGTTTTTTTTTATCGAGAAATCACCGCCTTATAGTAATGTAGCATGGACAAATGTATATATAATGGTACGCGTCTTCTAAATCGGCACTACCACAATACAAACAGTATCTTTCGTTATTTGGTATATTACCATTCCATTGTTACACTAGTATTATCTCGGGCTAATATATCTCCAAAAAGGTGTTGTTTCTTGCGTTAAAAGTCCGAATATAAAATGGCCATATTGAAGATAAGAGTTTTGTGATATATTAGTCGCAGTTTCATTTCTTTTGATGAAAATTAAAACAACATCGTTCATTTCTGTTTTTCATACAAAGAAACTAAAAAAACTTGTGACCTCCCTTTCTGTCTAAAGTATAGTACTGTACAATGTATGCGTATAACAAATATACGTGTATGTACCTTGTCTTTTATGTATAAATGTCAGATATCTGCATGAACGACAAATGCATTAGGAATATTAAATGACTGTGGTGTTCCGATATATTGCACGCGTTGATTTTGTGACGTATTTTTCGAGCCCCACTTATTATATAACATCTTACGGTGAACAAGAGTACAGATCTCCATCGCGAAAAAATGAGGTATAAATTCTGATCAGAAACATAACATGAAATATAAATCCCCAAATATTTACATGGCATTTCAGTCAGGGATATAATAAATCCTGTTATCAATATACTAGTAATACTGTTATTTGGGAAGATCTGTAGATAAATAAAAGATAAATAACGGAAGATAAACGACTTTATCTAGATCTCTACACTCCGAAACATTCAGGTTTAAGTATTCTGTTTATTATTCAATTATTTTATTGTGTAATTATCAAGTTGATCTACGTTTAAGTCAATTCAAAGTGTCATACAGACACGTACACGGGCAACCATGTATAGTAATATGCCAGTGTGCAGTACATGGTGCTGTATTAAAGAGGCTTGTTCACAGATTGTTCACAGATTGTCGAAATCACAATTGTCCATTTTTTGGGTTACAGATACAAAAACTAAAAGAACACCAATAAAATCCAAAAGTTTTGATTAATCGTATTTATATTTTTTATCTGTAATCACGTTTATTCTTGTAATATCATATCATAATAAGAATTTGGTTTATAGAGAGGCGATGAGATACATGAATTGCGGAAATAAAATCGATGTATTTAATCTTAACTAGATTATGTGATTTATTTGCATTTATGCTTACCAGATGTGTTCCACCAAGTCTAGACGAAAAACTTTAAATTAATACGTGACGAAGTGAATTTGAATAAGTTATTTTCTTATTTGAATAGCATCAATACATATGTAGTTGTATGAACTTTACGAGTGAGTGCAGTGCATGTTGAACTGTGTGTGGTGTGATCTATGCGCTTGTAAAAATGCATGTCATAATTGCACTCGATCCGCGATAAAACTAAAGAACACAACATTTCCCATTTGGTCCAATTTAAAGTTGAGCGTTTTGCGATTTAAATCTAGTGGCTCTTATCACTAATAAGAAAGTCGTTTCTCCCAAGATATCTTTTAACTGGGCTCAAGGAAATCATAAACATTATTATTAATCTTTCTATAAAATAGACGCGGCAGTGATGCCATTTAAACATTTATGTAGTCATTTATTCACGTTATTATTCGTAATTGAGAGTTGCGTTGTGATAATTGTAATACTGGACTTATCCTGATCTTGCAGTGCCACTCAGCAGAAGATGTCCACAATGACGTCACTGGAGAACGGCTGGGACGAGCATTTCGCGTTCAACGTGCCACGTGAAGACCGAACACGTGCCTCGAAGTTGAGCTCGCGGAACGGACGCAATAGCCCCACGCACAGCGCCCACGGGATTCTCATACGTCACAGCATTCTCAAGGTCATCGAGGACAAGAAGGCGAAGAAAGTCCGTTTCTATAGAAACGGGGACCGATTCTTTAAAGGCATGGTGTACGCGGTGTCACCGGAAAGATTTCGGACGTTTGAGTCTCTGATGGCAATCCTGACTGATAGTGCTTTAGGGGACAAAAATATTCTTCCAAACGGTGTGAGACATATATTTTCCATAGATGGCTCTCGGAAGGTTACCAGACTCGAGGACTTGGAGGAAGGGGAGAGCTACGTCTGTGCCTCTACGGAAGTTTTCCGGCGAGCCGAGTACGACAACAGCGTGTCTCCCGCGTGGAATTCAAACGCCTTGAACAAGTCCAACAAGTCTCGAGAAGCCTCGTCTATCACCCCGAGAGGACAACAGGACTTACTGTCAGCGCGAGACACGGACGTGGACGAGAACAGGGACTTCATTCGACCGAAGCTTGTGACTATCATCAGAAACGGTTCGAAACCCCGAAAGGCGGTCCGCGTTCTTCTGAACCGGAAGACGGCGCATTCGTTTGATCAAGTGCTGACGGATATAACAGACGCAATAAAACTGGACTCGGGGTCGGTTAAACGCATCTTCACGTTAGATGGGCGACCGGTGGGTGAATATGAATTGTATATTTGTATACGCGATGTTTATTTGTTCTGCAGACGGTTAAATGAGCTGTAGGATGCCATTCAATTATTTTCAAATGTGCGGTCTTTTCGTTTGGAACCATGAATATAAGATGTTGAATATAAGATGTTGAGTAAACTTATACATTCTAGCATTTAAGCGTGAACGGTCTAAACATTTGAACATTGTAAATCATCTAGAACGAACTCACTTCTAAACCAGATTTGAAAAGCAGTCGGAATACGTTTTCATGTGCAGCGAATCATTCACGCATTCGTGATCTTGCAAAGAATCTAGCAAAACTCAAGTTGCAGTCGAAATATAGATATTGTTCAATATCAAAACGAAGAAAGCCGCCGCATGCTATAATATTAGATCTGTTTCATATCAGCCCTTAAAGGGAGCGCATTTTTATCATTTGATGACTGTCGTTAAACACCCAAGCGTACATTTTAAGAGCCGCGTTCTGGGAAACTGGGGTTAATGCATGTGCGTAAAGTGTCATCCCTGATTAGCCTGTGCAGTCCACACACGTTAATCTGTTACAACACTTTTCGCCTACACTGGATTTTCGTTTAGAAGAGACCTTTTTGAACAAAAAATACCATAAGTGCGGAGACGGTGTTATCCCTGATAAGCTTGTGCTGTGCAGGCTAATCTGGGACGACACTTTACGCACATGCATTCAGTCCAGTTTTCCCAGAACGCGCCTTATATAAATGGCGATATTGGTGCTAGTATAATTAATTTGGTATGAGTCATCTATTTCGGCAGTATATTTCTGAATCTGATTTAATCCACTAATCTGCTTATCCGCTATACAGGACATGATTATCTGACCAATCCTTGCGTATATGTTTCATAACTTTGCATAACACAGAGTGACTGAACTGTTTATGAAAGCCAACTAACGTATACCTATATACCGCCTGTCTCTATTGATTTAACCGTGGGCATTCATGAGTCCAATCGCATTGTTATATGTGTACATGTACATATGTCTCACCTGAGTTGGCAGTGGTAAATTGTGGTAAAAGAAACAGAATCTGAATTTTGATACAATACAAATAAATATATAGTTGATGATAATAATATGTTAATCTTGCAATAAAGATAATTGTCGTGATAAATTCGTAAATCGGCATCTTTTGATAATATTTTTGAAATCAAACAAACAGAACAAAAAATGTTCATTCCTAAAACCTACATTAACATGCAAGGATCAATTATTCAAATATTATTCTCTTAAAACGGCTAAGAAACTTTTCGTTTTCTGACAAGGAATGCGTTGGTTCAATACTTGCATACCAAAACAATATCCGCTTTAAGTGAGGCTCAGAGTTCGAGAGACACGTGCGCGGGTTTCAAATAGAATTTCAGTGGTACGATAATTATATTGCAAGACGTTAAAACAGAAACTCTTTTAATCGACCTTTTCATCTCCTTCGACTGCTTAATGATCAACGACATGATGATGTTGATGATCATACTTATTTAAATTAATTATTATAATGACTGCATGCGATGGTGATTTATACGACGGGAATGTTGTTACATTAATGTTTTCATGTACACATTGCTATCAAAGGTACCTACAAAGAATCATTTCAGTACATATATAACCTTTTATTTTCACGGTAATGTCAAGTTTGTTTTGCAATGATGTGGAAACTATGATACGCGCAAAATGTGTTATTCTAAAGCGTTTGCGAGCCTTCAAATCCCAACTCAAATTTCCATTCACATCTCATATCATGAATATTTTGAGAGCGTTGCTGAATCATGAATATTTTGAGAGCATTTCTGACTCATTTTTCTCAGTCAAAGATTGCATTCAATGCACGACCGGTTTTATGGCATTTAATGACAATAATTTGCGGAAAACCAATACAATACCAGTGTGCATGTGCTATAACAATAACAAATAAAGCCAGCACTGCAATGTTTTATGCATGAACGTATAGGGCTGTGCTCAATTGGCGTAGAACATAACCATTTGCATGCTGGGAAATTTGTCGTCTGCTAAAATGTTGTCTGCTGATGTTCTAAAATTAGCATTTTCTTCGATTTTTTTTACAAAGAATACTATCAGAATAGCAAACAGTTTGGATCCTGATGAGACGCTCCAAACTGTTTGCAAAGGCCTTCAAAATCCGGTTCCAGCGCTCAAAGGGTTAAAGATCCAATGGATGTTGTGAGTGACACATCCCTTTTCCTCGCATCTTGCCTCAGACAATGATTATGTTATTTTGAGCGCTTATAAAACTCCCATTTAAATTAATTGTTATTCCGAAGGGGGCGAGAAATCGCATTGTCCATCCTTCCGCATAATTGAGTAAATATTTAAGTGATTTAATTGAAACATCTTATACTGATAGACGTCTTAAAGAATAAGTGCAGACTACATGATCCATAACTCTCTTCTCAGGAGTTCAGTAGGTATTGCCCTTTAAACCGTTTTCTTGTTTGGAGCAAAACTCCCTTAGTATTGGAGCTTTTTAAATAATATTGTGTACATATATATATAGAGAGATCATCGTAAGAAAGTGAAGAATACACGAATCACAACTATCTTATCAGTATTTATTTAGGAATTATTGCTCTTTTCTTATGTTTGTAAAGTCCGTTCTAAGTGCGTAACTCTGCAAATGTTGATGGTATTCAAACGAACCTTCATATAATGATAGATGGTTTTTAGAACTCATATGTTAGTCATAAAATAAGTGCTGTGTTTTGAATAGATACACAATGGCTTGCCTTTTTGATCAATTTTAGTTGTTTCACCCTCAAAGCCAAAATAACAATATGAATACATTTGTAATTGTATTTCCATTTAAACCAGCATACATTTGAACGACCTTTCAAGAAATGTTAAGGTCGATAAATGTAGTTTTTAAAGGAAGTTATCACTATATCTGTCTACTACTAGTATATACATGTATATCTGCGTTTCCATATCACACCAAAACGTTAAAGGGGTTTACTTTTATCCCGCCATCATATCCGTATTAATGAAATAACAACATATCTTTCCTCGTTCCAGGTTACAACGTTATCTGATTTTTTCCTTGACGAGACGATCTTCGTAGCATACGGCCCTGAGAGATACTTCAATGATGACTTCGATCTCGACGAAAATGGTAAGTCAAGAAGTCTCGACGAAAATGGTAAGTCAAGAAGTCTCGACGAAAATGGTAAGTCAGGAAGTCTCGCTAACGTAATATTGACTAAGTTATAAAACAAAAGAGTTTTCAAGCATGTGGATAACAGTCAGTCAACTTAAGTGGTTTCATACATAAACTTTATTAAATATTATTAAGTTGTGTCCATTTAAATTGCGTCAAACTGGTCGTCCATCATTTACTTCTCTACTAGTATACTAAGATCATGTTATATCACTGCTGAATTAAGGTTTATATAATTAACTTGCGAAAAATGTACTTCAATCTACACGATAATGGCGGGTGACCGGTGAACAAATAAGATTTCAAATGTATTGCATGAACATTTAAATATTCAATGGTGAGTAAAACATGTAGTTATGATCAAATAGCTAGTTTTAGGTTTGTCGGGCCCCTCCATGAAGTATTTCACTCAATGTGTAATTCCGCCATAAGCTATAAACTCGGTTTTTGTAACATTTTCTCTTTTCTGAACTATAAATGATTTACTGCAATGCTTCCTCTGCATCTGAGTATTGATCACCGCTGATAAGGGTCGCTGCAATGTGACTAGACCTGATGTCAGTTCACAGGGATATAATGCTATGTATTTGGTAGGAGGGTTGTGAAATAAGAGGCCTTAAACCTGACCTTTGAATATACACAAAGGTAAACTTCAGCAGCACCAACAGAGAGGAAACCTTGTTATACAAATATTTTCTTTATTTATGACAAGTACTTTTTTACCACACTGTGGTACAAAACAAATGTACTAGATTTCGCTGACGGCCTTTGGAGACTGGAAATATTACAACATTGATGACATGCTTGGGAAAACGTAATCAAATATACACGAATTGAAACTTCAGCTGCAGAAGAGCGACCTTATTATACCATGCGGTAATTTATTTATGGCAAGGAACCAGTTGATAAACATTGAGACACAAAACAATTGTACTAGACAAGCTACATAGATACAAAATTCACACATTCAAACAAAGAAAACTGGAGTCATCGCCTTGTAACGGTCGCTGCAAAGCATTCTGTGATTACATTGGTTTAAAGCGGTTTTAATGCGCTCCAAACCCCACAATAGGTCCAATGCTTCACAAAACATTTAAGATGAGAGCAAGGTAGTATGAGGAATATCATATGGTTACTGTTACTCGGTAAGTCGGCCTCGCGCGCTTCACTAGTATCAACTACTTGTCGTTTAAAAAACGCCATTAACAATTTAAATATCTGTATTTAACTAAAACGAGATTCATATTATGAAAAGCATTTAAACCAGCAATATCCACATCAGATGACCTACATGCGTCAAAAATCTAAAATAAAAAAGTCAAGAATAATTCGATATGTTGACTGTAATCGTAAGGTTAACCACATGTTCTCAGTTATTAAGTCAGCTATAGTATAATCAGGCAAGCGTGTGGCTCTTTTAATCCGATTATTCGAGAAGAAGTTCTGGTGTGGATGCACTTGGCAAACTTTACAGAATTACTACGAAGATGAAGCCATTAAGAAGTCTTTAATGGATATTTATCATCAAACGTCTGAATACGAAGGTACTTAGTTACAAACAATCCGACAGATTTCACTATAGGTGGTCTGTTTATATATCTCACAAGAGGCAAGTCTCTGCCTGAAATGTTTTTTTCCTAAAGCTATACGATAATAAAGCATCACAGTAAAATCGTTCGTTGTTGTTAAGCTAGCTTGAGCTTGCGTTTTTGTCATCCTATCGCTCTACAACGGTTGCTCTACCTTATTTTCAATCTGCATAAGCTAAATGTACTTCTTCGACATCCTAGTTCTTTGGATGCAACAAAAATAATCAAATATATTAATTCGGAGGGGGGGGCGAGATATTTTTAAACAACCCATGCGTCTTTTGTAAACTACAGTAAAATATATAATGGTACAAGACTATATATTACTAAAGCATCTCAATTTGTGTCTGACAAGTTCCGAGATTCATTGATTAACAGATTCCTTTGAACGTCTGTTTCGAACCTTTATCAGACACAAATTATTTCAGAGTCTGGGTAACAATCGATCATCGTTAATAGTACAATAATGTATATGTCATATAAGATCAAATATTTAACCCTTTGCATGCTGGGAAATTTGTCATCTGCTAAAATGTCGTCTGCTGAATGTCTAAAATTAGCATTTTCTTCGATTTTTTTCAAAGAATACTATCAGAATAGCAAACAGTTTGGATCCTGATGAGACGCCACGTTCTGTGGCGTCTCATCTGGATCCAAACTGTTTGCAAAAACCTTCAAAATCCGGTTCCAGCGCTAAAAGGGTTAATAAAACATGGTATCTAAATGCATCGAATCTAATAAGCAGTCTTTCCATGTCTCGTATAACAGCTGTAAAGTGATCGTTGGGATGGGATGTTCAAGGTTATTATAGTGGAACCCTTTTGTGGAGTTTCATCAAATAAATAATGCTCTTCCAAACAAGTCACTGAGCGTAGTAACAAAACATGTTTCAATATTTCAATCAAATATGTTTAGCAAACTAAGCCGATAATAAGATTAAACCACCGCAAGTTCAGTGCAATTAATGAAATTTCACTACTGACACATTAAGTCACCTTTATATATATATGAAAGGTTAAGTATAACAAAAACATGTATGTCAGCTTTGAAAATGCTAGTCGTCCATGCTATTCAAACTTTGATTGTTTTCATTGTTATTTTTTCATATTTCTTATTAATTTTGCCAATAGATTATCACATGCTGCCTTTATAGCTATATTACACATGTTTAGGATAAAAATAATTCGTAATATTTATACTACATAGAAAACAAAACGATGTAGCATGTAATAAAAACAACATTAACATTACGAGTTTATGTACATAAGGTAAGGTTAGATCCTGAATAAAACAAAATTGTTATCCATTTTTAAAAAGATATCGTTCTAGACAATAAATTTGTCGTCATATTCGGCGAACCGTTGTAAAGTTTCATTGTTCAAAAGATCCAATTGGGATATTTAACAATATTGTCATTAAAAGGATATTCATTTTCAGAAATAATGGAACATTAAATGTTGATTCTCTCTATAAATAATAATCATCTCGCAATAAACACGTATGATAAAGTGATATCAAAGAACAATCGCTGCGTCATGTGGAAAATGATATCATTCGTGAAATATGTTACTTGAGTACGGTAGTCACTTCCTTGAGACGTCTAAGAATTTTTAAGAACGAGTGAGTCACATGGACAATATAAGAAATTCCAGACAGTATTTAACAATTTGTTCAGATGTGGGGAAAATCATCACGTGTATTTTAAAAATGATTATTTTTAGGTCCATTCAACTTAAACCAAATACTTAAACTTATCAAATACTGCACTATCACACACAAAGATTGCAACAACGATATGCTTATTCATGCATGTCTATCAGAAAAGAAAAAATATTTATTTTTAATAGTTCTTGTCACGAGCAGACCTGCGTTTGACTCTCTCAATCCGATTACTAAGTATTCGAACCTTACTGTCAAAGTGGGTGTTTAAGCAGAGTAAGGAGCATTTAGAATGATAATGAAGTGGTACAGAAGCACTTAAAGGTTATGTATTATCTGGATGTACAAGTCGCGGTACATGTGGATATTTGTCAAAGCAGTTCGCACATCGGTCACGATATTCTCTGATTAAGTGTGTAACAGTTGCACGTTATGCAGTACCTCTTTGTTTACAAAACTAACTCATGTAATATGTGAGTGAGGTAATGTAAGTAAAGCTTTCGTGACGTGAACATGCCCAAGATGATTGGATTCCTCTCAGTAAGGAATCTGTCTTTATAATCGTTATTATCCTGTTTTGTTTTAATGTAAATGATGTAAGTGAAAGCTTTTTTTTTTATAAAAAGTATATCAAACGGTTCAATGTTTGTTGTGTCTTTTAATTATTTCGACATTCCTATCTGACAAATTTCGAGACAGGCGTTCATGTACTATCGACGACTTGCCAAACTCAACCTCGTCCCAGACATCTCAAAAATGATGCATGACTCATATCGATATTTTCCTGACCATATTGTTAGGTTCTTTGTGTGAATAAAAATCAAATTTTTATTTGTATTGTGAACTTTCATTTACAGGGAATAATAACACGTGAAGATGCTATTGACATCTGTTATTAACATGGATAAAGCATTATGATGTTAAATAACAATTAAGCATGTAAAATATTGCTTTTACATGATATTCCAAAAAAACAAAAAACAAAACATGCAAGTGTAGTTAAGGTTTTGCATTTGACATTTCCTGTTCGACTCATAAAATACGTACACGGTATATTATGTATATTGAATTGTAGCTTTTAACCAGAAACAAATAAATCATCTGGTTACCATTATGTTGTTATATCCCAATTTATAGTTTGAACAATATATCATCGTTGAGTGCAAAATTATGGCATAACATCGTTTAATAAAACACAGCAAATTGATGCCCAAATTGTCTGTGTCTTATTAATGTTCCATATAATGGTGAGTCATGTTCAGGATGTAATGGTTTGATAGTTTGATTCCCCTTGTGGATGTCCATTTAATAACAGGAACAGCCTCCAAACTGAGGAAACAAAATCACCGTGGATCGGTGAGTAAAAAACTTCTCAATACACAAGGATGAATTAGACGGATATTTTACGCATTTAAAAAAAGGGCCAGACAGTATTTTTAAGCAAAAAAACACACACTATTTTATTGAATAATATGCTAAATCAGACAAAATAATCAAGGTAAATGGGATTGACTGTAATTGAATGGCTAACCACATGTTCTCAGTAATTAAGTCAGCTGTAGAATAATCGAGCAAGCGTGTTCTTTTAATTCGATTATTCGGAAAGAAGTTCTGGTGTGGATGCGCTTGGCAAACTAAACATTATTACTACTATGATGAAGCCATAAAGTCGTCTTAAATTGATATGTTTCACCAACCAACTGTATGAGAAGCTACTTAGTTGTAAACAAATCGACTCACTGCACTCTCTCACCAGATGCAAGTCATTGTCTGAAATAATGTTTTTTCCTAAAGCTATACGGTCATCAAGCTTTATAGTTAAATCTTTCCTTTTTTTAAGCTAGCTTTATCATGCGTTATTTTATGGGCGTATAGTTAACGAACTAACAATCCCGCTGTGCTTTTTAATAGTTTCGCTACTTTTACTCTACAGCAGTAGCTCTACCTTATGTTCAATAGTTTCGCTACTTTTGCACTTCCTTCTACAGTCCTTACCTCTTTGGAGGGAAGAAATCCGATATATTTACTCGCAGAGTGAGATGTTTTTAAACGATAACTTGGTCTTTTGATTGTAAAAGCTATAATGGTACAATAATAGATACGACTTTATCAAGGTAATTAAGGTTTCGACAAGGTTCGATGCAGATGTTCAAAGGAAAATCAAAATCAAACTCTTCATTCTTCAAATTCTTCATTGCCCGAGATAATCTTGAAATTTAGGAGCAAATTTGAATGTTTGCAGTTGCAAACGCCAATAAATTATTACATGATGTTATAACATGTCAGTCTTCGCAATTAATTTGAACCCATTTTCTAACTGTCTTCTTTATTTGAATACTAGAAATATTCTGTTTGCGTTCTGTCTGAGAGAAAGTAAGTTCGACTCAATTTTTAGATTCTTAGTTCTTGACTCAACTTAAACATACATAATTTTTCCTTGGTCAATAAACATTTCTTCTTCTGAACTTTTGCTTATATTTTCCGGATGTTTAACGTGAACCCATTCTTTCAGAGAACAGAGATATGCCATTTACTAATGTCTTGGTTTGTGGAGTTCCAGAGGGGACGGCGAAAACGAATTCCCATATTGGGCATTTATATCTCATGATATGTATACTCCAATATAGCACGTTAATTAGATCCAAACGTATAAGCACATGTACCATTTTGTTACATTATTTCACAATCTGGTTTAAACAATCGATGATCGTGAAAGCATATGCCATTTAAATTAAGATAAAATATTTAATAAAACCTGGCATTCAAATGCATCGAATCTAATAAGCTGTCTTTTCATGTGCCGTAAAACAGCTATACATTGATCGTTTGGATGGGATGTTTAAGGTTTTTACAATGGAACCACATTGTGGAGTTTTGTTAACTGGGCAATACTCTTCCAAACCACACTGAGCGTGGTTACAAAACATGTTTACATATTTCAATCAAATATATGTTTAGCAATCTAAGCCGATAAGATTAAACCGCCGCCAGCCAGTTCGGCAAAATTCATGAAATTTCGCTACTGACACATAAAGTTACATGTATATATATTAATAAGGTAAAGTAAAAATAGTTTATAGAAAAAAACACATTTAAGTAAGCTTTTGAAATGCTTGTCTCCCATGCGATTCAAACGTTGATAGTTTGCATGTATCCAATTTATTTTTACATTATAAGGTAAGAAGTATACTGAATAAAAATGTACATCAATAAAAATATCGTTCTAGACAATAATTTCGTAGTCATATTCGGCAAAGCCTTGTAAAGTTTCATTGTTTAAAAGATCCAATAACGATTTGTTTTACAATATAGTCATCAAAAAGATATTCATGCTCAGAAATAATGGAAAAATTGAATGTTCATTCTCTCTAGAAATAATAAACAAGCTTGCTAAATCGATATCAACGAACAATTGTTGTTTAATGTGGAACATTTTATCATTCGTGAAATATGTTACTTGAATATATAAGTCATATCCCTGAGACTGCTTAGCATTTCTTAGAAAGAATGAGTCACATGGACAATATTAGAAATGCCAGACTTTGTTTAACAATTGGTTCTGATTTCGGGACAATCATCATCTGAATTTCAAAAGTGATGCGCCTTCTTTAAGGTCCATTAAAGGTAAACCAATTACTCGACAAGGCAAAGCATTGTTTAAAACAATCACTATCAAATTACCCTTATAGTTAAATGGAATTGCAATATGTAAGGTAGCACAAAACTGGCCTTCAAAATTACAAAACAATGCACTGTCCCACACCAAGCTTGCAACAATGTTCTGCCTATTCCTGCCAAAGAATCTAAAGTGAAACATGATTAATTTCTAACAATTCTTGCTACAAGCAGATCTGCGTTTGACTCTCTCAATCAGATTACTAAGTATTCGAACCTTACTGTCAAAGTGGGTATTCGTAGCAGAGTAAAGAGCATTTAGTACGATTATGAAGTGATACAGAAGCATTAAAAGGGTATTTATCACATGGATGTGAAAGTCGCGGTACATGTGGATATTTTTCAAAGCAGTTCGCACATCGGTCACGATATTATTCGATTAAGTTTATAAAAGTTGCATATGGTGCAATGTCTCTTTTTACTGAGTGTTAATAAAACAAATGCATGTAATATGAGAATAACGTAATGTAAATAATGTTTTCGTAACGTGAACATGTCCAATATGGTTGGATTCCTCTCAGTAAGGAACCTGTCTTTAAAATTGTTATTGTCCTGTTAATCTTTTTTTTTTAATATGATGTATGTGAAAGTTGCATAGCTTCTTTTCTTTTCTTTAAAATAAAGAGTGTATCAAACGGTGTCAAGTTTTATTATGTCGTTTAACCCATTTATGCCTATCGTCTAGAAAAGAGGCATTGGCAAACAGCGTAGACCCAGATGAGACGCCGCATGATGCGGCGTCTAATCAGGGTCTGCGCTGTTTGCTTACAGGAATTTCCGTTAGAAATATTCTTAATATAGAAATAAATAAACTAGACATCCCTAATTTTGGAAATAAATTGCTCCAATTAAGAAGGATGGGAGAGTCCACTAGGCATAAATGGGTTCTTTATTCACATTCCTGTCTGACAAAGTTCGAGACAGGCGTTCATGTTCTATCGACGACTTGCCAAACTCAACCTCGTCCCAGACATCTCAAATATGATGCATGAATCATACCGATATTTTCCGACCACATTGAAGTGAACTTTGTGTTCCGATGTTCTATTTGTATTGTGAACTTTCAGTAAGGAATAATGAAATGTGAAGATGCTAGAAAAATCTAGTATTTACATGGTTAACACAGTATGATATAAACTAACAATTAAATATGTAAAATATTGCTTTTACAAGATTTACCAAAAAATAAATAAGCTTTTGCATTTTGCATTTTTCGGTTCAACTCATGAAAATACGTACCTCGTTCCATGATACATTATATACATTGAATTGTAACATTTTACCAGGACCAAATAAATCACTCTGGTCACCATAATGTTGACACATCCTAAGCTATAGTTCAAAACAATACATCATCGTTGAGTGCAAAATTATGGCATAGCATCGTTTACATAAAACAAAGCAAATTGATGCCTCAAATCAAATTGTCTGTGTTTTTTATGTTCCTTAAAATGGCGAGTCATTTTTTGGATGTCAGAATTTGATAGTTTGATACCCCTTGTGGATTTCCATTAAATAGCACTTGTAGCTCCAAACTGAGGCTATTAATTTACACCGTTGATCGGTGAGCAAGAAAATTTTCAATGGGAAAGTATGATTCAGACGCATATTTTAGGCATACACTTTAAAATAAGCCAGGCAGAACTTACTCTTTTAGTAAATAAAAGCAAATATTTTATTGGATAAAGTGGTAAATACTGAGTCAGGAAAAATTGAATATAAATCGGATTGGGTTATTGTTTCCAATTAAAATGTATTTCGTGTGCATGTATATGGAATTGTATTAACTTATATTGAAGATATGCACTTAATAAAACATATATTCATAATGTAGAAGCAGCTAGGTTTACCAAGAAGTGACACCGGTCTTTGTTTTATATAACAAATTATTTATATAATATATTTGAACCTGTTCTTCAAATAACGAACTTGCGAAACATTTACAAATAATCTTATATAGATATATAAACACAACAACCACTTTTGCTACTTAACCACTTTTGCTACTAAGTCAACGGAACTGCTTCTGCATTATGTGCACAAGGCAGAAGCAGTTTCGTTAAGAGTTCAGATAATTAGTGTGAAATGTTAATTGCTTAGTCTCAACGCTGCCTTGAAAATGGTTTAGTCAGAATTAATGAATCATATGGTCAGTATTTCCAGACATTATTGACTATTGGTTTTCGTGTTGTTTGTGGTCATTAATCAGAGCACACTGACCGAAACGACAGCTGCTGTCATCGTGTATTCCTGTGTTTCTACAGGACTTTGTGAATGCATGCATATTTTTTGGGGATAGTAAGGCTAGATATTCTTGAATCCAAACATTGACATCTATTTGTTTTCTATGCGAGGCAACATAATATGAATGAAGTTTTCGTGTTTTTTTTTTAATATCCTCAAAGTAAATGTTCAGATAAATGGATTGATAAAATAGAAATTATTTATTAGTAAATGCATATGAATGAAGTCTTAAAAAACATAACTAACGTGAACACTATGCTTATAATAATAAAATACATGCAAACATGTGCAAATAGTCCATGAGGTCATCATATTAGACTATATTATGCACAAACAATTTGTGCATAAGATATTTAACCACCTTCATTACTTTTGAAGTTGAAATGCATATGTATGCATGTGTATTGTACATCAAACTGTTAAAAGTATGTATCAAGTATGTTATGCACTACATTTTCCTGCTGCTTGCAAACCGACGTGTTCGACATGAGTCATAATTGGCAGCCAGTAATGGCAAAATGATGATTTACGGCGTCACGTTTAAAGCAATAATGAGCCAAGTCTGTAAAAGACAAATGCATTCACACTTCGTAAATACATGCATATATGGAATTAATGTCGTTATGCACTTAATATATTTTGGAATGCCTCTTGTAAAGGTATTTTATGTGATTTTCTGACCACAAATATTACATACTAGTGTATAGATATGGGTGCAGTTGCTGCAACAACACATGTTTCAAACAACATCAAACCACCATTGGCACTCCAGTTTTTGTTTTAATTTTCAAAAAGAAACTAAAACGTGCATATCAAGCCATTTCATCTTAATGTTATTTTCTTCTGCATGCTGCATGCCCTCTATCGTTGCAAATTAAGTCAGCTTGGAGAACACTTGAAACTTTGCCAGAGTGAAAATGCCATAATTATGTTACCATAGCAACAAGAATGAAACGCATTAATCAATTTTCAGACATGCTTCTTGCAGAATAATATTTTATAGAAACATTAAAATGTCCGAAAACTGTTCTAAACTTATTTCGACATATATATTACTTTCGCCTTATATAAATGAAACATTTTGGACTAGTTAATTTGTATTAACAAAATATGGATTTCCTTAAATAGACTTAATAAGTATGCAACTTTGGACTGATTGCTTGATGTCTTTAACGTATGGTTATTCTGTACAGACTGCACACATATTTAAAGTCGCATGTTAAATTTCTCGTCTGATTCGCTTACAGAAACAATCGATGAAATCATGAATCTGGAAATAAATAATGGACACGTAATTTTCCCTGCAAATTAAGCAATATATCTCCAAAATAAACAATTTTGACATTTTCAGCCGGATATGCATCAATTACATCGTTTGTGCTGCATACAAATTGATTTACAAATGTGAAACTTTGCTAATATAACTGGGATGGTGACTTTCACAATAGAAATTAGCGAATAAGAAAACATATCTAATTGCTTGTTATGTCCCCCAGCCTATATGTATACTGGGGGACATATTGTTTTTGTCCTGTCTGTTTGTTGGTTTGTTTGTTTGTTGGTTTGTTTGCACACACTTTAACATTTGCCATAACTTCTGCAATATTGAACATAGCAACTTGATATTTGGCATGCATGTGTATCTCATGGAGCTGCACATTTTGCGTGGTGAAAGGTCATGGTCAAGGTTATCCTTCAAGGTCAAAGGTCAAATATATGGGTCAACATCGCTCAAAAGGAGACATAGTGTTTCACAAACACATCTTGTTTCTCTTAACATAAATGGAGGGATATTATTAAATGACGTGTACCAATGCCATTAAAGTACTGAAACATGCAAACACTAACACCTTTAGTTTTGCATGTGTATATGAATATCAGCATCCGTAACTAATGACTGAATTTAAATAGTGATGTATTCGCACCGAGGAAAGCATTATAAGTCACACAAACGAAAATAATAAAGAACTATAAAACTGTCTACTTAATAAGTGTTGGTTTGTATGTTAAATATATTTAAATACATGTTGTATTGTGTAAATATATAAAAGAAGCATTTGTAATTCGCAATTCATTAATCAATAATACCATATAACCAGTATCACTTACACAATCTTTTTGTCATTTAAAGACTATTTGTTTTGAAAGTTTACTATATGCATATATTTCATTATTTATTGTACTTAAATGTATTGGAAACGTGAATACTTACTTATATAGTGTTTGTATTAAGACGATGTATTTATGTATAAGTCTGAATAAAAAAATGTCCGTTCTGTTCTGTCTATGTTTAATATCAGTAACCTTTTAACATGATGTATCATGCGTTACACTTCTTTAAAGGTTGCCATAATATTCGTGGTAATAATGATGCCCAGTTGGAATTCGAACATGGTAAGAACTGTCATAGTGTACGCCAAAACCGCAATCTGACTGTAGGATGACGCATTCAGGTCCGAACCAATAAGAAAAAGTTAATAGAAACCTTATCCGAGATGAAACGACGTTTTTATGGCGATATAAATGACAAATGTCTCCGATCAAACAAATAACTCCTTGTTGACTCACACTCAACAAAAGCCTCTTCAGTTCCAAGTAACCTAATCGCATATGCGCCCGCCAAATGGTTTTAAGCAAATAAGCCTCAGTCTTGACATCAGGACTTTGTAATATGACACACGTCTTGGACTTGAATGCCGTGTGAAATACAGCACGAATAAGGTAGAGTACGTTATGTGGGCGGAAGAAATATTGCTTACGGCGACGACCCCAACAAAAATGTATTGTTGTTTATGTTGAAAAATAAATTAACTGTCAGAAAATATTGATGGTGTGTTTAAATATTATAAACAATAATGGACATTCGTGTACAATTGAATGTACACATGACGTTTAAACAAATCAATGTGTGTTTATGTTATGAAAACATTGATTTAATAAGTATTTCAAAAATAGCATTTATTAATTAAGATCACTAAATATACAGAAAAGAATGAAAATAATTGTCTTCTTCTACTGGATAATATAGTATTCGTGTTTTGTCGACATATAATAACTCAACGATATATGAAATTATCGAATTATTATTTTAATTGTGTGTAAACGAATAGGTGTCGATTCCGCCTAAGATGCAATCTGTCTTGTCGTGTCTTCCTGCAGGTCCAACTCAAAGAGAAGGACAATTAGATACCTTATCTGATACCATGTGAGAACATGACATGTTCATCTCAGATTAAATGTCGAATGTTACTGATTAAACAAGCGATTCCCTGTTGACTCACGCCAGAAAATAAAACCCTCCAATGCCAAAGGCCAGTATTTAGTACTGAAATCAGTCAAATGTGTATCTGCTTAATGATCCTTTTTTTAAGACTTTAACAGTAACCGCAAGACGTTTTTTTTTAATATCACATACTTATGTATCTAAAATAAAAATAAATATTGAAACTTTTCCATGAAAGTATCTAATTTGTAAAAATATTGCTTAGCGATGATACCATTTTACGTCCCCGAAATGAAAAGTGTTCTTGTAGCAGTTAGAAACAAACCACTCTGAAAGGTTGATAAGATGCTCATATGCCAATTACGGGCTATTAATAGCCCCATATGTGTCGTCTGCAGGTCTAAATCAATAAGGCACCCAATTACCAAAATGACACGGGCGAGTATGATGAAAATGAGTGAACCATATGAAATTTCTGCGGTGAAATGAACCAGTCTGTTCCAAAAATACAAATTGGTATACTTCCCGTCAATTATTAAAATTATCATTGGCGCTTGATATAAAAAGTCGTGTGCTTGAAATATGTGATCAAACTATTAAACGTGCGTCAAACGAAACAAAAGGGACATTAAATAAATGCATCAGACATTGTTGATTTAGTTGTGAGGTGTTGAAAGCTTTATGATTTATATATATGTATTGCGGGCCAATTCAAAAATCCATAACATATTAACTTTGAGCTATGGTTATTAATGCAATATTTTTTTTTATATTTACATACCATACATCAAATACAGATTGAGTGCGATAATATCGCGTACAGATATTAAAGGGACTGGTTCACGTTTTGGTAAATTGACAAAATTGATTTTTTTTCAGATCGGCACATTTTCGTTTTCGTAATGATATTTGCGAGGAAACAGTAATACTGAACATGTACCATGCTCTAAAATATCCATTATATGCACCTTTTGAGGATTTTAAAACCTGACAATTATAAAGCGTTACAAACGCGAAGCGATTGAATAATTTCGAGAGTTCTGTTTTTATCGTTATAGTTTGTGACATTACGAGGATTTCTAGACTTTTACTCCAAGGGTCAGTGGTTCGAGTCCCGGTGTGGATTACTTTTTTTTTCTTTATTTATTTTTTCTTCTTGTTGATAAACTGGAGCTATTTAGTTCCGATGTTAACATTTATCAATTTTTAGCATTTAATGACACTCTTCAAAACATTTCAAAATCTGTGAACAAGTCCCTTTAAGGGGATATCGAATTGCCCGTTGTAATAGACATAGACGTTTTTCTCGTTGTGATATCCGTATCCGGTGCTGGCTGATAATAGGCCGCAATGCACGTGTTTGGTCCTGCAATTCCAAATCAATGAGAAAGGCAATTAGAAACCTTATCCGAGACAATGAGAGGATACGGCGTGTTTATGGCGGAATAAATGACGAATTTTCTCGATAAAGCGATGGACTCCGGTTTGACTCACCAGAGGGAATATTGGCCATGCTTTGCCCGGGACAATTTGGCCTGGAAAGTCATGTCATGAGAAATTTTGCAAATTTGCCTCAATTTAACTTTGACAGGGCTTAATCATTTCCACGGACGGGACAATGGGCTTTAGGGATTTTGATGGAAAGTATCTTGATAATGTCGATGGAAGATTTCACACAGATTTCATTCTACTTAAATAAGACTGTCCATTACGCGATCGTTCACATCGCAAAAAAAACAACATGTTTCATACCAAACGAAAACAAATGCTTTATTTTCACTTACATTTATTTAGTTTGCAATGTAATAACAATATTTCCGATTCATTTGAATTGCTATTTCCAGAGGTGAAATACGTGACGCCGTATAAACCCCGCTCGCAGACGGAAAGAGTGACGTTACGGTCGGCAAGTAGACGCTCCACGTCGTCGAAAAATCTCACAGAAGGTAACCAGTAGACAAAATGTGTTATTTTATTGTTGAACCCTTAGAAAATCCAATTAAATTGCGATTCAAGTTGTGATGGATTCAGTTCCGAGTTACTCGCAGTCTGTTCTGGTTTTATGCCGTTTGCAAACGCCATTTTCACTTTGCTTCTGAGAGGAAAAGGGTTACGCCCATAAAATCCCCTGCTTATGTATCAATCATTGTAACTCAAAGACCTATCAATATAATATATGTATATTGATAGGTCTTTGTTGTAACTCTACTACAGAATGTTACCTTTAAAAGCCGAAATTGCCCATCCACATTGTTTGCACAATCATGCTGATACGGACCGTTCCGGTCATCAATAAATGAAATAATGCACTAAACAAAAACTATTAAGCACCAAATCGAAGCATTTGATAAATGATGCATGTTTTATATTCAAAGAATACCTGACAAAAGTATAGTGTTTAACATACATGTGCTCACTCCTTTATTGAGGAAAATATTAAAGATTGTGTATGTGTACATGTATGTCTGTAAAGCGGTTGTAGGGAACAGGCAAATCCACGTTTAACCCATTTATGCCTAGTGGACTCTCCCATCCTTTTAAATTGGATCAATTTATTTCTAAAATTAGGGATGTCTATTATATTTATTTCTATATTAAGAACATTTCTTACAGAAATTCCTTGAAGCAAACAGTGCAGACCCTGATGAGACGCCGCATCATGCGGCGTCTCATCTGGGTCTACGCTGTTTGCCAAGGCCTTTTTTCTAGACGCTATGCATAAATGGGTTAATATGATGAGATGTGATAAATTAATGTTTGATTTGAAATCTTTTTCAGACCCAGGTTACACAAGTCCACGAAGTTCACCTAAATTTCCAAAGAAACTCCGAGCTGTGTCTGCGGTAAGCGAATTAATAAGTCAACCAATATACAAACATTACTATCAGTCATATTTCAGTCATTTGATAAAGACCAATCGGGCATTTTTATTTTTTTTTTGTAAATTCCGCTTTTGCCATGTATGCCATAATTATGTCTTCTTCTTGTGATAGTATTTTTCGGTAGCGCCAATATAAGACGTTTAAAGACCGGTTTTATACTAATTGTCATATGAAATATTATCCCCTTTGTATTATATCTACTATTCAATCTCAAGTACTGGTACTTTAAGCTGCCCCTTTCATGTAATTGCAAAAATAAAATAAAAAATGTATGTGTTGTTGAAGTAAACGTCGAATGTCCAGTTAATTCATATATCTATAGCGCTACAGAATATTCCAGTTGCATATGATTTGTGTGTTCAATGTTTTCTGTGCTTCTATTTTCAGCCGAAGTACAGAGTAGTCAATGGCCCGAGCGGAGGTGAAGCATTCTTTTGATGTGATTTTTAAATATACGTGTTTTCAGTATAAATGCTTCCTTATTAAATGATTTAATACTACAAGTAAACAGAGTCAGCCCATTTTTATTTCACTCCAAAACACTGGACACACTTCTATAAACTCAAAGCGCTAAATGCACCATCTGTAAATTCAATGCCATTGAGTGGTTTACTTGGGTGTAACAATGGGGAACGATTAACATAATCAAAACGTAATCAGCAACGTAAATGCATGCATTAAATTAAGACGTTTTAATTGTATGTCGCGACTTCTTAAACGAACATATGGCATCCTAAGTATATATGCTATAAATCGTTATTTAAAACTATAATAATTTTGAAGAGAACGCTTGTCACTAAAAGAAGATTTTTTATCGACCCCCCACCACCACCACCACCACCACCAATATCAGCGGAATGCAAGCGTTTAAACAAAATTTGTGTTTCGTTTGCATTTCATGTAATGCTTTCTTTACACGAATCATAAGAAGTTTACGATAACATTTAAACTGTTAACGAGTTTTGTTAATCTGCGTTTTACGTAATGTCGTTAATATGTGTTGTTTTCGCAATGATGTTCGCATGTTTCTGTACAACCGATGTATGATTAATGTGACCGCTTTCAGAGGAGTTTGAAGGCGGCCCTCCGACACTGACCCAGACCTACGATATCGGCAGGAAGATAGGAGAGGGCAACTTCTCCATAGTGAAAGAGTGCATCCACAAGTAAATAGTTTTATTGAAGAATTATAAATGTGACTGTGAAAAATTATGAAGCAAACAGTGACACTGCTCCTTACCAGTTCAAAATCATGTTACATAATATAACATTTGAAGTGAATTAATACACTTGAACTGTACATGATTCGCTAGCGCTAGCTTATCGTGCTATATGAAAAAAAATCAAAGCTTAAAACTATCTTCAAAAGTATGTTATTACTTATTATTTGGTTGACTACACGAAAGCTAAGTTACACATAATAGAGGTCGCCGTGGCGTAGTTGATATGGTGTCCGCCTAGCGACCGTGAGTTCACGGAATAGATCCCCACTGTTGTAGCGTTCTTAAGTTCTCCCCCATAATACACTAAATACTGGTTTCACCCAGGAAACGGACTCTAGAACGTAGCAATAAGTCTTAGACGTTCGATGTTATCGACCTAAAATCAAAATATTTATAAAACGTAACAATAAGTACATGCATATTTTTTTCCTCGCAGGCGAACAAATAAACGATACGCATTGAAGATTATTGAAAAGGAGAAATGCAGGGGGAAGGTAAATTTGTTTACGAAAATTAAATACACTTTATAAATATATTGCATGTTGTTAAACTAATTATTGTTTCGGCATCAAGAGTTCCTACCATGCTTGTAAATCGCTCTTGTCTTATACAACAAGCTTCATTAATTTCCGTTACAACGCATTCCAATTGACACTTTTTAAGAAATGACTTTAAGACCAGTATAGTATAACGTATAATATTTCTTCGACGAAAGTTTCTCTATTAAATATTTTACTCAATTTGTGTATTTTAAACATAATATGTTTTATGCAAAATGCATTGATTTAAACATATTTTATTCACAACAACCATAGTCTTTATAGATGCAATGTACCATAAGTAATATTGAAATATATTGTGAAATAAATTTACTCAATTTGTGTATATTTTACATATTATGGTATAGGCAAAATGTATTATGTTTACGATGGAAATAATAAATGGAATTACAAAAATGTATTCTCTATTTCAGCAGCTGACTATAAACCCATGCGACTGATAAGCACATATTACTTTTTAAAGTACATAATAGGAGCCGCGTCAAAACAAAATAGGCGTACCTCCAGACTAGCCCGCCCAGTCAGGTCAAGATCTCCCCTGTCCGCTAATGAGACCACGAAACCTTGCCTGACTTTATAACGGACAGCGGAGCTCTTGTGCAGACTGCGCGCATATGGCATAGAACCCATTTTCGCAAAACGCGGGTCATATATATATATAGGAGCGATCTAAGAACCAATGCGACTTACTCTGTCAGCTGCTGGAGCGTGCGCGTCGCGACCGGGAAGAGAGTCTCCCACATAAGCTTTTCTTGAAGACTTGTCGGATAGGGGAACTTCTGCGGGCGGCTCTGCTAATCCAGCTAATGTCCTTTTTAGGGCAACCAGACATGAATTGTCTTAAAATTGTCTACCCGCGCACATTAAGGTCTCATTGGCCATCGTGAGCTGGTCTATTTGGATCGACATTATCTCTTTGGCGAATACCCGGGAAGTCGGGGTAAATTTGACCTAATTTGGCTCAAAATTAAATATTTCCCCCTGAAAGGTCACGGGGGTAGGTCGATACCGTATGTAGTCGTGAAGACGCGGAAACGACCTGTAACCAAACTATCAAATACAACAACCAATGATACCGATAGACCCGTGTGGTGTTTTAGCGCAGAACGTGTATATGTTACAGGAGCAGATGATTCAGAACGAGGTGGCCATTCTAAAGCAGGTGAAGCACATGAACATCGTGGAGCTTGTAGAAGAGTTCGACTCCCATACGGAACTCTTCCTGGTCATGGAACTCGTCAAGGTAAGCCATAAGTACCCGACTCGTAGACCAGGGACTTAGATAGGTACTGGTACCCTACTCATAGGCCAGGGACTTAGATAGGTACTGGTACCCGACTCATAGACCAGGGACTTAGATTGGTTTTGGTACCCGACTCATATGCCAGTGACTTAGATAGTTTGTGGTACCCGACTCATAGGCCAGTGAATTGGATAGGTATTGGTACCCGACCTATTGGCAAGGGACGTATATAGGTGTTGGTACCCTACTCATAGGCAAGGGACTAAGATAGGTACTGGTACCCGACTCATAGGCCAGGGACTAAGATATGTATTGGTACCCGACTCAAAGGCCAGCGACTTAGATAGGTATTGGTACCCGACTCGTAGTCCAGGGACTAAGATAGGTATTGGTACTCGACTCATAGGCCAGGGACTAAGATAGGTATTGGTACTCGACTCATAGGCCAGGGACTAAGAAAGGTATTGGTACCCGACTCATAGGCCAGGGACTTAGATAGGTTTTGGTACCCGACTCATAGGCCAGGGACGTAAATAGGTTTTGGTACCCGACTCATTGGCCAGGGACTTATATAGGTATTGGTACCCGACTAATAGGCCAGGGACTTAGATAGGTTTTGGTACCCGACTCATAGGCCAGGGACTTAGATAGGTATTGGTACCCGTCTCATAGACCAAGGACTTAGATAGGTATTGGTACCCGACTCATAGGCCAGGGATTTAGATAGGTTTTGGTACCCGAACCATAGGCCAGGGACTTAGAAAGGTATTTGTACCCGACTCATAGGCCAGGGATTTAGATAGGTTTTGGTACCCGAACCATAGGCCAGGGATTAAGATAGGTTTTGATGCCCGACTCGCAGGCCATGGACAAAGATAGGTATTGGTACACGGTACATTGGCTAGGGACTTGTTATTAATACCCTGCATGTAAGCCATGGTAGGTTTTGGCACCCGGAACGTTGGCCAGACTCTAAGCTAGGTCATTGGTACCGGACATATAGGCCATATACTCATCGAGTAAATTGGCTTGGTACCTGGTCTGAAAACCGAAGGCTTATCTGGGTCATTGTTACCCGGTTTGAGAAACATAGATCAAGCTAAAGAATAAGGAGTTCGATTGTTTGCCAGTATGTTGGTCGTATTCTGTGTTTGTGAATATGAAATAAATTACGTTAATTTCACCAAGCTATGGTTATTGTTTATTTCAAAATGAGTTAAAATGAAACTCTGATATAAGTGAACTTGATTTCAGTTATTAGTTTTTTAAACCGTGACGAACTTATGTTGTTCATAGTTTTTAATCTATGCGAATAATATGAGGTAGAGTATGCAATTTATAGGTCGTTATTGTCATTGTATTTATTTTAATTTTATGTTCATCTCTTACTTATGAGAGATCTGATTTCCTAATTTTTATTTCACAATTTCACAAACACTATATATGTCAATGTGGTTTTTTCTTCTTACTTTTATGCTTTTTAATCTAAACGTTACGATTGTATTATATAGGGCGGCGATCTGTTTGATGCAATTGCAATGGCAAACAAGTACACTGAAAAGGACGCATGCGCAATGGTGTGCAATCTGGCCTGCGCACTGGATTACCTTCACGGCAACAGTATTGTCCACAGAGACATCAAGCCGGAAAATCTACTCGTAAGAACTGGTCATGTTTAGCTTAGTAGTCAAGTTAACTTTACGCATTACAGTGTGTAATGGCTACACCATGATAGGCTTCTATAATGTGATGATGAAATCCCGACCATTTGCATAAGTAAGTAGTTTGAAAACGTCAGCTTTTAAAAGCAAATGTGTCGTGTTCTGAGAAAACTGGGCAAAATGCTTGTAGGTAAACTGTCATCCCAGATTAGCGCAGTGATATTTTTACAAATTTTCTCATCTGAGTCCTGGGACTCGATAACTTGCAAATTTATGAGTCCCCGAATTGAAAGAACGAGTCCAAATATTAAACTTTATTATTTTCTTATAAATTTCAATGCATTTTTGAGACTCACATAATTCGAAACTTTGCATCCCAAGAGGTTTTTGTGAGTCCAGGACGCAGGACTCGCAGGTAAAAAAATCCCTGTTAGCGCGTGCAGTCCGCACAGGCTAATCAGGGACGACAATTTCCGCTTTTATGAAATTGATCGTTTAAATGATGTCTCTTCTTAACGAAAATCCAATTTAGGCGGAAAGTGTCGTCCCGGATTAGCCTGTGTGGACTGCACAGGCTAATCTGGGACGACACTCTACGCACATGCATTAGGCCCAGTTTTCTCAGAACACGACACAAATGTCCGGATGGACGAAAGGGCGGGAGATGCTATCACTTGATGTGTATCCCTACGGCGGCATAATCAAATTAAGGTTTTATTAAATCTTAGATTTCGAACCTTTATTATCATACTATGCATAGTATAGTAAAAGCTTCTTCTAACAAGAATGCCAATGTTAATCATATGACAGTAATTTAAATGTTCAATATCAGATTTCCGACGGTCACCAATCAAAATTTAAACATGTATCCAAAACACGCGTGGTCGAGAGAAAAAACGCTTAGCACATGGTTTTCGATATTATTCTCATATTTCAGCCTCGTTATGGAAAAACTGGGCTCAATAAATGTGCGTAATGTGTCGTCCCAGATTAATCAAGGACGACTCTTTCCGCCTAGACTGGATATTCTTTGAGAACAGACTTCCTTAAAACGACAAAAATTCCATAAAGGCGGAAAGTGATGCCCCTGATTTGCCTGTGTGGACTGCACAGGCTATTCTTGGACGACACTTTACGCACATGCAGTACATCCTGTTTTCCACGAGCGCGACTCATATAGTTTTGAATAACCTCTCATATTTTAGGTGTGTGATCATGGCGACGGCAATAAATCCCTGAAGCTTGGAGACTTCGGCCTGGCGACGTACTGCACTGAGCGCCTGTATGTCGTGTGTGGTACCCCGACGTACGTGGCGCCGGAAATACTAAAGGAGACCGGATACGGTTGTCAGATAGACGTGTGGGCCGCGGGCGTCATTATGTACATTCTGCTCTGTGGCTTTCCACCTTTCTCGAGGTAAAAGATTAAATGAAGTATGTTTTTACGTTTCGAGCCACTTATACAGGCACTACTTACATTGCATTTGTTCTGCTCATATCTTGTTATATAACAATAATATGCATTCGATTGACACAATTGAGCATGTCAATCCCTGAACACAAGCTGAAAACAAACGTCCGTTGTTACTGTAAAATGTAACTGCAACAAAATACATCGATAACATATTACTTAATTGGTGCTTTTTTCTATACTTATTCTAACTTTAGTATAATTTTCTATATAAAATGATGTACTTTCGCAGTGCCAAGAACGACAATGAGGAACTGTTCGACGCCATCTTGGAAAAGAAAGTTGACTTTCCTGATGCCTCCTGGGGCAATATCTCGTCTGATGCGAAGGTCAGTGTCTATAAGAGTTATCTAGCTGAATAAATCTTCATAACATATAATTACATACACAAATGTGTATTTTCATTTTCAGTGATAATGTTTCGAAAAGACATAATTCGTTATTCTTCTTCTATATGAGACGCATCAGGCCAAACTGGGTCTTATGCTATATGTGGCTAGCGAACCTCCAGCCTGCGCATTCGCATACACTTGTCATTGGCTACACTCAAAGGTAGCTCCAGACAAGACTTGGCCTATGCGCAGGCTGGTCTGGAGGTACAGTGGTTGGATATGGCATAAGACCCATTTTCGCAGCTAGTGGCTGTTATGATATTTTACCAATTGTTTGATGCAGCTGTAGTGCCACACTCGATTACAACTGGAACGAGATAAATCAAAATGAACTTCATTATGCACTTTAATCTGCAACTATACTATAAAACATTACAAACCTGCATTAATTAAATAAATTCCAAAAGATAGTAAACGTCTTGTCATAGTAAATCATTGTCTTATAATAAATTATAAAAAATAGCACTTTTGACGCCTTGAATTATTTTCAAAATGTAAATAATCCGCAGATCTTGTCTGAATGCGAAACGTGAATGAACATATGGACATGGTTTGTTATGTTTGAAAGCACGTTTCTTTTAACGAACATATTTTCTAGTTAACAAGTTTCTTCTTTAATTCTTGTTCAATTCAGGAGCTCATCAAGGGGATGCTGCTGAAGAACCCGGATGAACGGATGACCGCCAAACAGGTCACGAAGCACAACTGGGTCACAGTGAGTACACGTACAAAAGACGTTTGTTACTGTTACGTTTATTTAATTATTTTCTCCGCCATGAAACCATGTTTTGCCTGTGTTGTTACGTGTGTGCGCAATGTTAACGAGGATATTCACGACTTTTAAATATTCAGTTTTACTCGAGAACAGAAATAATCGACTTCATTGAATGAGTTCTGCGCTAGACACAATGAATTGAGTATATAAACAACATGTTGACGAAAATCAGTGGAAACAGGCAAAACACGAAGAACATTTATTTTATATTAAACTTTACGCTTATAATAAGTTTAACTCTTCCGAACTTCTCTCGTTTTTAGGCAGAGAAAGCGTCCGAGAAAGACATTCACATTGCAATAGCCTCTGAGATCAAGTCCCACTTCAACCGGAAGCCGAAGCCTTCCATGAGTTCCGCTGGTATCCGTCTCGTAGCGACCACGGCCCTCGATAAACAGTCGCGCTATTTCGAAGGCCGTAAGCAGACGAAATTGACACTTCCGGTTGAGTCGAACGCTGCGGGTCAAGGGGACATCAAGCAGGAAGTGTTCTAGGACAATAGAAATCTCACCCTTTGTTTTCGATTACAATGTGAATATGCACGGATACTATATGAGTCATCTCGAAAGAGAAAACTAAGTTAGTGTTGAGTACATAAAGCTTTATTTAGAGAGTATTAGAAGACTTTAACCACGATCCTTGGTGAGTGGTTCCGGGTGTTTTTGTGCCGAGTGAATATATTCAATTTTCTATTTGACACTTTTTTATAATTATCCCAAAATTGTCTTATTGTTCATATCTTTTGAAAAACAATGGTAATTGCATAACACACGACGACTTCAAACGACACTACTTTGACGAACGGTGTATTTTATAGTACATATATTTAATATCGTATTCATGTGTCATTGTCTGAACATGGATTCATTTTCTGACGATATCCACAAGTCTCAACGTGCTGCAATACTATTATGGGTTTATTGATTTTCGCATAACGTGTCGGCTTGTTTAAGTTAGTACTTTCGGATATGTTTTTGTGAGTAAATTACATACTTAGGGGGACTCGTCCTCAATGTCGTTATTGTTCGTGCCTGGCATGACTATTTCAGCAACATCATGTACAGAGAATGGGTTTTTAATCTGATCCTTTTGGCCATCTAAAGTCTCAACAGAAACAGAAAAGCGCTTAGTAACAATTAAACATATCACCAATTTCGTCTTTCTAAAATGTATGTATATTTAGAAAACATAAACGCTCTGACGTACCGGTATATTATCTGAAAACAAATTATTGTATATCAAACGAGTATATTACATTTTAACTATTCGGAAAAAAGTAGCTTATTAAATACGTATCCGTCTTTAAATAAATTAACGTGAAATATGGTTTTAAGCAAACAACAAATTGATGTACAATATGAATAAAGTATTAATCAGCGATTCGTTCATTCATTTGACGAAAGAATATTGAACATGGTTAATTGTTTAACAATTTAAAAAATCCCATATGTAAAATGTTTGCTTTGTCCAAAAAAAACTGTTGATTTTTTTTAAATGTTTAACATGTAGTTACATGTAAAGTGTTAACCAGTATTATATATTGAGCTTTATATTTTAGAGTAGTTAAACAGCATTCAATACGTTTTATTATTGTATGTAAAATAATGGATTTCATGTTGTGCTTTTTGCATTTATAACAAGTCAATCATTTCGGTGCTTAATCTGAGAGTTGTTTTTAACGCATTTATTTATATAAATAATTAAATATATATGTTTTGAATTTATGGCTGTACATGCTATGTATACATATTTAAAGCATTACTTGTATGCATTGTTGTAGAAATAAAATAGATAAAAAAAAACTTAAGTTGGTTTTCGTTTGTCTCGTGGCAACGTCTTCCGTATGCAAGACATTAACGAGATTTGTTACAATTTTGCAATACCTATCATTGTTAAATATCAATATCTTTTCACCGAACAGAAAAAACTTTTGATCTTACGAATATTACAATCATTATACTCTTGTCAATGTGTTTACAATCGCTTTGAGTTATATGGAAATATCGACGATTAAAACGATATTCATATAAAACAAATAAAATAGGATTATCTTTTTAAAGTATTTTTTAATGGCTGCTTTAAGCGAGTATATACGACTTTTATGTCAACATTTTATCTTAAACCAAACCTTGAAACGCATTTTTTTAAATAAAATCAATGAACAAGTATACTGGTTAAACAAGAAATATCTTTAAAAAATATACTCGGCGTATATCCTGACTTTGAAATAAAGGTAGAAAATTAACGTTTCTTAGTTATTAAATTAAAAACAAAGGTTTAAGTAGTGATGTGTTATTTATTCACATCATATGTGTCCTCAACTGGTTGATTACGAATGTATTTCTTCGTCAACGAAACAGATGGTACATGTACGTTGATATTTGATTAAGACGCAGTTTCCTTCCATGCACTCAAATAACACTGTAACATCCGCGTCCTGCGAAAATTGGTCTTACGGCATATGCGGCCAGCGTAGCTCAAGACCAGTCTCCGCATTTGCGCAGTCTGGTTAGGGGCTGCGCATTTCGCTATAAAAAAAGCACGCAAGGTATTATAGCATAACCAGAGTAGCCAAATCAGTATGCATATACTGACAAGACTCCGCGGGATGCGCAGGCTGGGCTCGAGCTACGCTGGCAGCATATTTCATAGGACCCATTTTCGCATGACGCGGGTCTTTACAAATCTCATTGCGTTTTGTAAAAATAAAATCAAACCACGACGATTTCCGATAGAAAATTGAAATCCACTGTGTTATTTATAGCAAACTGGCAAATGTCGGTACTCTGAGCCCGTACGTTGGTTTAATATATGTGTTATATCGTCGTGAACACCATTTAGTGATGTTTCTATCTTATGAAAAGATTGTTATTGAAGTCTACAGAATTATAGAAAAAAATGAAAATGTGAAAGACAAATAAGATGAGCTTAGACAAATTCGTGACATTGTGGTTGTTAGAGCTTTTGTATACATGACAACAAGCGCAAGCGTCCTATGGAAACTACGTGACTTTTCTCAAAAAAGACTCAATTGTACATGCATCCCAATAAGCCTCTTACTTTCTTCACAATAGAGCTGGGAAGTTTATTTACATTATTTTTTTCCTCAAAGGCTGTGACGTAAAGCGATGATGATAATCGCAAACAATGTACGACAAATAGCAACTGAAAGTATGGAAGAACTTTTATGGCTGGACATGGACTGAAAGAGCGAGGGCATACGTTGTCTTATTTTAACATCCTATTATTAATAAAGAATGGTGTAAATAAAAAAAACTTTAACTGGCATGCATATAACACTCTTACTAGCTTACTCGTGATATTTCTAGTGTGTTTTTATAAATGATGCGGAAGTTCCTTAAAAAATGAGCGACTACACTAGTGCAAATACAAACTAGAAATGGCGCGGCAGATGCCGACGCGTATCTCCACGCCGCATAGATGTTATATTAAAAGTCAATTTTGGGTGGGCAGGGTTATGTGGACATGGATGGTCGAGATAGACCGTGTTGACATAAGAGATGTTCAGTATTAAATTGACGTCACGTCAATTGGTGAATAAATGAAGAAGTTAATATGTTAACACACAATTTTGGGCCCCAACCCCAACCCCAATTCTCCTCTATCTCCTCCTACACTTTTAGCACTAGAACCTTGAAACTTACACACATGGTAGTTATGAGCATCTGTGCGACGGTGCACTATTTGGAATTTTGATTTGACCCCTGGGTCAAAAGTAATTATCATGTGCGTCGCATTTTGTTAGTAAAATAAGTTTTGTTTTTGTTTACCCATTTTACCCATAACTTTTGACCCTGGAGTCCGATCAAAATTCCGTCACCGTCACCTTCGCACATATGCTCATAGCTACCATGTGTGTAAGTTTCAAGGTTCTAGTGCTAATAGTGTAGGAGGAAATATGGTCCGATCGAAAAAAAGCGGAGATCAATACAATATCCCCACGCTTTTAAAAGCGTGGGGATAATGAACATCAACATACCAACAACATGATGTTAGATTATACGCTTGTAATAGTATATAAGAAACAATTTCAAAGACACACTCAAGCAGCAATAGTGTATTTTTAATGGAGATTCTAAATATATTCTTATAGTACGCGGCGAATATTAATTATTCAAAGGCAGAACACTCTATTTAGCCCGGAATCTTCTATCAGAAATCGTTTCTCTATCAATCAATAACTCCTGCCATGGACTGGTTTCTTTTGGGTCTAAGTTTCTTTTGAAATCACACACATAAAACGTGTCGGAACTTAAATGCACATGTTCAGATACAAAACAATACATGTAATTTGATATTTAGAACTTAAAATGTCATATGTAAGTCGTGTGCTAAAAGTAAATGAAATGGACTAATGTATGTGTTGAACTATATTAGAGTATACTCTTATAAGACGTTATACGTGCGCAACGCACTGAATTGCAACCAAAATATGTTACTTCACATGTCACATTTAAACAGGTGATAACGTATCATGACAAATATTGGTTAATACGAATTTTAACAATATTTCTTTAAACGACATTGTTTCAAGGTCACCGTTGCGTAGTGGATATAGTGTCCGCTTAGCGATCGGGAGGTAACGGGTTCGATCTCCGCTGTAGGGGCGTTCTGTAAATCTCAACAAAGACACCATTTGGCACAAGTCGTGGACATTCTTAATAAATTTAATAAGCTGATACATAATACGAGAAAGAGTTTTACTTGGAAGCCATCTTCACAAGGAATAAAGCACGTCGAATCCATTCTTATTTTTGTTATGCCGTAGAAAATAATACTTGTAAACTCAGAAATCGCGATAGCACCAAGAACGGACATTATTAGTATTATAATATCTCAACAGGAATAGTATACGTAAAGATAATTCGCACTTTTATTAAAAAAGGGATCATGTCTGAGGGTCTATTTTCCAGGATTTGCACAATATACGGCACTTGTTGGGTCTTCTGTTTTCCTCTAAAATCTAAATTCTGCGATTAAATGAATATTCTAAATCTTAACATGCTCATTATTTAAAAAAAAAACACAGATGTGTCGTTAATTTTCTCTCTGCGGTTTATGGAGAATTAAATAACAAAACACTGTATAAAAGGACTACAAAATCCGTTGATTTATTGCAGACTGAGAAGAAACAACTCTGTTTTAGGCTGCAATTGTTCGAGGAAATATATACAGAAGGAAATTAAAACATGAAGGTAAGACGATTTTGTTCAATTATTTTTACTTTGTATGATATATGTTTGTTATTAACAGCTCATTAGTGTTAATAAAACTATATGACTATATGTATTCAAAGCTGTTTATGCAGTTTAAGTGCTATCATAACAACAGCTCGGTAAAAGTATTTTTCATTTTGACAAAAATATAACAATGTAAAATGTATAGTAAAATAAGAGTAATTTTTATGAACAAATTTTGGTCTCAAAAGTGGCATCAATTTAAACATGTTTTACACAGAAGTGTTGTGAATAATTGGAACGGCAATTACTGTTTTACACGGTTAGAGGTTTTCCAAAGAGAATCAACACTTAGACCAAAATACATGCATGATACATATGATATGTGGTATGTATATTATTTCAATTTTTATTAAGCTGGAGACACATGTATTTGAGTTTTAAACGGACACTCTTGTTGACTGTGTCCAAACGTGTGTCTATGTATGGACATCAACAGTTTTTTTTTATTCCTTACAATAGCTGTAAATTATGACAATAAGACATCGGCTTTAAGTTTTACCATATACGCTTGAGTTTTCAATACTTCATTATGAAACATAAGAGAATGGTTTTCACAATAATTTAATAAAGTTAGTTCCGCCTTTTCAAGCGATCCGCGTTGCTCTGCAATAGAGTCGATCTTTGTAAACTTTCATAATAATTAGTTGCGCGCTTAAAATGAAAAATGAACATGTTAATGTGCGACAATTTTATTTCCAAAAGGACATAAAATCGAAGGAAACAATCGAACGGGGAAATAAAAGCTTCGAATGAACACACTTTTACTTGTGCAACCTACTGCTAGTAGTGATATAAACAACCGCATAACACCATAGTTGATCAATCTGTGTGTATCGGTGTACATGTGATATCGCAGGTCAACGTGAAATAAACTAAACGCTTGAAAATTAAAACTTAGGGTCAATATAACGCATGCTAAAAGTGAGTATATTGTGTATGAAATACTTGTAGCATTCTTTTACCTCAATACGTTAGTTACTTTAATTCGCCCTTCGGACTCGTTCAACAACTAACCCATTTTCGTAAAAGAATGCTACAGATATGCCAAACGAAGATAGTTGAATTAGTTATATAATATATATTGTGTTGATCTTAAATACATAAACTAAAGTGTTTCAGCTGCAGGGCAGGTTAATTTTGAAGAAGATGACTCGGTGGTGTTGTCGACCACGACGTGGTGTGTTGGTGGCTACAGTGTTAGCCACGTGCTTATTGGTATACATTCAAGAAAACAACAGTTTAGGTAAGATCATAATGAATCACCTTCACATTTTAAGCTGTTAATAATTATGCAAATGTATAATGGAATAAAGTGAGTTCCTTGTGTGCGACTACAATGTGTTTTAACGCATATATAGAACTGACACCAATAATGTATTTTACATGCAGAAAACAATATTTTAGAATATTTTACACTCATTAGATAACATAGTGTTCAGGCTGCATAACGAAATAATGATTACTTTTCAAAATGATGATAATCAATTAAGCCTCATTCTATGAAAACTGGACTGTATGAATGTGCGTAAAGTGTCATCCCAGATTAGCTAATCAAAGACGACACCTTCCGCTGTTATGAAATTGTTCGTTCAAAGGAAGTCTCTTCTAAACGAAAAACCAGTTTACGTGGATAGTTTTGTTCCCGATTGTCCCAATTTTCCCAGAACGCGGCTTAATTGAAAATAATAACGGTTGTGTTGTTGTTGTTTTCAGATAAATCTATGAGGAGTCTTCTGACACATATGACGAACTTTCTGAGTGTATCGAGAATATCAAGACACCAATCGGGCAGTTTTAATTCGTTCGATCCAACTACTAACTTTCGTCTTCCTGCGGACGACCCTAGCTTCTACCTCACCGACACCGTTAGACTTTTAAAACAAAATGGCGAAATAAATTATCGACAACCAGTGAATGGCATTGACAAAAACTATTCGGACAATATCAAAACGGATACAAATCATAAATCTTCAAAACCAAATGAAAAGTCGTTGGTTCTTAGCGACCTTGCCAAAGTTCAATACCCTGGAAATACCCCTTCGAGAGTACCAGACAAATTGAGATCGGATAACCAAAATTATGCAGAAAATGTAAATAAACACGACATTGTGGATAAAGCCCCACTGCCTAATCCAACCAATTCAAGTGTAAAGGTTGCTGAAAACTTCAAAGTCATCATAATTTTAGCCTACATGCACACCGGCTCCACTTACACGGGAAACCTACTGAGTCAACACCCGGGAACCTTTTACCAGTACGAGGCTCTGAGAAACCTTCAGATGGCGACACAGGCAGCTGGTCGGGTGCGGTTCCTCAACGGGACGGTCGTGTAAGTATTCTTACGTACACAATGAGTAACTTTAAGTAAGATCACGCCGGTTAATGTAGCTTCGAGATTTTTCTGAACTCGAACTGAATATTTTAAGATCATTTTCAAAGTTGTATGGTGGTCATCAAAAACATGACTTATATGGTGGTCCATTTTTTTTTTACATTGCGTAACAGCTACCGAAGCTGGGGATCTTTGATATTGATATAATCAATTGTTCATAACAACGTGTTTTTAGCAGTATATAATAGCGGACTTCTTTCCTTATCCTCAAAAACCTTACGCTTCTTGCACTGTCATTCTCCGTCGCTATGGAAAGAGACCAGTACTTCGCCATTAATTTAATCATATGATTATAACGTTTCTGACCGTTGATTTGTTATCTTCTATATTTATTTTATCGATTATTTTGTTCTTGCATTTCATTTTTCCAATGCACCGGAAAGGATTTCACTCACTAAAGTTGAACAATTACATTATACAAATGAAACTTTTCAATAAATAAGTAATTCGGACCATTGCACCTTCGGCCTTCCTTTGTTCTTTGCGATTGCCTTTCATACCAATCAATGGTAAATAACAGGACACTTTTGATGTTGTTTTCTTTAAATGAAGATTCCCCTTAGTTCAATATGATTGCTTTACCTGCAGATGGTTGAAACAAGGCGAGTTTGTTGACTATCAACTTGCGGCAGACGCATTAGATCACATGACTTCGTGTCGTCACGAGCGACTTGATGTTCTGACACTGGCGGCGAACTTTCAGTCCTTACGGAATTTCTTCAACAAAGATGTGGCGATTTATTTTCGATGCGTAGATCCCATGCAACGCATGCGCAGGGCGCGAGCCCTCTTTGAGCGTCAGAATTCCCCAATCGAGTTCATCCGAACAGATAGAATAGAACGGTGTATTCATCTGCTTACAAATCAATGCAAACAAGCTAAATTCCGAATATGGAAATTCATACGACTAACTATGGATTCAGCGGAATTGTTTCTGAAGAACTACGTCGATACGAGCAATTTACGAATCGTGCACCTGGTCCGAGATCCTCGTGCAATGATGGATTCCCAGCTGCGCAAAAACGACATGAACGTGGCTGTGTTTAGTAACTTTGTCAATCGAACTCGCTACATGTGTTGGCGGATGCTGAGGGATTTAAAACTCATGGACGATTTAAAGAAAAGGTACACGGATGTGTTCTATTCGCTGCGTTATGAGGACTTGGTGGACGATCCGTTGAAGATCTCGCGAGATCTGTTTCGGTTTATTGGAATGGAGTTCGGGAATAGAGATGAACGATATGTCAGAGAAAACAGTATAGACCATCCCTATAATTCCACAGATCGGGCTGTGGTTTGGAGGACACATATCACGCAGACTCATTTGGACGCGTTGAACGACTTGTGTGATGAAGTGAATTACAAGTTGGGTTATGTTCGTCTTGATGATATTGATGATGTTCGTGATTTGAATGTCAAAGTTCACTTATAAAATATAAGTTCAAATAATTAGACGTAATATACCGTCATTGTATATAGACCTTATATTTAAATGAGTAATACAATATGTGTTCACATTATGTTTAAAATATCAAGAATTTCGACCGATTATCAACAATACGTTTTGTTTGACTCTTTTTCCGTTGGTAAAAAATAAGTTTTAATTCATAAATACCAAAATTTTACTTTAAACTACAATTATTACAATTTCAAACATAAAATGTGTGAACCACATGATGATTTTCTTTTTAAAGGTTTTCCGCTTCCACAGTATATATTAATTATTGGTTAAACTACACCTCTAACGATGACATCTGGCGACCGACAAACTAAATGCGCCTTGGACTCAAGTTTTAAAGACAGCGGTACATCCATCGAACGGCAGCACAATACATATGCGATTTGACATCTTCCAGGTTCCGTATTTACCAAACAAACGCTTAAACTAATGACTAACGAAATAAAGAATATTCTTGAAAAAAAGTAGTTTTTAATTCACGTTATATAAGATGTACCGGTACTCGAGATGTTGCTACTACCGCGCCAGGTTCAGCGACCGCTTGAATACACCATTGGGTTGCTCTGATTGCTCCGTATACCTTTACAGCGTGATGATATATCAACATTAAATAGCACTATATACACATGATTAATGAATGTGTTAAAAAAAACTTGAAGTAAAACGTACACACAAATAAATAGTAAGGCCTCCGTTTCAAAATCTCACGAAAGTGTATAGGTAGATGTTAGTCGACATAGCGCTAGTCAATCTTTTAAGAAAATTGTGCAAAACTATTTACCCGTCTATAAAAAATTGCATTTGAGGACTATGCCACGCCATATTGTGTGTATTTTTTTTTTATCCATGACTTTATCTCGTGTAATTGTTTACATAAACCAAAAACGCATGTCTGTTTTCTATAGCTTGTTAACGGATTTAAAATATCTTGTATAACCGTGTGACGCTGATATGATCATAATGATGACAAAACACATTTTACAATCAATCGGTCAGCGTCTACGTTAAAAGCTGTTTATAGATTTTTTTTATTAATGATAGGCTAACGTGGTTGACCGCTGTAATAGCAGCATTTTTCGCGGTAAGAAAACATCGCCGACGCGCCTGTTCATACTCGCATATATATTAATTCTTGCCACTTGAAGTCAATATTGACAGATTAAAGACCCTATGGTAAGGAAACCCTGGATTCGTATTGCATTGTATTTTGTTGGCTTAATTGAACTTTTCTTGATCATAATCATTGTGTTTATCTAATATATTATAACAAATAGGGTGAAAACTTATAGAAACAAATGAACAAAAAGTCAGAAAAATATATAACGCCATTTGGGTATCGAATACTTGACTTGAGCCATTCGAAGGAATGACAGTAGATTTCACTTCTCCCAACTGCGTTATCGTGCTTGGTAAATTTCCCTGTCCAACCTATGGATATACAGAAAACTAACAATTATGACGTAAAGTTTAAACATAAAAGGGCCGACCAAAAGGTAACGATTTTATAAAATGATTTTTATCTCATAATGAGGCTCTTTCGGCACCAAGATTTTTCGGCCCCGGTTTGTTCAGGCTCATTCGGCCAATTTCAGTAAAAAGCCTGCTACCTCATAATGCATAATGAACTATGTTCTTATTATATATAGCGAGTTTTATCCTCTATTATATGTGATTATTATTTTGTGAAATTCATTTAATTTTTTAAGATTGTGTACCTTTATGGCCCATTTAAATGACATAGACCCTCAATGTGCTAATGAGATGTAACATTGTTAGTATCGTGTAACCTATATTTCTTTGACTTTCTTCTTTGCATTGTGTTAAATAATAAATACTTATTCGGAGCTACTCGTATGTGTTCGGCTAAAATGTAAATAAACCTAAAATTTATCATTTCATTAAAAAATAAGATACATTTATATCCATCATTAAAAGGTTTGTCAGTTTGGCTTATTGCAATAATGTGCATATTGCCAACCGGTTCTTCTTTGCAGTTGACAAATATGTGTTCAACTAAGCATACGATACTTGTTTCGTCAGAGTCATCAGTGTCTTTGACTTATTGACATACACACGAATTTTCATTAACTTGATGATACAATTTCCTTGTTATTGAAATCGAATAATAACAAATAAGATAAACCCTACAGGAATAGTGCGTCTTGTACAGGACTGGAAATGACGACTGAAAAAAAAGTACACTGGCAAAAGTAGCATGGCATTCTACCATCTGCAGTGTTCGACACTAACTTATCTGAGCAAGGAGTCCTTCGGACTCCCAACTTCAAAAAATTAGGAGTCCGAACAAACTTTGGGGAGTCCGAAAATAACAACACTATTTTATATAAACGTATATAGATGCATGTTTTATTCAACAATTACATTTTCCATAGCAAGGAAAAGTTCATAATTTCTTTGCTTCAATACATGAATATCATTTAAACTCATATCGAGGTCATAGGTGTCATCAACTTCCTCCTCTGCTTCTTCAACGTGTTCCTCCACTGCAGTTGCATCGTCAACATCAGAAAGATCATTAGTGAATGGATCATCACAATTCTGAAATTAAAACAAAAATCCAATTTTGAACATGCTTTAGTCTAAAGCTTAACTCGTTTATTGACTGTTAATGTACATTTTGCTTACCATCACATCATCCATATAAAATGGTCTGCGAATCCTCTGTCCTTTCCCATACCATAGCTGCACAGAAGTGTTAGGATCAAAGTCCTCTATGTTTGGGGACTCCAAGTACAACATCATCAGGTCCGAGAGATTTTTCTCCCCTAGCCGCGATCTCCAGTCATTTTTTACAATTTTCATCCTAAAAGAGATTAATTTATCATTCATTTTATTATTACGCATAACACTACATAGGCATATTTGAGATGTGTTGATACATATATGTATATATGTATAGGATGTTTTTTGTTAATTACCTTTCAGCATCAACACTGCTGGATGGTATTGTCAACAGAAAATCAATAAGGGCCATGAGGTTGGGGAAGTCTGTATCATACATTTCCCATATCTGTTCCCAGGACAAGTCCTTGATTACTTTGCCACTGAAAGAAACATAAAAAGTAATATAATTAACCATTTTCTCAAATGATTAATAAAACATACATGGTAATTAAGAAGGCACACTGCTTACAAAACATGCCCTACCTGTTGTACAACTTATTCTTAAGTCGGATCCACTCGGCCATAACTTTATCTGGCATGGATCCAGCAGCTTCAAGTGCTGGACTGGCAAGGGAAACAAGTTCCTCGACACATTCTTCTCCATAATCTGGCAGAAACATATACAGTTAAATTCAAATCTAGTTAACTAGAGATCTTTATTTAACCATAGCTAAAACATGTAAATTACATCCTTTACTAGTCTATGTGTTGATATGAAAACTTTCTGAGAACGTAACTAGTTAAGAACACTTGTGGATAAGTAAACATATTCCTGACCTCACAATATTATTGGGTATTTTTTAATGTGTTTCAATTTTTAAGAATTAAAATATAAAGGTCAGTGAAACTATATAAATATGTTAAAAATGTAGCTTATCCGAAGGTTTCAAGCAAGTCATATCATTTAGCAGTAAAACGACAATATATTCAAAACAAAAAGCTGAAAAAGAGGAATAGATTAATGTCCTTGTTGTGTTTATTGTTTTTTTTCCGTATTAATCTACCTTCATCAATTTTAGGCCATTGTTTCAACTTAAGAATGGAACTGCCTCGAAACAGTTTGAGGTCCCCATCAAATCGTTCATCTATCGAATCCACAAGGGCTTTAAGTACTGCCTCTCTCGCAGACCCAAATGGAACCAAATCGCTCTCACTAACCTTTTGTAGGCTAGGTCCATCTCTGTGAGAAAGGAATTGGTTACACACATGCAGAGAAGCACAAGAAAGCATAGAGGTTAAGGTCAATCTATTGATTAAAAAAAATCTAATTGTCTCATTGCTGTCTACAACTGCATTTTATAACTACGAAATATAACAGATGGACAACATCATGTTTAAAAAAAATCAACATTGCAGGCCGCATTGTGTATTATTATTATTATTATTGTTAATTTGGTTATGAAGAAAACAGTGGTAAAAATAGTTTAACTACTATTGCTGATAATGAATGCATTTAAATGATGTTTCTTTCGTCACAAAAAAATGCACTGACTGTGTAGACAACAAAGACATGTTAATAAAGGGCTAAATGCTTAGCGGAATAAAGCAAGCTGGTTATAGTCGTAGATATTAGTATTCCCATCACCATATATGTATGTTTATTATTTCTACAATTTTGCTATTGATATTAGATCAAGCACACAAAATCAGTGTTAGTAGGAGACACATAGAGTACAAACCCATTAACCATGTAGCATTTTACATGATTTTTCTACCAACCTGGTGATATAGCTGCAAATAATTTGTTTAGCGCCCTTCAACTCAAGCCACACATCAGAAACAGTACAACTGTTTGTCTGTATAACCAAGGACACGTCAGATAAGCAGTTTATTATGTCCAGAAGAAAATGGAGCCACATAACCAGACGTTTGTCTTTTAGTGCCTTCAAGAAGTTTCTAGCCTTTGCGCTTTGGACCTGTTTCACTGTGTCTGGGCCTTGTAGCTGCAAGAATGAAATGATGCAATTAAAATTCTTATGAATTGATGACAAATCAATACCTTGATAGATATACCTTCAGTGATAATCAGGGAAATCTAAGATTTAACAATATCTTGAAATGAACGGTCAAAGAGGTTATTACTTGTTCAAGATGCTGAACAATGGCTTTATAACCCTTTAGGAGATGTTCCAAGGCCTTCTTTGTGTGTGGCAGCCATCGTGTGCCACCCACTCTTGTTGGTACTAAAGGAGGTTCTCCAAGGCTCTTGAAAGAACTTTTCAAGTAAGCTCGATTCAGTGGACTATACCTTGTATACAATAAAACAAGAGAATTTATAATACATGTCTGATTGCGTGAAAAAAGACTGTACTAAGTCATTTTTTGGCAAATGTGACTTGGAAATGTGTGGCTCCAAGCTATTGATGTATAGAATATTCATAAATATATACTATTTTACATTATTATACAAAATGTATAGATGCTATACTATAACTTACTTGTAGAAAAGGTACAGATTTAGCAGCAACAATTCACACTTTTGAATGATGGGGTGGTTCTTTGTAACATCTTTGTATGCAAGCTCCAACCTGCAAAGAATAGTATACAATTTAAATCACTGTATAAATTAGGTTTTCTCATACAAATCATAAAAATCATATTGGGTTATGTGTATGTCATAATACGCAATGCTTAAAGTTATTTAACCTGTGCGCTGAGCAGTGAACCGCATATATGGGTCGTCCTGTAAATTCTCTCAATCGTTGAACAACTCCTGATGTTTTCCCTAACATAACTGATGCACCGTCAGTGCCCATCGATATCAGTTTTGTCTTCTATCTATCGCCAAACCGGTTATCAAGCATCTCTGTGAGGGCAGAAGTGATGTTGCTCCCATCTGCTTTGGCTACATTTTTAATCCCTAGGAAGTGAGTGTGTATCTGTAGAAGAGAAAATGCAGACTTAGTGTATCTGTGGTATTGGGTTCTAAGCTTTTAATATTGGCAACACATTTTTGTTTCAATATTATAATAAGTTTTTTGTAGTATAAATAAATCCCATAACTGAAAGCATAAATGATACAAATTTAGTTTAAAAAGGAAATCTTTGGACAGTATAACATTCATATAGATGAACCTAAATTTCAAAACTGCAGATTGAAGTCTTCTCCCTGTAAATGCATAACTATTCCGTGTTGGTTTCACGAAATACAACTAATGTGTCACCATACTCACAAAACAATTTTGACAAAAGAAGACATTACTCTGTACCGAGCAATTTTTCTTTTTGTACCAGTTAATAATAAATTGTATTCACTTTAATTTTTTTAATGAAAAATAAGTTGTTGTGCTGATACAGCACCAGCCACATAAAGTGTGCCTCATTGTGTACTGGATTATTATTATCTGTAACGGTTAGATTGTCAGGATTGTGTTACTGTTCCTTAATTACTCACTTTTCCTTGAAATGCACAGCGAGCATACAAAATCTCTGCCTCTTGACTTGAACTATCAGTAGAGCCGTCTGAAATTAGACTGATGAAACGGGCATTATTAAAACACGCCTCATCCTGTTTCAGACGACAGTCCTCTGCTATAGCTGACACAAATTGTTGACAGGCCTTANCTCCAGATCAGCCTGCGCAATCGCACAGTCTGGTCAGGAACTACGCAGTCCACTATAAAGAGTCCTAAGGTCTCACCTGAGTTTCTGAGCATTCCTGTAGTAGTAGAGGCAGTAGTAGGGCATCTTCAGGATCTCATACGTCTGTCCCAGTCCGTACCAGGCACGGTAGTCACGCTTGTTCACCTCTAGCAAACAAAAATGAACTGTTCATGATGTTGTTCAGAAGTATCGCTTGTGGTTTTATATACTAGTATATAAATGTATTATGTACGCACTCTACCTATTCCATAATCTTAACATATTATTGGTATTCAGTTGTTGTGGTTTGTGGTGTAAATTCAACAAACTATATGTAAATTACCAAAGATTTATTCAACGACCAAGCAAAGGATTTATTAAAATTAAGGTAAGATTCATTTGGGTTTTATAAATACAATAAACATATTCCTTGCCTATGTTAACAAACAAAACACAATAAATACTAACCAATTATTAACAACAAATGAGCCAGTCTATGGGAAAACCCAGCTTAATGCAAGAGAAGACACTATCCGCATTTATGGAATTTTTCATTTAAAAAAAAGTCTTTTAGAAAAACAATCAATTCTAGGCAGAAAATGTCGTTCCAGATTTGCCTGTGCAAACTGCATGGGCTTATCTGGGACAATACTTTACACACTTGCATTAAGCCCTGTTTTCCCAGAGACGTGCTTAAATATATGTCCGCCAACCAAGTGCTTGTCTGTAGGCCTGTATGGCTGCGTTGGTGTTCTTCATCTCCATGAACTCATGGCCCATGAGGGTCCAGGCAGACAGGTACAGGGGGTTGAGCTTGATCGAGCGCTGGAAGTACAGCGCAGCCTTCTCGTGTTCCGACCTCAACGAGTAGTAGTTGCCTGGGAGTTAAAGTAGAAAATTAGTCTTATATGAATTATATTATTAATCATCGACGCAAGGTTAACACAGTTGTAAAAAATACCCCTTAACACCTCTTGTTGCAAAATGTGGCAATAACAGCAAAAATTGTCGTCCCTGATTAGCTTTTGCCAACTTTCAACTTTTATGGTTGTTTTGAAACAAAAATCCAGTTTAGCCCGAAAGTATTTTCCCAGATTTTTTTCAAGAAAGTCTCTTCTTACTCAAAATTTCTTTAGGCGGATAGTGTTGTCTCTAATTAGCATGTGCGGACTGCACAGGCTTATCTAAAGGGACACTTGACACACATGCATTAAGCCTGGTTTTCCCAGACCGAGACTCACCTATGACGCAGCACGTCTCCACTCGGTACTTGTCAATGTCACTGAGTTTGTGTGCGAGGTAGGCGAGGTCATATCTCATCTCCTTCACGTACAGGAGGTTGCTGAACGTGTCCATGTTCTCCAGACGGTATGGGTCAAGCTTCTGGAGCTCGTTGAAGGAGGTCAGGGCCGCGTCCACGTCTTGAATGGGAAACAGACTGTAGATAGTTCCACTAATTTCAATCACATTTAAATTAATTTGCTATATAATTAATTGAATGTTGATATCACGTGTTCAGTGGTAAAACTATTTGAGGTCAATGTCAGGTTAATGTCTGGCCAGCTTAGCACTGAAACTTTGGTAGGACACCCCATCTCCCATCTACTTACCCCTCATGTTATGGAAGGCGACAGCAATTTTGGACACCACATATGTGCTGCCTTCTAGCCTGTTCTCCCATCTACTTACCCCTCATGTTATGGAAGGCGACAGCAATGTTTGACACCACATATGTGCTGCCTTCTAGCCCGTTCTCCCAACTTCTTACCCCTCATGTTATGGAAGGCGACAGCAATGTTTGACACCACATAAGTGCTGCCTTCTAGCCCGTTCTCCCATCTACTTACCCCTCATGTTATGGAAGGTGACAGCAATGTTTGACACCACATAAGTGCTGCCTTCTAGCCTGTTCTCCCATCTACTTACCCCTCATGTTATGGAAGGCGACAGCAATTTTGGACACCACATATGTGCTGCCCTCTAGCCCATTCTACCATATGCTTACCCCTCATGTTATGGAAGGCGACAGCAATTTTGGACACCACAAAAGGCTGCCTTCTAGCCCGTTCTCCCAACTTCTTACCCCTCATGTTTTGAAGGCCACAGCAATGTTTGACACCACATATGTGCTGCCCTCTAGCCCGTTCTCCCATCTACTTACCCCTCATGTTATGGAAGGCCACAGCAATGTTGGACACTACATATGTGCTGCCCTCTAGCCCGTTCTCCTCCATGCTTTGGTAGATCCTCAAAGCCTCCTCATTCAGTTGCAGCTCCAGGTAGACCAACGCTACAAAGAACTGCTTCATCCAGTGGCTCGGCAGGCTCAGTGATATCAACTGAAATGGGTTGTAAGACTCAGTGACATCAACTGAAATGGGTTTTTAGGCTCAGTGACATCAACTGAAACGGGTCTTTAGGCTCAGTGACATCAACTGAAATGGGTTTTAAGGCACAGTGACATCAACTAAAATGGGTTTTAACGCTCAGTGACATCAACTGAAATGGGTTTTTAGGCTCAGTGACATCAACTGAAATGGGTTTTTAGGCTCAGTGACATCAACTGAAATGGGTTTTTATCGGGCTTAGTGATATCAACTGAAATGGGTTTTGTGGCTCAGTGTCATCAACTGAAATGGGTTTTGTGGCTCAGTGACATCAACTGAAATGGGTTTTGTGGGGCATAAGTCAAGTTTATTGGTTGTGTTTTGAGTAATACTATTAAATCATAATTATTTGTTGGATGTTTATTTTATTGTCCTTTCTTAACAATCATCTGCACATTAAGATCATTTAAATGTGGAAGTTTGAGCCCAATCCATCCAGTAGTTAAAGAGGAATTTGAAACACAAGATTCTGGACCAAATGGGACTTAACACGCATCGAAATTCCATACCTTTAAATAACACAAGACCCTATTTTGCCTGTAGATCTTTCAATACATCAAGGTACTGTAACATTGGCAATAAGTCAGTTTATCTCCACACATTGTCTGTCTGCTCACCATTTCCTTGTCGCCAACCAAGGGCACTAACTCCTGCCAGGTTCCCCAGTGCATGGGCTCCATACGAAGGGACTCCAGTAGAATCTCTATGGCGTCCTTCAACAGGTCCAGTTTCTTCAGGATCACACCGTACCTGAAGAACACTAGGGTCAATGTTAATCATGCAAAAATGGGTCTAATGACATATGTAGCCAGCATCGCTCTAGTGTGGTCAGGAGCTACAATGTCCTCCATACTAGGATTGGTGTTAAATAAAGTGGCAGACGTGCAGACGTTTATTTTGTGAGATAAGAACATTGGCTGTGCAAGCCCAGTAAAGGGTTCCTTATGTCCAAGCCAAAACCAGAAAACCTCCTCCACATTTACTGATGCTACGATGTAGCCCAATACATGAATGCAGTGAGTAACATATCCATTCATTTACTGACACAAAATGCTTGCAACTCACAGATAAAGGGAGTATCCATCCAGCTCGCGGTTGGCGTACTTTTTGCTGAGTTCGATCCTCAGTGTCTTCAGATGCTCATTTTCCAGCTGGTCTGGGGGCCCTGAAGGTATGAGTTTTCTCTGTACGAAATGAGCTGTGTCATACGAAAGTGGGTCTCATGACATCAGGGTAGCTACATGACATCAGGGTAGCTACATGACATCAGGGTAGGTACGGACCAGACTGTGTGATTCACTGAATGTCAGGAGCTAAGCTGTACACTTTAAAGCCATACAAGGTTTTGTGTTATTATTAGCGGACAGGGTAGCTCCTGACGAGACTGCGCGGATGTGAAAGCTGGTCTGGAGCTATGCTGGCCTCATATGGCTTAAGACTCATGTTCGGATAAAGCTGATCAAATGTGCTGTGTTTGTGTAGTATTCTCCAGAATATTATCAATTCAGTTACAGAGATGTCAGAAATAGGTTCAAGGATATAGCAATAGCAAATGCACACTTTGTTTTGATTACCATTCTTAGTCTTAGTGTACAAGTCATATACCTATAGAGTCTGATGCTTTGTCCAGTTTTCTTTTCTCGTCTGCCAAATACTGGGCATACATGTACAGAAAGTAGCATTTGGGACTTTGACAATCTTTTAGGAAGTACGCCGCTCTGTCATATTCCTTGAGGTCAAAGTAGGATGTAGCCAGTGTGTACTGATCGTACTCATCCACAAACAACTGTAAAGAGTTAAACATAATTACTCATGCGGGGCTTAATGCATGTGCGTTATGTGTCATCCCAGATTAGCCTGTGCAGTCCAAACAGGCTTATCAGTAATAACACTTTCCGTCTTAACTGGATTTTTGCTACGAAGATACTTCCTTTCAAGGAAAAAATACCATTATAGCAGAAAGTGTTGTCCCTGATAAGCCTGCGGATGCTTATGGCATAAGACCCATTTTCAAAGGGCGCAGCCATTCAAGCACACCATAACAAACAACCATTTATTTCCATCCATCTACATTTTTGAGCTGTTAAGGGTTGGCAATGACTACTTCATTAATGAACAGGAACATCCCAACCTGACAAAATTGAAATGGTAAAAGCTTACAGCAATGCTGAATATGTTAACACAGCAGCAGTAAAGGCATATAAAAAGTATCAGTGGCTACAGAATGTAGTTTTTTTATGAGATCTCTCCACTGGAGAAACGTTAGGTGCTGAAGCTTGATATAACAATTCCTAAATTTATCTGTGCAGCAAAAATTATTGTCTTTCTGTGCTTCATATTATAACTCACTGAGTCCGGTTCTTTCTGAAGCTCCTGTTTTACTTTATCCTTGTCTGTATATTTATTTAATGCAAATGACATCTCTGCACACCTACAATAGAACCATTTTTGTGAAAAGAACTGTGAACCATTCAAAAAACATTTATGCTTACACCAGTAAAGCAACATCAGTTAAACTAAAGAGAATTTAAGAGTAAACTGAATTATTGTCGGAAATAAAAAAATCTAGAAGTAAAACCTTCCCCATGCACCCCATAAAGTTCTTACATGTAAATAGTACATAAAGAATTAAAATTGTGTCATCAGCTTAAAGAACGGCTTTCCACATCAAGATAAATAAATATCCGAAAGGATAGCACTATCCGAAATATACATACAATACATAAAATCATGAACAACAAAATATATTTAATGGACTTTTATTTATTTATTTAAATAGATACCATTTTGCACTGTGAATCAATCTTCGTGAAGCAAATTCCCGGTTTGCTGTTACAAGTTCTTGCTTTATTTTAGTCAAATTCCAACCCGCTATTTCAACCATTTTTGCTTTTTACAATTTTGTGCGCTTTACTGAGACACCGTTAGCAAAGCGTTGTCGGCAACAAGGACTTCCGGATATTTTATGGATTAATTGTCTCTCTGATTTTTGCAAATGTATCGAAAAGAAAAGCCATTAGCGCTGAAAAGCAGCGCGTCATTAATTTCTAACAATTTAACGGTGCTAAATAATGCTGAAAAAGGTTCCATAAACTATGCGGTAATTCATAAATATTTGATAAACATGGTGTGTCAGTCTACAGATGGGTCCCAAGTCATTCACAAGCAAGTCATGTTTAAAGAACCATCGGCCGCCACACAGGGAACAGCTATGATAATGCAGGTAGAGTAAAACAATCATTTGGGAAATAGGAAGAGTAATACATTTATTTGAAAGATTTTGTAATTATCTCATAAAATTACTTATCAATATGAGATCGATCGTGTCGAACAAGACTGTAACCAAAAACGCGCGAATCAGCTGTTTTATTAACTCGCGTACTTATACAATAATACTTGAGTGATCAAGCATAAAGGGACTATCTCTTGTCTGTATTCGGTAATTAATAAATTTTATGTAAGAAAATGCTTAAGTTTGCATATCTTTCAAGTTGCAGTTTGTGCATTTCCTTTGGCTGGACCAACCTAGTTCTGGCTGCCATAACTTAAAATGTTGCATGTATATATGTTCTGACATTGCCCTAAATTGTGGGAAACCTCCAATTGCAAAGTCTACCAGAATCTAACAGTTGATTAACTGTCAACATAAAAACTCCCCAACACTGCAATCAACAATCAATGCCAGTAAATCACAAATGCAAGGACTCAACGGGTCAGCCTAGAGAGACTCAAAAACAAATAAATGGTGTGCTCTTTGATTATAAAAGGTCCATGGTTATCATTAACAAGGAGAAAACCATCCTTAATACATTTGTGAAGGGTTCACATGATGACGGTGCTTAATGAAATTGCTTTGATTCAATGAGGACACTATGTCAAATAATTGCTTTGGGAAAACAGGGCCTAATGCATGTGCTTAAAGCGTTGTCCCAGATAAGTCTGTCATGTGTGCAGGGTAAAACTTTCCGCCTAAACTGGATTTTTGCTTGAACTGGATTAAACATAAAAATCATAAATGTAGAAAGTGTCGGCCCTATGAGCCTGTGCAGACTGCATAGGCAAACCTGGGACAACACTTTCAATTCAGGCATTTAGCCCCATTTTCCCAGAGTGCTTCTAATATAGATTTTTTTTTTTCTTTCAGTTTGGTTAATTAGATTATAAATTAATTCTGTTTCAGACTAAATGGGTTACTCTCAGAAATGGTCGATCGCTGCTTGTGTTGACATCTTTAAAGGGTATTCAGGTAAGAATTAATTTAACACCAAGCTTTTTAGTTTGCCCGCATGGAAGGCATTAAGCATTGCACTTGTAAGTACGCCTTAAAGCTTGTGTTTTTAACTTATCTTTAAGTACTGTGTTGATCTTGCTTAAACTTTCACAGTTGAGTGACCTTAATGTTTTGAGAAAAGTAATGAAAGAATGTGGGCAGAATTATGGCCCTTTTTTATGGCCTGTTGCTACTGTAGAATATAAAGTCCCAACATTATGTGTTTTCACTTATTTTAACTACTGGGCTGATCTGGTTCAAACTTTCACAAATATCCTAAAGAAAGGAAATTAGGATTCAAATACTTTTTGCAGAATAATGGTTGTATGTTTGTTTTTCCATTATAGAGTACAAAATCCCAAAATTGTGTGTTTTCAACTCTTCTTTAACTGCTCAGCAGATTGTTCTCAACCTGTAATGGTTGAATCACTTAATGTGATAGTTAAGAAATTAATTAATGTGATAGTTAAGAAATGCAGAGACCATGGAGGAAATTGCTGCTAGTGTGACAGCTTCATGGAGGTCAGGCCTCAAGTTTTGGCAGTATTCTGACCCTTTGTTTTTTTGGCTGCTGTATAATATATATAGAGGATTTTGTATGTGTCTAAGTATGTGTATGGGGGCATCAGTGTCTTTAACATATTTCTAGTTTACTTTGATATTTTTTAAATCCATTGCTTCCTAAAATAACAACGAAGTAAATGTGTCCAAAACGTAGTGATCAATTAATGCTAACGTTTGTGTTGTTATCCAAATCATTCCCTGTAGTGATATGAAGAACTGTTATATATCTATTGTAAAGGGATCATTTATTGCTCTATTTGAGTAAATATAGATTTTCTCTTAATCCTAAAATTAAGTGCTATCCGTCTTTAAAGTCAGTACTGTGCGAAAATAATTAAAATGATATAGTTTAACCTTCTTGACATTAAATCAAATAAAAAATGAGGACTTTAAAAAATGGTGAAATTCAATTTACCTGTTGCCATTAGTTGTGATGTTTCATTTCTGTATGCATTGAACCCCCCATCCCACCAAATGTTGTAAAAAGTGAAACTAAGCTGAAATTGTTTCTAATGGACAGCATTTCAAGCAAAATGCGAAAATGGATTGAAATCAGTAATATAATAATGATTAGTTATTATTTATCATACAGTGTCTATAAATAAAATAAATACACTATGTTTAAACCAATCTTAAATATTAAAATAAAATAAAATGAGCCTCGCTCTGTGAAAACAGGGCTTCATGCATGGGTGTAAAGTGTCGTCCCAGATTAGCCTGTGCAGTTCGCACAAGCAAATCAAGGACAACACTTTCCGCTCTGATGGTTTTTTTGGTTTAAAGGAATGGTCAACTTAGCGAAAATCCAGTTAAGTCGGAAAGTTAGTATAACCCAAATTAGCCTGTGCAAATTGCACAGGCTAATCTGAGATGACACTTTACACACATGCATTAAGCCCCATTTTCACAGAGCAAGACTCAAATAGTTATTCCATTGGCATCAAGAGCTTTCAAACTATTACATAACTAAAAGTATTTTGACAAAGGAAATATTTTTCTGTGAAATAAACATTATTTTCATTTCCATTATTTATTTTAACCTGCACTGAATTAGTGTATTCAGACTAGAGTTTTATTGAATAAGTGATTAAATAAAATTCTGTTTTGTTGTCTGTAAATCTTTGGTGAAGAGTTCATGTAAAAAAGTGTCTCCTGTATTTATTGCTGACCTACTAACATATTAATTATCGTAAATTCGTCACAATTTGCGGTATGTTTCATGCTATGGTCTAAGCATATAAGTTTAGTGTATTTATAAAGAGAATTAATCTGATTTTACTTATATTGATTATTTTAGTTATAAGCAGCTTTTCTATTTTATCTTATGTGACATTATGTGACACCAGGCACAATTACCTGATATTGCTTTGACATTGTATTAGAATCAATATTAAATGGAAAATGTTGAACAAGAAATTACTAGATCACATATATGTTACACATGCTTTGATTTTAGTTTACCGGTAGTTTAAAAAAAGTTAATGAACAAATAATATCTTAAAGCAGACAATTCTTAATGTATTTAAACATGCACTAAAAATATGTGAAATTTTACTTTTAAACACATTTAAAAAAATAGAGTCAATGATTACCTGTATACATGTGTGCTTAATTTACAGCACATCTTATTAGGAGTAAAGAAACAAATGATTAATAATTATCAAATGATTAATAATTACCAAATGATTAATACTTATCAAATGATTATGATTATTTTACTGAGTTCAATGAGGTTTTAGCCAACCTGAGCACAACCAGTTTTACATAGACTTATTTAGGGAATACTTTAACAAATGTTCTTATCTTAAAGGTAAAGGCTTTCATACTTAATATGTAGTATCATCTAGCAGTCCTCTACAAAGTTTGTTCAAATTATACCACTTGGGTAAAAAAAAAGACCCCCCCCCCCAGGAGTCAACAAGTTTACGTTGACTTATATAGGGAAAAGCTTTAACAATCTTCTTGTCTGAAACCGCAAAGCCCATGGCTTTTTATATTTAGCATGTACAAAGTTTGTCAAAATCATACTGGGGTCAAACCTGTTAACCTCCTAGGATTAACACTTAGAATTATTCAGCAAAATAAATTTAGAAAATCTCTAAAATGACAAGGCCCAGATTTAACTATTGGGAGGTATTATCGTACAGTGGTCCTCTACAAAGTTTGTTCCGTGAATTCCCCTGTAGCCCCAAACCAAGGGTCTTGAGTATTATTTGTCTGTATATCGTGTATTACCATCCAAATATAAAATATAATATTAAACTACCATCCAAATATAAAAGGTGTAGTAGCTCATTAGTTTTTGCTTCTAGTGTCACCAGGTTCAAACCCCAGGACAGGAACATTTGTTTATTTATCTTTTTTTATTGTTTTTACAAATATTTAAAACTACTCAAAATAAAACAGTTTTGTTAGGAAACTCGTTTAATGACATTTGGTTTTGTTAACTCCAACATTTGTAAGTCACTTGCATGGAACATGGATATTGTGAGCTATTCTACATTTCAGATATTTGAGTATGATGGCTCTGCCTTGGTGTACTGGCACGCGCTGGGTGACTCGAGTACAGAGGCAGCCAGTGGTAAGACCTCCGCAGGTTTTTTTTCCTTCTTAGAGAAGAAGTTTGTGACTCAAAATTTCACAATTTTGAGAAGTTTGCAACTCAAATTTTCAAAATTTAAAAAAGTTTATTACTTTTTTTTTTTCTTCAAAATTTAGAACATTTTGTGACTCATTTTTTCCCAATTTTGTAAAGTTTGCAACAATTTTTTTTCACAAATTGAGTGTCAATTAGGCCGCTTCATTATTGCATGAAAGAAAAGCCCTGCTTTGCAGCATTTCATGATTTTGTTGGCGAAACAAGATGACCTCTCTCACTTAATTGTGTTTATTAAAAAATGCACATTTGGCAAATTTAAGTGGTGAAGAAATAACACTGATGCAAATAATTGTAGTGAATTTTATGTTCACTTTATTTATATTATATATCAGACTGTCTCTTGGAAAACTGGGCTTAAACTAAAAAGTTAACAAAAGTGGAAAGTGTCATCTGCACTGGTTACTTTGTGAGGCTACTTTACGCACATGCATTAAGCCCTCTTTTTACAAGCTGATATATACACATACAACATTTCTTAAAAAATTTTGCTCTGTTCTTTTCAATATCTCTATGCTGTTTATTAAGGTATATAATTATTTGTTTATATTGAAATTTATTTCAGAAAACACTAACTTTGGTCGAGGTATTGCCACTGTTTCGGACAACTTGCTGTGTGTGGGTATGCGTCAATTGTTATTTGAACCCCTGTGTTAGTTTATCAGACTGTTATACATGCTTCTATTCATCATTTGTGTGATTGTCTGATAATTTGATCAATCTGCAATGCTGTTTTTGTATATTGAAGACTTTTTGTTGATTTGTGTATGGATATAAAATAAGCATCAGTCTTATTGATTATATAATTGAGCCTTGCTCTGGCAATACAGGATTTAATGCATGTGCATAAAGTGTTGTCCCAGATTAGCCAGTGCAGTCAACACAGGCTGATCAAGGACAACAATTTCTGCTTTAATGACATTTTTCATTTAAAGGAATTCTCTTCTTAACAAAAATCCAGTTAAGTGTCGTCCCTGATTAGCCTGTGCGAACTGCAAATGCTAATCTTGGACAACACTTAACGTACATGCATAAAGCCCTGTTTTCTGAAAGCGGGGCTAAAATGTATCTAATCAAGTCACACACTCTTTCTGATATTATCACAGGGACCCAGCAAGGCCATATTCTCGTGTTTGACATTCCTGTCAAGGGCAACAGCGTCTCATTGGCTAACACTGTTGGAGGTAAGTATTGTATAGATGCCTGGAATATTGTAATGTTTAACTCTCATTTTAATTATTGGAGATGTGTTATGCATGAATGGGTCTTAGGACATACACATCTGTGTAGCTCAAGACCAGCCTGCGCATTTGCACAGTTTTGTGGTCTCATTACCACACAGGGTAGCTCCTCACCAGATTGCATGACTGCACAGGTCAAAATGAGGAATAAGGAATTGTTTGTGATTCACTGAGGAACGGGACGTCTATCTGTTTATGATATTTATTGGATTGTTAAACAATTACAATTGTTCTGTTGGCTATACAGTCCCCTGTTAAAGTTATCAGATGTCGTTGTGGTGTAGTGGATATGGTGTTCCCCTAGCAAACGTGGGAGCGTTCTTAAGATCTTCCCCAAAGACACCAAGTACTGGTTCTACCCAGAAAACAGACTTAATAGGGTTTCAACAATCCTTTGGCTTTCGATGCAATCGAGCTAAAATAAATAGGTTTAATCATAACTGAATCGATACTGGCCACAGGTCACAGTGTTGCCGTGTGTGACCTGGCGGGACATGATGACACCCTGGTGAGCGGTGATGAGAACGGCAACATCCTGCTGTGGAGAGTCCAGGGCACCTCTCTATCCAACACCAGCAAGATATCCATGAATGGGTAGGGAATACTGTCAAATAAATATGGGCCTTGCTCTGAAAAAAACAGTGCAAAATGCAAATGAAAGTGTCGTGCCGATTAGCCTGTGCAGTCCTCACAGGCTAATCAGGGAGGACACTTTCCGCTTTTATTGTATTTTTTTGTAACAAGGAAGTCTCTTAGCAAAAATACAGTTAAGGCAGAAAGTGTTGTCCCTGATTAGCCTGTGCAGTCTGCACATATAGCTGGTAGATATTTACCTGATTTTTAGTGTGTGAGTCTATCTACATGACTTACAGATCAAGTGGGTTTTGTTCTGATCCATTTATTTTTGACGATGGTAATGGCCTTGGAATTCAAACTTTTTCCTTTCAAATAAAACTTTTCCGGAATTTTGTTCCAAAACTCTTTCAGATACTGACCTTATTTTTTGTGTGTGAGTGTACCTACATTACCTACCAATCAAGGTCGAGTTTTGTTCCGGATAATTGATTTTTGACGATGTGCCGAACATTGGGCTCAATAATTTTCTCTAAAATAACAATTGTATGGATTTTTTTTCGAAACACTTTCAGAAATTTACCTGATTTTTGGTATGTGAGTCTACCTGCATGACTTTAAGATCATCTTCTTTTTTTTACGTATGTGGAGTTTTGAGACAAAAGTGGAACGAGGGGGCATCTATGCCCTACGGACATATATTTTGTTTTACATATTTTCAGACCTCATGGATTATGACTGGGAACATTCACACCTCATGATTAATGAGGATGAAATAATGATCGCGCTCATCTGTTTTAACCCTTTGCATGCTGGGAAATTTGTCGTCTGCTGAAATGTCGTCTGCTGAATTTCTAAAATTAGCATTTTCTTCGATTTTTTTCAAAGAATACTATCAGAATAGCAAACAGTTTGGATCCTGATGAGACGCCACGTTGTGTGGCGTCTCATCTGGATACAAACTGTTTGCAAAGGCCTTCAAAATCCGGTTCCAGCACTGAAAGGGTTAAAGTCTCACAGGACAAACTGCCTCTTTATCCAATACTCTGCATATTTTTACATATGAGCTGTGTCATTCGTAAATAAGTCTTCAGCTGTTGTATGCACTCGCGCATATTTGTCTGGAGCTACACTGTCCGCTATAGTCATGCAAGGTTTTGTGGACGCATTAGCAGACAGGGTAGCTCCTGACCAGACTGGGCAAATGCGCATGGAACAAATGGAAGTACGCTGGCTGCATATGGCATAAGCTGTGTTCTATTGCAGGGAGAGCTGCTCTAGTCTGAGTATATGGAAGGGCATCCTAGTTGCTGCGTTCAGCAATGGTCAGATAGGGGTGTACAATCTCAGCACAGGCAAGATAGGGGCACTGGTCAATGCCCATGCTCGCTGGATCAACGCTATCGATATCGCCAAGGAGACAGGCTTGGTAGGTCTTTGGTTTTAGTTTAAACCTATATATTTTAGCACGTAGCATTGAAAGCCTGAGGCTTATTGAAAAGCTCTTCAATCTGTTTCCTGGGTAGAACCAGTACTCTGTGTCTTTGGTGAGATGTCAAGAACAGGCCCACAGTGGTGATCGAACACATGACCTTTCGGTCTCTTGGTGGACACCATAACCACTATGGTAGGTCTTTGTAGATGAGGATGAAGATGAAGGATCTTGTGTTAACAGTTTTTGGTAAACATTTACCCAAACATACAATGAACAAAAGGCCAACATTTTAATGGTATATCTCTATCCTTTTTAAAACCATCAGTACATTCCTGAACAGTTCTGGAGCTAAAAACATTTTTTTTAATAAGTTAAAATTTAGTGATCATCCCATTTGCACAATGACTTCATTTGAAAACCCATAATTCTTTTTGTCAAATCATAGGTTACACTCAATCTATTTTTATGCCCCCGAAGGTGGGCATATAGTGATCACACTGTCCGTCCGTCTGTCTGTCCGTCTGAAATTCCGTCACTTTTTGCGTTTAGGTTTCGAAAAATGTGGAAAACACTTTGTGTTTAGGTTTAGAAAAATGTGGAAAAAGGGGGCATATGTCATCCTATGGTGACAAGCCTTGTTTTGTTTATTTTTATTGGAAAAATATTTTTATATGGATTAAATGCAGTTGTTTTAGAGTTGAATGTTTTATTTAAAAAAATAGTGTTTGATCTTTAATATTAATTGAATAATTGCTAGGTAATAAAAATGCACATATTTTGCATTTTAGCTTATTTATTCCTTTATCATTTTATTTATTTGAACAAAAAAACAGCAGTAATATTTTCTTGTGCAATTTGTACCTGTTCACAACAATTGTTTAAGGCCTACTGTACACAGGCAATATTTCTGCGGAAGATGTCTTTAGTCATCATAAGTTTAATATCTTCAAGAGGATTTTGATATGAAATTCGCAAAAAAAGTGTAATTTTTAAGGTATTATCAAATGTTTTCTGTGATAATTGTTTACTAAACTCACAATATCCAGTGGAATTTCAAGTCTTTTAAGAAAGCTGCAAATGTGTAAAACAATTAAAAAAAAAAAATCATCACTTTGGAAATGAATTCTATTGATAGCAACTGTTAAAATACTGTTTCGACATTTTCATTTTTATGCTCCCGGTAGGGTGGCATATAGTGATGGCACTGTCCGTCTGTCCATCCGTCTATTCGTCCGTCTCTCTGTCCTTCTGAAATTCCGTCACACTTGCGTTAAGGTTTCGAAAATTGGTTATAACTTTTGCAATATTGATCATAGCAACTTCATATTTGGCATGCATGTGTATCTCATGGAGCTGCACATTTTGAGTGGTGAAAGGTCAAGGTCATCCTTCAAGGTCAATGGTCAAATATATGGGTCAAAATTGCTCAAAAGGGGACATAGTGTTTCACAAACACATCACTTGTATGCAATGTTTTGGGAATGTGACCAATACCCTAGATATTGGGAATTTCTATCTCAATTTGCTTTATTAAGATTGGGACAAAAAAAAAAATTGTTTACAATTTATTACTTTAAAACCATTATTGAAAAACTTAACTTAAAACAAAAAATCCCTGGCATAGACATACCAGTTAAATGGATATTACAACTTTAAAACCTTTGTATTTCTACTCTTTAACAGCTGTTTTTCCAAATATGTCAAAGTAAAAACATATTTCATTTGTTTTTGGAATATCTAGACTGGCTTTGGAGAAAACAATCTTTTACCAGTATGGCCAAATAACGGCTATAAAATTAGCCCCAAAAAGCCCGGTCATAGAATCAAATTAAACTGATATAAAAATTAAAAGAGGACACACTTCAATTGATTTCATTTTTATTACTCAATGGTCATATGCTTACCAGAGCACCAGAAGTTCAGAACAGTAACTTTCTGAGGCAGGATGAGATGATTTAAAACAAGTATCAACTACATCTCTTCTTTTAGTAATAAGCTTTAGAGATTTAGCATCATAGAGTTTAATAATCAGATCATTATCATGCAGTACCAGGAAGAAGCCCAAATGTTGGTTGTTATCAGCCAAAATACATCATATCTTGCTCAGCCTATGTTTCTATAAAACAAAATAAAATGTTAATTTGCTTCCTAATTTTTTTTAATGAATTTTTCGTCAACAAGTGTTTTTATGAATGTGTTTAAAAGTGACAGCAATGTTGATTTACTAAAGTTTATTTACATGTCCGTCGTATTTCGAAGTTTATGAGGTCCTTAGGGGCCAGAGGCCACATTATGTGAAAACACAGAGTGTGCCTTAGCACTCCTCACTCCTAAATTGCTTACTAGACTCACGAACGTAGGGGACAAAATTTGAATTATAGCTGCAATGTCCAGCTATTTAGTTTTCAGTGAAAGTTGTTCAATTTTGGTGTGGTCTTATGCTGTGGGGGAAACCGGATTGCCCAAAGGAAACCCACCTGTCCGGTATGATGAACACCTACCAAACTCACATGCGCTAGGAACGGGGAATGAATCGAATTAAGCCAACGGATTGTGGAGCAATATTTATAACCCCACCCCCACCAACCGCTACAAAGAAGAATTTAGGGGATATACTGAAATCACCATAAACTTGTAAATACCATTCAGAGCTGATTAGAAATGTCACAGTTATTCAGAAGGCCAATTGTTATCCATTTTTTAGGCAATTATATTTTAAGAAAATTGTGAATATTCATCAGGTGTACACATGTATAATATTGAATATGAAGTAATAATTTATGGAAATCCCAAGAGTTTTTTTATACATTTATTGTTCCAATTTGACAAATGTTTATTTTGAGACTTTGACACCAAAAGATTTATCTAAATGAAGGTCATTTTTGAAAAGCGCACATTTACAGAAAAGGCAATTACTGAGCAATACATTCCGGTAGTAGATATACCAGCCTTCATTTGCTTCCAAATTAGCCCGGGCAGTTACTTGGTAGTTAAATGTTGACTAAGAAGTGTCTTAAAATAGAACCATATCAGGGATAAAAATAAGAGGTTGCCTGTTCGCCTGAGGTTAGTTATAGATTTAGACCCCAGGGCAAGTTGATTTTAAAATTTGGTAGTCCATCAGAGAAACTAGCATTTTAAAAAAGCTTGAAACAGTTTTCTCGATGTTTATCAGTCTATTTTTAATTAAAAACAAGTGATGTGATTGTGAAACACTACATGTATGTCCCCTTTTGAGCAATTTTTACCCATATTTTTTACCTTTGACCTTGAAGGATGGCCTCGACCTTTCACCACTCAAAATGTGCAGCTCTATGAGATACACATGCATGCCAAATACCAAGTTGCTATCTTCAATATTGCAAAAGTTATGGCAAAATGTTAAAGTTTAAGCAAACAAACCAACAAAGCAACAGACAGGGCAAAAACAATATATCCCCCAGTATAGACTAGGGGACATAACAAACAACTCAAGTTCATAAAGGGGCATAATGCATTGAGGCATGACAGCAATTTTATAATATTGTGTATTTTGGTTTTGTAAAATATAGCCATAAGTTCTGGGCTTCATACTCTTTTTCCAGGCTATCAGAGTATCAGATATTTGTGGGTTTGGGAAACCTACCATAAAAATGTTAGTTTCTTTCCCAGTATATAGTGATATTTTTGCTTTTTATTTTACCGCCTGTGGCTTTTGCATTTGGAAAAATAGCGTTATAAAGCAGGATTTTGGACAAAAATAAAATTATTGCAACTTATTTTAACTGCAATATTATGATACCAAATGCTGCTTAGATTTTTTCTTACTCTAGAATGATTATATTTTGTTAATATTCTTTTTGTTTGCCATTTTTGGAAAATGTTAGCTTGATTTGTGGGGAAAATCATTATTTTTTTTTCATTTTGGAAACAGCCTTATTTGGGTGGTAATTTTAATCAAATAAAATCACTGAAATATCATGCAAAATCAGCACAGTGTTCTTTCCACTAAAAATGTACATTTTGCTCAAGAAGAGTACACTTAGCTTGTATGAAGCCTGAAGTAAAGTATAGGATCCTCACTCTGGGAAAACGGGGCTTAATACATTTGCATTAAGTTTCTACCAAGATTAGCCTGTGCAGTCCGCATAGCCTTATCAGGGACGACACTTTCCGCCTAAACTGAATATTCGCTAAGAAGAGACTTCCTTTAAAAAAAATACAATAAAAGCGGAAGTGTCATCTCTGTTTAGCCTAATCTGGGATGACACTTTACGCACATGCATTAAGCTTAACTCTCAATTCACACCAAAAGTTTTCAATGAAGAACATAAATGCGTTGTGTTTTGTGTGAAAAATAAATAGTTTTGTATGAAATAAAACTTTTCTAATGGGGGTATCTGATTAGTCACAAGACATCTGAGCAATAGTAATATTCGACTACAAAACACTTCAATGCAAAGGGATTTTGACATAAAAAATAAAGCAATCATCACAAATTTAATCATTTAATGCACTTATACTAGCCATTTTATTTTAGCAGAAAAGAATTATAATAAACACATTTTAGGGGATATATTTCAGTCTCTGGCCTCTAAGAGTGTTCACAAGATTTTTCTTTAATTTTTCCTTGTGAATTAGATTTTCACCCCATGTAACCCAGCTTTGAGGTATAATTTGGGTCATATCTGAGCAAATCTCATTAACAGTGGGCAATAAATGTGACATCATTATAATGGTGATTATGACAGTTCTCTCCCTTTGGCAATATCATAAGTAATACTGTCAGTGGTCTCCCTTATGAGTACATGTTTTCAATACGAGCAGTGTTGGCTGATCTATCTTCAAGTAGTTACATGATATGCCAGCTGTGTACTTAATTGTTCACATACATGTTTTAAAGCTCGACTGTCTGGTTTATTGTGTTGTATATTGGGACTTAATCAGGGAATAATTATCTGGTAGGTATTGATTATATTTGACCTGTAATGAGTACATGGTGTTATCTTGTCAAATACCCTCAGATATTTTCTGACAGTTTAACACCCTGTACTCATTCAGTTATTGTACTGCAGTGTACTATTAATTAGGCCAGTTGTATTGTATGTGTTTTATGCGTGTTTAATGCTCCTTTGTGTCGGTTTATTTTCTGGGTTTCCCAAGGGAGCATTGAATAAAGCATTATTTTTTTATTGAAAGTCGATTGGATTAGAAATGATGTTGTTTTATAAACTCGGCCTGTCATGTCTTGGGAGGTGGGGTCGCACATGATTCATTGAGGCAGTAAAATAACAACATGGGCTGTGTATCAATCTTTTGGATGGTGTAGTGATTTTGCAGCTGTTTAAATACATGTTGCAGAAAACTTTAAACAGGCTTTGTGTGTGTGTGTGGTGGGCATTATAATTCAGTATTTTTTTTTTAGATATTTAGTTGTGAATGGTCCCAATCCCAGGGAGAATAATTATAGTGTAAATTTTGAAATCCTTGTTAATTGAAAGAATCAACAACTATTTCTTGTGGAAAGATAACAAACACTGGGGTATATTTACTGGGTTCACTTTCATAATGGCATGTTTACATCTTATTATCATATTTAGAAAAAAAAACTCTACTCCTGTCTGGTTGATAAACTATATCTTGGCGTGGCAATGTCAGGGTTTGAAATAAGACTCGCATGCTCACAAAATGGGAGTTAAAAAAAATGCTTCCATGCTGTGTATGAAGAAACAGGACATAAAAACACTCTTTCTTTGATAGTTCTGAAATTTTGATCGAACTTATTATGTTATGAAATGATATTTATCAAATTAGACATACAAGTACAGCAGTATATACACAGCTTTTCAAACAGGTAAAGTCAATACAATTTACCCCAGGGCAGTTCAGTCAAAAATATTAACTTATAAGTTATAACATTATGCCAGAGATGGCAATATAAGCCTGTGCAGTCTGCCTTGGGCATTAAGCCCACTTTTCCCATAGCGAGGCTCTTTTATTGCAAACCCAGATCCCATAATGTTTGTTCTGCCAATAGAGTACAAGGCATAATTATCAAGCCTCTGCCAAGTCAGTACCACCAGACCAGAAAACCAGGAATTAAAGAAATTATAAAAGTCTTTGTATAAATCTCTCTTTTGGGTGGGGGGGATGGGGGGGGGGACTCATAATTTGTTTATGAGGGCAAAATAATTATGATATTGTGATGGATGTTGGTTTCGGAGAATGAACTGAAATATTTAATATCCTAACTAAGTATGTATGCTGAAACTGTTCTAAAGACAAAGGACACTTAACATCACAAGATCATGTTAGAATCAAAATAAACAGTGTTGCATTATTATTATTATACGCCCGTTTTTTCAAAGCGGGACGTATTATAGTTTCACCATTGGCGGGCGGCGGGCCGGCAAGCGGCAGCGGCGTCCACAGCAGTGTCTGCTCTCTAATTCAAATAGTTTTCATCCGATCTTCACCAAACTTAGTCAGAAGTTGAATCTAGACAATATCTAGGTCAAGTTCAAATATGGGTCATGTCGGGTCAAAATCTAGGTCACTAAGTGCATTTCAAGCATTTAGCATTGTGTCCAAAACCTTCGAACGGGCGTATCTTGTGACAATTAGCACTCTTGTTGTTTATCAGCTAATAGATAACAGTGATTCAAATTATTTAAATTTTGTAATATCAGTATTGTGTAAGTAGAAAAGACAAAACCATTAAAGTTGTGCAATTTTATATTCACTTATTTAGTATTGTAAATGCCTTTAAAATCTTTCTCTTGTTTTCCCCCACCAACAGCGGAGGGATACAGAATTGGCATCCGTCAGTCAGTCCCTCCGAATGTCACAAACTTTTCATGGCTTTATCTCATGAACTATATAACATATCCACATGAAACTTCATCAGTGTATAGATATCAATGAGGAAAATTGACTTGCACAAAAACCATAACTCTACACTTTCTAAAATAAGAGTTATTGCCCTTTGTTATTTTTGTATGATGTAACTTTTCAGGCTATGTCTCAGATACAATACAAGATTCAAACATGAAACTTCATGGGTGTATAGATACCAATGAGGAGAATTGCAATGCATAAATACAATTACCCTACACTTAATTATTTTTTTTTAGGATAATACCGTTTATCAAGGGATTTGCATCCATCCATAAACCCAAAAAATTGGCGGGGAATATCAATTCAACGAATTTGCTTGTTTAATATTATGAATGCCTTTAAAACCTATCAAACGCAATTGATAGCTATTCATTAACTGACTCCCTCTGTTGAATATATTGCACTATCAACAATCAAGTAATTCAGCTTGATTGCATTTTATCACGGTATATGCATTAAGTTGTTGTATTTTTAGCTCATCTGAGCACAACGTGCTCATGGTGAGCTATTGTGATCGCCTTTTGTCCGTCGTGCGTTGTGCGTCGTGCGTCGTCAACATTTACCTTGTTAACACTCTAGAGGTCACATTTATATCCAATCTTCATGAAACTTGGTCAGAACATGTGTCTCAATAATATCTTGGACGAGTTCGAAAATGGTTCCGGTTGGTTGAAAAACATGGCTGCCAGGGGGCGTGGCAGTTTTCCTTATATGGCTATAGTAAAANTATTCTATTTATCCCACTTTTTATTCAGTAAACCTTTTTATTTAAACAAAATAAGTTTAACTTGTTATTTTCGCTTGATTTATGATGTCATTTTGTCGAAAATATGACATCATTTCGTGCCATGTATTAAAGCAGAAATTTAATCAAAGGGGCTATAATCAACCGAAATCGCTGTTAAAGTGGGATAAACACTGGTTCTTGTATATAGCTGCAAAATAACTTTATTCATATTGCACAAAGAATTATAATTGTAATTGAGATATTATCTATATTTCTTCTGACTTTTGTATATACAAACAAAAATCAAATTTAGTCATTTTTTTTTTCAACTTACTTAAAAAAAAAATTGAAAACTTTTGATTATTATTTTTGCCCATCAAAAATGGCTTTTATTTCATTTCTTTTATACAGTAAATATTTCTTTGTTTATGATTTTATGCCCCAAAGTTTTTCCAGAGAAAGGCTCACATTTTTACTGGCTTTGTTCGAGGGCTGTGGGTTATAGTGGAGAATGTCACAAAATTGCTTAGCTTTGTGTTGTCCATAATTCTTTTTTAGTTTTTGAGTTGTTTCAAAATCTTATTGAAAATGGTAAATGGTAAATGGTATTATGTTATTATCAATAAAGTGATGCTTGTAAGTCTGTTTGTAACATATTTTATTTTTGATATTGTGCACTTAGCTGATGTTTAATAATTGTTTGAAGCTTTCACCATTTGTGGTCTCTGCGTTGGCAAATCCCGTCCCCTCATTCAAGTGCAATTGTGTATTAACAATAAACCATTTTAAGCTACAAAAGCCTGCAGTTGTTTTGGTCCATCATCATCATCAATCATCATCATTCCCTTGACCAGTCTGGCCATTTAGCCCTTTGCATGCTGGGAAATTTGTCGTCTGCTTAAATGTCGTCTGCTGAATTTCTAAAATTAGCATTTTCTTCAATATTTTCAAAGAATACTATCTGAATAGCAAACAGTTTGGATCCTGATGAGACGCCACATTCTGTGGCGTCTCATCTGGATCCAAACTGTTTGCAAAGGCCTTCAAAATTCGGTTCCAGCACTGAAAGAGTTAAGGACAACAACACAGTGATCCTTAGCCAGTTAGGTCTGTTGTGGGCTGCTGGGATCCATGGGGAGGGACATCCACTCTTTCACATTGTCCTTCCAGCTTTTCTTCCGATGGCCTTGACAAGCTCCTTTTAGTGTGGCCTGGAACACAGTCCTGCACAGAGCGTCCTGTCTGGTGGCGTGACCAAACCAAGCCAGTTATTGACGGTTGCTAGGAGGGGTTATTGTAAGGCTAAAGTATATTTTATGTTTTTATTTCACATGGATATTTTAACCTGATAATCTATTACATTATGCATTAAACACATCGGCATATTACTCAGATCTGTAATAAGGATTTAAAACAATACAACAAAATTTTGTTCTACAGTTCTTGTAATAATCAAATAACCCATGTCATCAACAAGAAAACAATTCAACAATATTACTGCCCTTTGATTAACAATAACATTTCTCACAAAACATGAAAACTGAACTATTCATAAATATACATGATCCCCTTCTGTAAAGTAACAATATAAATATTTAAATGATACAATAACACAAATATTTTTGCATTATAATGCTGACGGCTCAAAGATGACATGAGGTTTGCTCTGGTAAAACAAGGCTTTACGCATGTGCGAAGTGCTGTCCCAGATAACCCTGTGCAGTCCGACAGACAATATCCGCTTTTATTTGGACAACACTTTACGCACATGCATTAAGCCCTGATTTTTCCAGAGCATTCCTCATGTGTTAAATGCAAAATTTGTCCAGCACTTTCAATTCATAGATAACAAGCAGAGAAAATGGTCCCTTTATTTATTAGTATCCAAAGCATTCATAAAATACTAGGTGATCATTGAATGAAAGTTTATTCAGATACTCAATGAAGGCAAATAAAATTTGAACACTACGGCTTGTTGACTTGCAAACATTTTCACCCCAAGCATATACAACTTTTTTATTCCTGGGGTCTTACTTCATTGATACTGGTATGGTAATAGATTAACAATAATTATGGTTGAAATTGTATGCAAAATAACATTTACATAGAAAATATCATAGGAATATCATAGGAATGATCAAGTTTTGGTTTTAAAGATGGAAAAAAACATGAAATGAGTTTTAAGACATAAGACTAACAAGCCCCTAAAATGAGCCGTGTCATGTGAAAATGGGTCTTGTGGCAGATCAGGAGCTATGCTATCCGCTATAAAGTCAAGCAAGGTTTCGTGGTCTCATAAGCAGACAGATCGGGCTACTTGCTAGCAGGAACCAGGACATCCAGCAGAAGACACAACAGTTGGCACTGTCAGCAAGCACCATAGGTCTCAGGGTCAACCTTGGAAAGACTTAGGTCATCAGGAAGAACACCAGAGTGGGCGACCTAATCACCATCAACGACCAGCGTCTGCAAGAAGTGGACGAGTTTATTTACCTGGGCAGCAAGGTCACCACAGATAGAGACTGTGCAAGGGAGATTAACACGAGAATCAGCAAAGCCAACCAAGCCTTCGCAATGCTGAAGCCCATCTGGAGGACCACAAGTCTTAGCATGCACACCAAGCTCCGCATCTTCAATAGCAACGTGCTGAGCGTCCTTTTATATGGGTCAGAGTGCTGGAAGACCACTGCTACCATCGAGCGCAAACTGGAAGTCTTCCAGAACACCCGACTGGCTACCCAGGGTGGCATTGAGATGGACTCCACAGGGGCAAAAAATAGTGGACGACCGAAAGAGACGTGGCACCGAACCGTGGAGCGAGAGCTCAAGAACAGAGGCCTCACTCTGCAGACAGAACCCGCAACAGCAGCTGACAGACCAAAGTGGCGCTCCCTTGCCGTCGCCTCAAGCACCAGACTGCGCAGAGAGGATTGAGTGAGTGAGTTAGCAGACGGGGTAGCTCCTCACCAGACTATGCAGATGATGGCTGTATATGGTATTAGACCCATTTTCATGTGACAAGGCGGCTTAAATAATGCTTGCAAATTAAATACCAATAAAGCTGATATACATACATACTTAAATTGTTTTGAATTAAAATATGTAAAAAAATAATCATAAGACGAATCTTAACTCTTATATAATAATAAGGGATGGGAACGAATACTGAAATGATATTCAAATATTTGTTTGTCATTATTCGAATTATTTCAAATATTTGATTTTTGAACCTTATATAAAATTGTCCAAACTTATGACCGTCCGAAGCATAGCAATATTCCATCATATCAACACTACAAATCGTATCTTATGTGCAGCTTTGATAAACTGGATAGTTATAATTTTTTGAAATAAAATCATTGATTTAATTTAGTATGTTCTTTTTAAATACTGTTTATTTTCATAAGATAAACGATATTTCCGGAAAACACATAACCGTAATTCTTATTTATTTCAATACTTCTTATTGATTTGGATTACTTCCAATCAGTAATATTAATGCTTTTGTTTTCGCAATTTTTCTGGATTTCAGAACCACGATGATTTAATTTGTTAATATATGAGTAACTTAATTCTGATGAGATAATCATTGATTTAATATATTGATAAATCAATTACATTTTAATTTGTCCTGTCGTTCCCGATATGAGACAGTTTGTACCGACATTCGTAAGAAACGGCCTACATTCTATAATTTCACAATAAAATTTGCTATTTAAGCTCTGTCTGGCTAAAACTTACCATCGCTAATCCCTTTGTTGCCCCCTTATAACAAACCACTTCTACTACTCGAGTGTACCACTACCAGTGTTGTTTTTGACATCTTATCAGCGATTCTATCGGTGTTTTTATGATAAGTGTTGCTATCTATAGATGTGTTGTAGTGAAATAAAAGCCAACTACGGCCCAATCAAGTCCAAAGATACGGTGTATCATACCACCTGAGGTTAAAGAACCTGTCAAAACACAGATTTAGTAAATCAAACAAATTGAATGCTTATCCTATGCACATTGATGTTTCACATAAATTGACTTTCATTTTGGACAGATTTAAAAAAAAAAAGTGTGTACATATTGCATCAATCTTAATTTAAAGTAAATTAAATATTGGTCCCTCTCCTTATACCCTCCTGTTGCCAATTATCATTTCGTTCATTGATGGCAGCTGTTATCCAAACAATGACTTACACAGGAAAAGTCGTCTGCACTAAACCAAAACTACGACTTTGTATGTGTACTTATAACTTTTTTGGAATTATCTTTGCATAAAATAGAATATTCAAATATGAATTTTGGATTTGAATATTCGGCTGATTTTGGAATATTCGCATATTCGGTCCCATCCCTAATAATAATGCAGATGAACAGAATGTCCACCACATTTCTTTATTAATCGGATCATTCCAAAGATGTTTCTGTATCCACAAAAGTTGGACAGACCTTGGACAAACAAAGCAAGTTAAACTGAACGTGGTCCAGCAAAAAATCCAAAATACTAGAGCTCATGTCATTTTGTAATTGACTTTGCAGGGATTGTGTCCCTTTGTAGTTGACTGGCAGGGATTATGTACCTTTGCTGTAAACTGGCAGGGGTAACAGAGCAGAAATAGTTTTTGAACTTTCATGAAACTGTTTTTGTACTAATGAATTACCCGATTCTTGAGGAAAAATGGGGGAAAAACTCAAATTCATCAATTGAAATATTTGTTCATCTACTAGACACAGTATTCTGTAGGAAATGCAATAACAACAATTGCAACTTAATGTCTGACTAGAAATAAAAAAAAAGTGAAGATAAGCTAATGATGTTCACATAACAAAAAGACATCTTTTTTAAAAAGGAGATGTACATGAAACAAACGTTCAGCAACAAATGCATCAATATGAGCAATAAATGTGAAATTCTTATATAACCAAACATAATCTTATGTCAACATAAAATCAATAAAAGTTAGGAAACTCTAGTAACCTTTGCCTAAATAAACAAGAGGGCCAAGATGGCCCTAGATAGCTCACCTGTGAAATGTGGTTGCCAAGTGTCATGATTTGAACAATCTTTGTCACCTATCAAATATCAAAGCTGCGTGCTTTGTGGTTAAAAGATAAACAAGGTTTTTCAAGCTAGGACCTGGTCCATGTTTTTCAACAGACCGGAACCACCTTTGAACTTAACCAACATATCGTTAAGACAAACATTTTGACAAAGNCCTGATGGCCCTCTTGTTTTACCATATTTTCTGTCAGATTATTACTGCTTTTTATTTACTGCTGAAGTTTTTATTTGAAGTGCCAATAATAATTATAAAGAATGTTACACTATTTCAATACATAGGAAATATTTACATAATTGTGGTGTTCTTATGGTTGTTTTGCACAATAATTGTGTGATGTTGTATTTCATGAACTTGTGTAGGGCGAGTGGAATACAATATCACACAATCAACAAGTGCGATACAACCCATCCAAATACCACAACCATGAAACATTTCTTTCATTATAAACCTTCCTATGATTAAAATAACATTCAAAGTCACCAACGTAATAAATAAAACATATAAAAAGCATAAAATTAAACAACATAATTATTTACATGCTATCATGATCTCCTTATGATGTGTGCATTAATGTCATTCAAAAGTCCTATTTAACCAGCCATTTAATACGAAAACGAAACGATTTTCTGATCTGGTCTTATGTATTTATTATAAAAAATACACCAGTATTACAGTCAGATTATCTTTTGGTATAGAATTTGCTAATTTAGCTATATTTGTCAATAGCTAGTTATTCTTCCAACATTTTATTTTTGACATTGGTGATTTTCTTATAAACATTCATTCACTTAATTACACAGGTATTTGTCAATATTGTAAACACCACATTCATTCATTAAATTAGTTACAGGTAGTTATAAATATATTAAACACAGGCTGTCAATAGGGTAGCCCAAGGGTTCAAAAGGAGATAGTGACTGGGCTGAGATTTATTGACTCGTGTTTCAATTGTCTCGTGCAGGTAGTTGACATTTCCAGTCTGTGTATTGATTGGTCGACTACTGTTTACAGTGGAATGTATGGCTCTATTGATCTCTCAAATATATCTTAGAGGTATGGCCTTTATTGGACTTTTATTCTGACAATACTACTGCTATCAGAGTTTTTCCTCTGCTTTAACTATGCCAGCAACACTGTGCATACATGGCCAGTAAAATGTTGCATGCTAACTTACATTATTAGCAGCTTTAGGGTTATTTACAAGTGATTGGGTTACTTTAAGTGTATTGGATACAATACCATGATTGGGTTACTTCAGATATATTGGATACAATACCGTCCATTGTTTTGGCAGAGGTTATCAATATTGTGTATTGTACTGGATTTAACGCTGCAGTCGGCTTTTTGAGGCCACATTTAATCCTCCGACACATATTGAATTTTTACGAGGCCTTATTGAATGCGAATGAATTGACATTTTTGCATTTATATTAAATGCTTTAATGCAACCATTTAATGCAACCGTTTAAGCAGTCTTGTGTTGACCTATTTATACTTCAGAATATGGATTTGTGACAGGCAAAGAGGTATACATGTACTATACTGTATTCAATTCAACATAATCATCTGAATTCTTTGTGCATAAAAGTTCTGCTATGTATCACATTTTTCTCTCACATATTGCCATTTTTCACTGTGACAGTCAAACATATTGCATTGGATCATTTTCTTTCAGACATTCTAATTTCTATCCGTCAGCTGTTTTTGCTTGCATTAAACATTGTGAGACTGAGAGATGTGGAATCTATTATCTGGAAGTGATAATCTCTGTGATTCACAACCTTGTGTTATGCAGCTGTGTTCTCTTTGTAACATATCGATTTCATTTCCACATCAGAATCTGAGAATGCAGCCATTTCTATGCATCATGTTGGACTCTCTCCAAGTTGTAAAATACCAGGATTTCTCATTAAAAACAACTGTCTCTAAAAACGTCCTGTTCTTACATTTTGTAATTTAAAAGGCATGATATTCAAGCACTAGCCAAGTTAATTGTAGTGTATATGAAGTTCTTATATCCTGAACATTGTTTCTTCTTCAATTTAGCTGTTTGCAAAGAGAATATAACAAGAATGTACATGTTTTTATTAAAAGATTATGACATATTTGTTGGCTGTATTGTGCGATTGAATGTGTGCCTGTTGGATAATTTATCAATACCACATTCAATGTTATATTGAATAAATTGTATTTGTCTTGTCTCAATAATTTTATGTACACACAAGTTTACTGATAAAACAAAAAACTAAATAAATCTAATGTGATTGGGCAATGATGAAAAAATCAGGACATTTGCTAAAATAAACACAATTTAAGTCACACCAAATATGAAATCAATTTTGTAATATTTTGAACGCAGTTTCAGAAACCAAAATTGAAATTTATATTGTTATTTTCTTTGCATTTGCAGGAAACGAATCTACCCTGCTCAGTCTGTCGTCACTTGATTCTGAGAGGGTGGTCGAAAGCCATGATTCCGCAGTCGGGAAATCCGAGACACCGAATTACAATGAGCCTCTAGTCCAAGCCTCGACTGTAACACCTGTAACCAGTCCACAGAAACGTGACGAGTACAAACGACGCAATGAACGCAGTCTTACCTTGCCACCAATGACCGTTGTTGACAATTTCTCTGAAGCGTTCCCATTCGACACCCCCACAAGAACGCCCTCGTATCTGCGCATAAGCAGTGCAGTCAGTGGATATGGACATTACTCGAAATACGCGGCGTACAAAGGAATAGAAAAACGGTCGCCCTACTCGAGTACTCTGTCCCTGCGGTCAAGTCGCTCTGATTTGACGACCCCGCAGTCACCTGTCGGTGAAATGCCCATCGGAAAGATCCCGAATATCCAGCGTCCGACAAATTACCCGCCCTTGAAGAGTGAGGTTGTGTCGCCTCGCAAGGAGATTATCGAGGATGTTGGTGTTGAGATAGTGACTCCTGTGAATGGGGCCCACGAGGGTTGTTTGAATGGTAGGGACGATTCGAGTGGATCTTTATCCAAGAGCGAAGATGTCACGATAGAAGGCAATGGGCATATTGAGCTCGTTGAGGATTTTGTGTCAACTGGAAACCCAGAAAAGGTAATGGATTATTCAAAATCGGTTTCTCATATTATAATGCATTGTGTTGAATTTAAAGTTTCATTTACACTTTAGGATATAGCTGTTTATGACAGTAAACAATGAATTTTGAAAGCGAAAATCAGTTGTACCATTGTAAACTTTCCAGCGCAATCTATAAATTTACTAACCTATCGTCTTGTTTATATCTGTGACATTTAAGTTACTAACGTAATATGTAAAGCTACCCAACTAATATGGAAAAATACACAGTCAGTCAGTGACCTAGCTGAGCAAATGAAAAATGAGTTAACTGTACTGTATGAGGTACGATAATAATGAAATTGTCACATACAAAATAAATCTAACAAGATGTGATTGAAAGAGATAAAAATGAATATTTTCTATTGAGGTTTATGAATTCAGGTCACTTAAAGCTATATAATATTGTAAATATTTGATTTTATTGCATCACAATTTGTCATATTAACGATGTGCTGAGAATATTGACTTGATTGAATTGCTAACTCATAGTTTGTGGATAGTTTTGTTCTTAAATTGTTTGTCTCCAGAAGGAGCAGCAGGTATCAAAAATGAAACGTTTCATGTTCTTTTACAGGATGCAGAAGTCTTTCTGTCGGCCACTCAGGTGGAAGAAAACAGACTGCTGGAGTTGTGTTCAAACTGCGAGGTGGAAATATGTAGCAGTGACGTGCCCGAGGAAGGTGCGTATCATGGAGAACTGAAGATTCTGAGAACTAGGAGTCTTATGAGCAGTGTTCTGGGAATATAAGGCTTAATGCATGTACACAAAGTGCCAGCCCAGATAAGCATGTGTAGTCAACATTTAAATAAAAATCAAATTAAACATATCTTTTTTACGCATTATTTATAAAAAAATAATAAATACAATAGGTAAAACTGCACATGCATTGTTGAAAAAGGCAGTTTATTCAAAGATTGATGTCTTATTCCAACTTCACATAATAGTGTGTTGTAGTTTTTGTGAATCACACGCCTGTCACCTTAGCTCGAACATTTTAGAGCTAGTAATGATAAGCAAGATGGTGAGTGTACAAGCAAAAGCTTATTTAATTGAAACTTGAGTTCCTAAGACCAATGATTGTTTTGTAGGTCGTGGAAAGATCCGTTCTGCTGTGGGGAAAGCCAATCTGCTTATCAGCCAAAAGTTCCAGCAGTTCCGGGACCTGTGTATGCAGCACAAGGTAACATACCATAGCTGATAGTATATCAGACTACCATACCATAGCTGATAGTATATCAGACTACCATACCATAGCTGATAGTATATCAGACTAGATAAAACAAACAGTCTGGGCCTTGTTGCTCAAACATTTAATGGCCAGTTAAGTGAAAAGCCGTAAACTTATGGATTTTTTTTTTACAAATTAAATGATAATACTTCATTTGATCAATCAAATGATGGGTTTAAAAGTCTACCAGTGGTTTTATGAGCATGTTTTTTTCAGTTACATTTCTTTTATTGACTTCTGAAGTTAACAGGCTGTTAGCTTAACTGGCCGTTTATGTTTTGAGCAACGGGTCCTTATAACTTTCGCCAAAAAAAATATATATATCAAGGAACATATGTAAGAAACCATGAACATTATTTGAGGTTACCTGTTTATTTACAATTATCACAAATTAAAAAGTTTAACCATCACATTTGCACCACTAACTTGATCCGAAAGTTGTCAGCCGTTTTATTAACTGGCCATAACAATTTTAAGCAACTTGACTTAGTTTTCAAAATACATATTTACCAATGTTCATACTTGGAACTAACATATTGTAGATTTCTACCCAAGATGCTTTGTTTGTATCCATCCTGTTTCATACCATTTTATACTGAGAGTTCAAACAAATGTTACCAAACCCAAAACAATTACCACCCAAAATTGATAAGCTCCAATTTTTACTTTCTTAGCTCCACAGCTTACTTGCAGCAGGTGATATAAATCCCGTTTCAGTTTCAATTTCTATTTTTTCTTAACTGCATAGCACAACTTAACAATGCTCGCAAAACAATAATGTGATTATTAAATTATGTGCAAATTCAGTTACTATACAGCTGCTCCTGATGTTTACGTGTTCGTGTGTTTGTAGTGTCCCGTTGAGGGAGCCAAGCCCACCAAGTGGGATGACCTGCATGGATTCTGGGAGATGGTGAAACTGCAGGTGGACGACGTGCATGACATGTTCAACGAGATTGAGATGCTTCGGAACAACGCCTGGATCGAGATCAAAGTGCCCGTATGTAGTAGAATCAAAGAGATCAAAGTGCCCGTATGTAGTAGAATCTAAGAGATCAAAGTGCCTGAATGTAGTAGAATCTATAAGATCAAAGTGCCCGTATCTAGTAGAAACTAATAGATCAAAGTGCCGGTATGTAGTAGAATCTAATAAATCAAAGTGCCTGTATCTAGTAGAAAATAAGAGATGAAAGTGCCCATATGTAGAAGAATCCAAGAGAACAAAATGCCCGTATGAAGTAGAATCTAAGAGATCAAAGTGCCTGTTTGTAGTAGAATCTAAAAGATTAAAGTGCCTGTATGATGTAGCATCTAAGAGATCAAAGTGTCTATCTAGTAGAATCTAAGAGATCAAAGTGTCGGTATGAAGTACAATCTAAGAGATCAAAGTGTCCGTATGTAGTAGAATCTAAGAGATCAAAGTGTTGGTATGTAGTAGAATCTAAGAGATCAAAGTGTCCGTATGAAATAGAATCTAAGAGATCAAAATGTTGGTATGTAATAGAATCTAAGAGATCAAAGTGTCCGTATGTAATAGAATCTAAGAGATCAAAGTGTTGGTATGTAATAGAATCTAAGAGATCAAAGTGTCCGTATGTAATAGAATGTAAGAGATCAAATTGTCTGTATGTAGTAGAAGCTAAGAGATCAAACTGTCCATATGTAGTAGAATCTAAGAGATCAAAGTGTCTGTATGTAGTAGAATCTAAGAGATCATATTTAGACTTATCAGGTACAATACAAATTCTGAATAGAAATAATTAAAAATTTAAAGTTCCCATATGTAGTAGAATCTGGGTTAGGTGCGTCCAAAAACTAGGTCACCAGATCAAATATTAACAATAAAAATGGTTACCACTCCAGAGGTCACATTTATGACTCGGTCTTGATGAAACATGGTCAGAAAGTTTATTATGCCCCCGGAAGGGTGGCATATAGCAGTTGAACTGTCAGTCTGTCTGTCCGTCCTTCTGAAAACTTTAAGGTTGGCCATAACTTTTGCAATATTGAAGATAGCAACTTGATATTTGGAATGCATGTGTATCTCATGGAGCTGCACATTTTGAGGGGTGAAAGGTCAAGGTCATCCTTCAAGGTCAAAGGTAACAAAAATAATCCAAGGGAAGTAATAAGCTTTAAAAGGGAGATAATTTCTAAACCTGCCAAATGATATACATTTGTATTGAAATTTTATTTCAAAGCGGCGCAATAGGGGGCATCGTGTTTCTGACAAACACATCTCTTGTTTTGAAAATATGAAGGCCATGTTTGAATCTAGGTCAAGTGGGGTCAAAAACTATCTCCCCTGTTTAGTCTTCAACATTTTATGTCCTTGAATTCAGATTACCTTAATTAATTCTACTTAAGGGCTATCATGGCCGTCTTGTTAAACTTTAGTCTAAGAATAAGTTGATGATTACAGGCCCTAAGCAGGCAAACAAATGACAATAAAATATCCATTTGAAAAGCTTAAAGAAGACTATTTCTTCAGTTTGGATGTTATCCTTAGTAGTTAGAAAAAGTAGCAAAAAAGTGTGCAACGAGTCAGTAAAAACACTTTGTGCTCAATCAGGTTTTGCTCACAAAAGAAGACTTAACAATATATTTCTCTATTTCAGTCTCGCCGTGGTTCGTCAGGTTCCCGATCAAGTCCAAAATCGAACAGCGTGAATGTGAGCAATGCGAGCACGCCTTCCCATACACCAGGTAAGAAATTACTAGAAAAGCTCTTCGAATTAATATTTGGCAAATAAAATCCTTTTGAGATATAAACAAAAATCGGATAAAATCGACTCATATACATGATATGTATGTACACGAATTGATAAAAATTCATGGTGTTTTTATGTATCCGAATCCAAACATAAAATTACCAATTTGAGCTCAGTACTTTTTACCAAAAAGGTCTAAAATAGATCTGTACGTGTTTGTGAATAATTTAATTTATTCTAATGTTGCCAAAAAAGTAATATCTCACAAAAAATCTCAACCACATTGGCGACTGCCACAAATCAAACTTAATTGCAACAAGCGATTTTATGTAACCTTTATTTTGATTGTTCACATCCAACAACAGTTACTGTTGCTTTGGATAGGTACTCATTGTTATTTCCGTAGAAAACCATATTTAACCCGCACCCTGTTTTAAATGCAAATATGGAAAAAAAAAAAGATTTCAATTCAAGAGAAAACTAGCAAATGGACTGATAATGGCGGCCATTTTACAATTGCCCAATCAAATATTCCGTGTCATTAACAAGCTTTTTTTTTGTTTTTTAAAGAGGGAGCCTTTTTATTATGATAAGGAGCATGGGTTGCATAGCACTATATTTTTACAATTTTGTAATTTTCTAGCCACAAATAAACATTTCTCATGTATTTTGTGTAAATCCTTTGTACTGATTACAAGCATGAGAAAATCTTTATCCAGGTTCCAAGCGCAGAGCACAGCGCGTGAAAGATACGCCAGAAACTTCACCAGAACGCACCCAGAAGGCCAAGATGGCTGCCAAGGAGCGGAATGATGCGCGAAAGAAATTACTCGCTGAAAAACGTGCTGCTATGAAGCAGCAGCAGGAACAACAACAACAGGATGTTGAAATCTTTGTGCCGGACAATGGGCAGGTGTCTGAGACCACTGAACTGGTTGGGGACGAGGCTCAGAATGGATCGAGCGTAGATAACGACACTGATACAAACGGAACTGAAGTGTGATATGACGCAGAATTGTTTAGGAGCGGATGATTATAATAATTAAGGCACAAAGTTGTTTTGGAGCCGATGATTATACTTTACAACCCATGGTGTAGTGAACATGTTTTAAAATGTTAGTTTTTTATTCTACCATATTTGTTTAGACTCTTCTGAAGAGAGCTGATTGAAACTTGTTCTGGTGCTAAGAGGGCAGTTGGTGACAAGAAATGAATTTTCGGAAAGTGTCGTAAAACACTACCTGGTTGAAACAATATTTGTGCAATGAGTGAAGAAGTTTGGCAGAGGGAAATTTTCAGTTGATAGTAGGAGAAAAATTGAAGTTGTGTTGAAGGTGATACAATTTTCACTGGTATTTTTATTTGACATGTGTTATTTAGGGGAAGTTTCGTGGGCAAAAATGCATGTACACTGTGTATTGATACTTTAGAATAATAAATTGGTCAGTCAAAGTGGAGTGAATGTGTATCATTACATGATTTATTTATTCGTTTGAGGCAATAACGGGGGATTAGTCAGCGACTTAATTAAGGCATTGAAAAATGTTTGTGCCAGAGTGGCAGTCAACATACAGAGTCGAAGAACAGTGACACGCATTCTTGAATTGTGCCAAAAATTGGAACCCTGTCGCCCAATGCGTCTTGCTATTTAACTATGTATTATCTTAGGAACAAGTATCTGAAAAATCTATTTATTTATCCTTGTTCTCTTAAATGTATTTATTTATCTATATTTACAGTCAGTGCAGAATTTTAGCATCAATAAATGTACATGGTGAGTGTCTGGTTAATAATTTTAATCTGGAATTTATGATAATGCTCTAGGTCAGTGCAAAACGATGCTATATGTTTATATATGTTATAAAGCATACGGTAGTTTTGCAATGGAGCTTTCTGTTCAATTAAATTACTATGTGCCGTTGCCATTGTCATAAATCATTCGTCTAATTCACATTGCTATATCCTTTAAGTTTCAATGTTAATTGTGTTAAGATCTTTGAAATAGTTTTATAGTTCCTGGTTACACTATTAGATTCCCCTTTTTGACTACACCCAGATGTTAACATTTAAAGTTGTTAATGGGGACCAGATTTGATGTGTTTAAATATAACTCATAGTGCTACTGTTATATTACATAGGAGTCTGATAGACCTCTTGGCAAACCTCTAAAGTTTAAATGAAAATCATAAGAATCACTTGTTTCAAATGATAATGACAGCCCGGTTTATCACATAGGGAAGGGCGAAACATTTTTTTATTAGGTGCTCATCGAAAACTTAAATATCTTCAAGTAGACAAACAAATAGTAGATAAAATTGCAGGTTTTCCATAAACATGAGATAACGCATTATTAAGAGAGTTCAGTTTTGTCACGTCTCTGTGTTTACACTGATGACTTACTGTACTCAATTTAACTAATTATTATCCATATCAGATAACATGCTTGCGTATGCATACCAACACTGGTCAGTTTTTGTAACACTGTTGATCACAGGTATGCAGTCCAACAAAGATGATTATTTTATAATAGATGCACCATGGACGTCTGTTTGTCCATAGACATAAACTTTTCTGCCAAAGTACTCCAACACTTTTCAACGCACACTTTCAAACTTGGGTCCATTTTTCCTTATCACAAACATTTGTTTCAATTACGCTAAAAACTGCTTTAATGTGCCCTTTTTATGTCCCCCACTATAGTAGTGGGGGACAAATTGTTTTTGCCCTGTCTGTTGGTTGGTCTGTTGGTTGGTCTGTTGGTTGGTTTGCGCCAACTTTAACATTTTGCAATAACTTTTGCTATATTGAATATAGCAATTTGATATTTGGCATGCATGTGTATCTCATGGAGCTGCACATTTTGAGTGGTGTAAGGTCAAGGTCAAGGTCATCCTTTAAGGTCAGAGGTCAAATATATGTGGCCAAAATCGCTCATTTTATGAATACTTTTGCAATATTGAAGATAGCAACTTGATATTTGGCATGCATGTGTATCTCATGGAGCTGCACATTTTGAGTGGTGAAAGGTCAAGGTCAAGATCATCCTTCAAGGTCAAAGGTCAATTATATGGGTCAAAATGGCTCATTTTAGCCATCACTTCTGCAATATTCAACATAGCAACTTGGTATTTGGCATGCATGTGTATCTCATTGACCTGCACATTTTGAGTGGTGTAAGGTCAATGTCAAGGCCATCCTTCAAGGTCAAAGGTCAAATATACGAGTCAAAATCGCAATAGGGGACATAGTGTTTCACAAACACATCTTGTTTCAACTTAGATTTTCTATAACGTGATTTTTACAACTTTGTACATATTGGGGCATGTGATGTCATGGGGTTATTTGTCACTACTGTGACAGGCTAAAGTTTGAAGAAAGGTCTGTCAAACAAGCAAATTCTAACTTTCTTAGTGCATTATGGGTACTTGTTCACATATTGTCAAAATGACAAATTTTCCAATTTTGTTTCAGTCATTCAGAAAATAAAAGAACACTTAATGTATTTCAGGAAGAGAAAAAACACTAATGATGTAGACTCTAAAAGTTGCGTTTATGAGTATTTATTGTTTTAAATTGATATAATTATCAAGCATTACAAATGGAATTGAATGATTTCAAGTGCATTTATTGTTTTTGTTAAATTTTGTGAAAACATGTGGATCACTTATTAGGAAGAAAATGCAAGACACAAAATATGTATACCTCAATGGTCGAGTGGTTAAAATGTTTGCTTTTTAATCCAAAGAACACGGGTTAGAGCCCCTGATTTTTTTTTTATTTTCATTATTGTTTCTATGCTGGAGCACTACAGTTGGAATGGTTTTCAATAAAGCAATTTGACCCTCATCAAAAATGATAAAATGAGAGTGAACAAGTCCCTTTAACTAAAATTACATGATTTCAAAGATTTGATACTAGGTTATCAATCATAGATATTTATGAAGGTATTTTGGGTGATACAATTTTTGTTGAATGTTAATTTTATTGTTTAGTAGATATAAAATTGTGAAAACAGAAGTGTGATAAGTCATTTAGTTCAACTGAATGTATTTCATATGTTGTTTCTCAGTTTCAAGAATAAAGACTATGATGTAATAGGAATACATATTTACATTATATACTGAAGTTACGCACAGGCAAAAAGTTGGTAATTTTCGTAACAAAACAAAGAAAGTTTCGTTCCATTAAACACTTAGTATACAAAAAGATGTATAATTATTGTATTATAATACATTTATTATTAAATAATTATAATGTGTATATATCCACAGGCAAAATAGTGTGTGTGCCTACACAGTGTATATGTAATAAGCATGTTCGCTTTTGATTAGAATATATGTATTAGTCACATAATATATAATTTATTAAATTTGATATCTTATAATCAAAACATGTGTTGAATGCTGCCATGTGCCTGTTTTTCATTTCGCATCAAACGAATGTTAAACTTTAAAAGTGAAGTGTTCATTCATTTAACAGACAATCTTTCAATGCATATCATCATCCTTAAACATTTTAATCATTTAATTTCATCAGTAAAGCCTTCTTTTTGTTGATCATTGTTGTGTTTTTGTTAAATCATGAATTTCATTCAGTTTGATATCATATGAGAAAAACAGGACGAAAGGCAGCTAGTGTTGTAACAAAGAAATTATATATTAAGAAATTGTCAAGTTTCACTAATTTTTATTAAATTTGTTTCGAAGTTTTTCTTTGCTCCTGACTGTTTCGCTTATAGAGACAGTATATTGGTTTGGTATGGTGAACAATTTGGATTTAAGCTGTAAAAAAGCTGAAAAAACTCAGCAATTTAGCTTTTTGTATGAAGTCATTTGAACAGGAATATATGCTTTTTGTTTCATTCAAATGTAAAAAATGTTTTGTATAAAGTGAAGTTTTATCAGTTAAGTATTTTACAGCATATGTTTTCGTGTTTTATTTATTGCTGTAACTGATATGTAAGTTTTAAGTTTACTTATTGTGATTTTTGCCGCAGCTTTTTGCCAAATCATTGCTTCATTCAGACGCAATTTATAGAAACTTAAGTACAGCTTGTTTTACACACTTGTGTTGTAAAATTATATATACAGGCTGATATATCCCCAGTAGAAATTTGTGTGATATATGCTTAACAACGTCTTAGAGTCTTGAAACATAGAATTCTCAATATATTGCCTGTTTGTAACCATACAGATGCATTTATTTCGTATTGTTAATTCTGTTGCTAACACTTCTTTACTTTTTGTCATTAAAATGTAAAGCTCGGTGAGCTTGTTATTTACTGGCCAAAGAACGATGAGATATAACAAATAAAATGTATGAGATATAACAAATAAAATGTATGAGATATAACAAATAGATGTAAATGAAATCGGATGTATCGTTGTCACAGCATAGTAAGAGCAATGTATTAGGCATGTTTTTAAAGTGACACAAGCAAATTAATATATTGAAATTAATCAACTTTGCAAACAACCTGGCCTTGATGAAATGTTCCAATGCCAACAATAGTGTGATGATGATGACAATTATGACGCTAATGATGATGATGAAGATGATGATTGTGATAATGTTTTTGTCAATGATGATGATTGAAATCAGTAGGGAATGTTTTTCCAAATAAACAAAAAAAGATCAAAGGAAGGAAAATGCAACATTTATGTTCTAGCTAAGCCAATCACAGTGATATCCCTGTGTGCAATGCCATAACACTCTATCATCAATTTTCCCAGGGGTGATAAATGTAGTGTACTTTATGAATTAAAACTTTGTATCAGAGTTACATAAATAGGGTTGTGCATGAATAAGCTGAAATCAACTTTTTTACCATGGAAGATACATTGATATTAACATTTTTGTGTAAGATACATTAAAGTGTTCACAATTTTGAAAAATAGCGGTTTTCATTTATTCAAAACAGAATGTATACATAATGTTTAAACAAGCAAAATAAACACCTGACTAAGAAAAAATCATAAAATTATTGGTGCATTAACGTAAAATCATCATTCAAAATCGTAAAAGTTATATGGCGTTTTTAACCCTTTACCGCAATAATTTTGGAAATACATGAATTATGAATATTGAGTTTATAATACGCAAGTTAACTAAAGGCTGCGTTTTGCAGTGGTAGAACACAAACCTGCTGCCAGCGGTCCCGGGTTCAAATCCCAGGGACGGCCATGTTTTTATTCCAGTTTTTTCTTGCTATAATAATTACTTAAGACTTCAAAATATTTATATATTTGTTAATAAATATATTTTATGACATTTTTCAGAAGAATGAAAATCTGTGAACAAGTCCCTTTAATATGATCATTTCCAAGTTATACATCTTAAGAGAATTACAACAGAAGATTATTGCTGATCATTTTCTTATGTGTCTGTGTGCTTACAAAACGGTTTGCCTAAAATATCAAAAGCCGAATTAAATCAAAATAAACTGCGTTATTATATTTAGCATCCGTATTCTCATAAACATGTATATTGACGTCTAAGTAAATCAACACATAAAAATAAATCAAACTCAAGTTAATACGTTATAACGTTTGAAACAAAGGGAGCCTACTGCGCTGACATATAAAACGCAAGTCATCCCGTAGTTCCCCCCCCCCTTGATTTAAGAGCTCTTCACTACACTTCAATCGAGTTTCCGGAATGTCTCTTGTTCAGTCACCAAGAACGTGATGTGCATGAACGTGGCGGATAAAACTGGTTACTAGCAAAACATAATTAGAAATATCATTGCACGATCATAAGAAGTTAAATATAATTCAAACAATTTGCCGTGAAGGAAGCAATATTACAAATATATTGCGTATATGGGCTTTGCGTTTGATACGTACATAATTTACACCCAGTAAGGCTGCTAATACATATTAATAATTTCTGATAACCATCTAACTTATTGATCCATGAAAACATTTCATTTAATAGTTTTGACCATTATTCGTTCAGAAAACACACACGCGTGCACTCAAAAAAAACGCGCGCGCACACACACCTCGAAAATGGCCCAATTATGCATTTAAAAAAATGTATTAACCCAAAATCGCTGTATTATTTTAATAGGTTGGAATCTTTAAACAGTTTATATTTTGTGCAGATCAAACAAGAATATATATTTTTTAAAGATGAACGTCGTTAATGTGTTTCGTGTCGGTAAAAGATAATCAGTTATATCAATGAGATCAAAATCGCGGTTGTTGTTTTTTCTGCGCAGTTCTAAGCTGCATCACAACAGGTCAATTACGGGGTGTTGCGCCATGTTTGGTGAGTCATTGTTTTCATTATACGACTCTGTTGATAATGTATCTATAAATAAAATACAGAAATACTGTGTGCAGATGACAAAATGGTAACCGGAAAAACGTGTTTCAACCATGCATATTCAAATATATTTTTTATCCACGCGTTCTTCGAACCGACCATAGTGTTTATTTATACCATCGTGAATCATCGCGATCATGCAACATGTATTGGCAAAGTTGATGGAATTATTATTAAATCAGTAAAAAGTGGTATTAATTCCGTTAGTGTTAAAAACACAGTAAGAATCCATTATTTATCAGCAGTCCTAGATTACCCTTAAGGCAGAGTAGGAACTGAATATGGCCTCGCGACTTTTAGGGGCCCCGTCAGACCGTGACGAAATAATTATTTTGTTAAGTCTACATTCCCAAACGTTTTGACTGCACTACGAATTTACAGATGCTTAATGATCACAAACACGATCGGTGAACAAATCTGTTTCAGATTGAAAATTCTAAAAAATTTCATCGAGCTTCAATTACACAAGAACGATCGAACACGCTTGCCATTGTGGACAGTGAAAACGACGTTTAGCAGAATATGGACTCTCAGGATATTTTAAACGACTTCACTACTGGGAAATTAAGACAGAACACTTTTCGACGGTTCGTTACTCGTTAGTCGTTACTTATCTCACATAGTACATAAGAAATAACACTAACAATAGTTTAATTGAAGTTTACACCTAGTTAAACAGTATACCATATCGGTAATGGTTATCACCTAATGCATCCACAACAAGTATGTAATTACGCTGCCCAATATGTTACCTAACAAATAGCTTTGTAATTGGTGTTTCATGACAAGCAGATGTTGTTAATGACAATTTATACTCGCTTTTAAAATGCACACGATATGTCAGCCGATTAAAAAAAAACATAAAACCACCCCGTATCAGTTAATTCAACTCGTTTTAAAGTAAATTATCTTGACAGGCGTCGCCCAATGTGTGTGTCAATTGTGGTATATTGCTACCTGAATTGTATGGACATTCAGTAGAAGATCTTACCAACAGGATAGACACTAGAGGTTATCTTCAGGACCCCATATGGGGGTGGGGACCTGTATGGACGGATTTTGTTATGTCCTGGAAGTTTTATCAGGTGAATACTTTATCTTATTTACTTGGAAACCTCATGTTAACGTCATACAGAAAAAATAACTACTTCCCGAGTTTTTTTGTACGTGTTATAATGCGACATTTAAGTTTCATACTATTTATTTCTGAATTAATACTTAAATACGTAAATATACAGACTACCGCGGCTCCTTAAATTTTTAATGTAATAAGTATAATTTCGTATTGGCATTGCGGTATTATAATGACATTTAAAACCTCTAAAAGGACATTGTCACGTTTTATGTCTTGCCAGCCTTGGCACTGGTAGGCTAATTTAAATGAGTGAACAGGACTGGGCTCTGGCGTTCAAATAGGCACTAGGCCGACAAGGGGCCTGTGGCGTTGGCCCCAAAAGTGTCACTGCCTTTTGGCCCCACGGTGCTTAATCCGACACTGTTTACCAGCCATGTGTGCATGATCATTATTGCATAAGCAGACTACTAGTACCCGTTTTCTGTCGAAAGATAGGTCTTTTTTCGCTTGGGTAAACGCGATAGTGTTGAAATGACGATTTCCAGACAGGCGGACCGAACACTGACCATGATACCGTGCGAGATCGAACGTACAAAAATAAGTCAGAAAACAAGTACAGACATTGATCGCTTTTGAACTGCTGCCCACGTAGATTGCGTTGCACGTGAACTTATCTGACGTTTACGTATGTTCGCACGTTGCGCAACAGTGCCAGACAAAAGCCACATAATTGTTCAAGACAACGTGACCTTGTATTATTTGCTTGCGATGCATGATTTTGTAGCTTACACCGCCCGATTTGTTTGCCAAAAGCGCAAAGCTGTGTGTAACTGTACGGGAACATACGAAGTCTTAATGTTACCCTAAGTTTTACCTTTGGACTCGAACAGTTGTTGATTAACTAGGAACTGACACAGTTCGCCGCTGATGAAATTTGTGACACGCAAGTAACACATTAGGCGGATGCAGTCGTTTCTGTCGAACACTGCATTTATATGAGCCTCATTCTGGGAAAAACGAGCTTAATGCGTGTGCGTAAAGTTTCGTCCCTGATAAGATTGCGCAGTCCGCACAGGCCAATCAGGGACGACACTTAACGAGCATGCATTAATAAGCTCGTTTTTCCCCGAATGAGGCTCATACTGATATGAATAACTGTTGTTCTTGTATTCCGTGGTTGCCATTCGGATCTTCCTCAATACAGAACTAAATTTGAAAACTTTGTCAACGAACTTCATCGATCAACTGGATTGTCATGTTCGGAATACACTTTACATGAAATCTCTTCCATTTGAAGGGACCTGTTCACAGATTTTGGCATTTTTTGAATTTTGTCATTAAGTGCTGTAAATTAATAAATGTAAAAATCGGAACTTAAGAGTTCCAGTATAAAACAAACATAACAAAAAAGAAAGAAAGAAAGAAAGAAAGAAAGGAATCCACAACTTGGCTCGAACCACTGACCACTGTGTAAAAGTCTCTCGTTTAGACCACTCGGCCATCCGTGCTGACATGACGCATTAGCAATCCTCGCAATGTCATTAAATATAACGTTAACAACAGATCTTTCCAAATTATACAATCGTTTCGCGTTGCAACGCTAGACAATTTTCGTTTTTTTAAGGGACTTATTCACAGTTTATCAAAATGAGAATTTTTAACTTCTTGTCACAGATTCAAGAAATAAATGAAAGATGTACATCAATGTGCGAAATAACACTAATGCCGCAGACTTATACTGAAAATACCCTTTCGTTTACGAAAAATCATCGTTAGAAATTGATAAAATTATAAAGCGTCTCCGACGCGAAACGATCTAAAAATGTCGATTTCTTGTGTTATCGTTATATTTTGTAACAGCACGTGGATAGTTATACAAATTATAAAATAAATGGCAACCCATGTGAAGACGGATGGTCAGGTCCGCACATAATGTAGTCGTAAAGACTCAACGACGACCCGAACATAAACTCTGAATAACACACATACACACGTGAAGACGGATGGCTAAGTGGTTTTGGCGCTTTGCTTTTACTCCATGGGTCAGTGGTTCGAGCCCAGGTGGTGTTAACTTTTTTCCTCTTTTTTCATTTTTTACTTTTATTCTTATTTTTATATTGTAGCTCTTTAGTTCTGATGTTTATATTTATCAATTTTAAGCATTTGATGACAAACTTCAAAACATGCCAAAATCTGTGAACAAGTTCCTTTAAATACATGTAGTCAGATATTTGAGAGCATGGTAAATGTCCAGTTTTACTTTTTCCTAGCACACAAAAAACAACAACATAACTTCAACGAAACTTTGCAAATCTGAAACAATTTGTTTTCAAGTTTGTCGATTTATCAAAACGAAATAAGATCCCTTTAAGCATTATCAGGTTGCCCGTTGCACATACGCGTCGTTATATAGCATTTAACATAAATAATACATGTATTTGCTTAAACAAGACTTTGTATTTTGTTCATGAGCGCCTGTTTTTGTCAAAATGCAATACCGCAAATAAACCATCGCGTCCGACATTATTGTGGCTTGCGCCAGGTGTACTATATAAGTATAAGCCGGATGCCGCGTGGGTGTGTTGGCAACCTTAATTTAACCCTCCAGACGCGCCAGAACGATACGTGGATTATCATTTATGCTGGTTATCTCAGCGCAGAGAAAGTCTACCAGACAGCCGACGCATCTCGGCTAAATCTTGACCAAATAGATGCCCGGCTAGCGTTGTTCTTCATGGCTTACCTTGGCCACCCGGTAGCTGGTTAATCTGACCAAGACGATTGTGAGGTCAGTTAGCGGTCAGCATACCGGGAAGACGGGATTTTCTCCCGATATCCCCCCTTTCACACAGCATAGTGGAGTCCACACAGACAATAAATAAGGAGACGCGCTCTGTGAAAATGAGGTTTAACGTATGTGCTGAAAGTGTCGTCCTAGATTAGTCTGTGCAGTTCGCACAGGCTAATCAGGGATTAAACTTTCCGCTTTTATATTGATATTGTGCGTTTAAAGAGAGTCCCTTTATAGCAAAAATCTAATTTAGGCGGAAAGTGTCGTCCCTGATTAGCCTGTGCGGACTAGACAGGCTAATCTGGGACGTCACTTTACGCACATGTATTAAACCCCACTTTCTCAGAGCGCGTCTAATTTCAGTAAGTACGACAAACATGTGGTTGGAAATTGCATCTATAATTTACAACTCGGGCCAACTTTCGTGAGTCGAATAAGTTAATGATAAAGCAGTTCTGGAACACACCCCGGATCTTCACATTAGGCGCGGAAGGACCTCATAAATTTTGAAATACACGCACAAACGCACATATGCTGAATGAAATAATAAATACCTATCGATGAAGAGTTGTTTATCGGACAATTAAAACGGCTTGGAATCACGTTGATGTCACCACTAGTATGTTTTGATAGCCACGCATTTTTACGACACCATTTAAAGTAGATTCTTTGGGTATTTTACATAATTGTATCAAATTATGTTACAACTTGTCTATATAGTCCATGGATTATACGGTACAATTTAACTTAAAAAATCATTATCAACATTCATTATTAACAAAAAATATATTGATAAAGCAATTAATCAATAGATCTTTCATTAAAATGATAGTTACAATGGAGAAGATGTTTATAATTATAAAGTTGTAATTTCATTTATTATATGAGATAGAATAGTCGTATTATATTTGGTGACAAAAAGGTAGGTCGAATTAAAGTGACTTTCTGTAATGATTTGTTTACCTCAATGTTGGGGCATATTTTCTAGTTATTTGTGATAAGACGGCGTGTCGCATGTAGCACCAGTTACCCTACCTCAAAGGTCAACGTGACACTTAGAGGTTAATTGTCAAATTTGACCCAAAATACAAGTTGTTTACAGGACTGTTTCTTTGTCATTCATCGTGAAATTGTATAAGAACTAACTACACATGCCTGCCAAGAGGAGGCGGCATGTCGCGTTTAAAAACCATCGACCTTCCTCGGAGGTCAACTCCACCGTCAAGATCATACACTGAGACCTTTCTAAGGAATACCGTTAGGGCTATCGTGGTTACAAATTAAAATCCAGAAGGCGACAATGCGATAGTGCGATAGTACGATGGCGACACTGCGATAGCTGGCGAAAATGCGATAATACGATGGCGACAATGCGATAGAACGATGGCGACAATGCAACAGTACGATGACGACAATTCGACAGTGCGACAATACGGTGCGACAGTGCTATAGTACGATGGCGACAATGCGATAATACGATGACGACAGTACGATAACGCGATAGTACGATGGCGACAATGCGATGGTCATATCGAACTGTCGCCATCGTATCATCGCATTGTCGCCATCGTACTATTGTACTATCGCGTTATCGTACTGTCGTCATCGTATTATCGCATTGTCGCCATCGTACTATAGCACTGTCGCCAGCGTATTGTCGCACTGTCGCATTGTCGTCAACGTACTTTCGCATTGTCGTCTATCGCCTTATTATACCTGATTTAGTACCTAACAGAAAATCACTATTAATTTTAGCAATTCTATTTTATTATTTACACTGTTAACTTCTACTTCATGTGGATGCGTATTAATAATAACTTTTTTTCTGCAAAAAAGTGCAATTCATTTTGTGTTTGTTTTGGATGATTTGGATGGGCTTTACTGGGTAATAAAGATATTACACAATTATATAACTTAAATAATTATTAGTCTCTATAAAAACATATTTATTAATTATTAATAATTAGAAACTATTTGTTACATTTTAACCTACTACATCATGTGGAATGTTTGGAATCCTAATAATACTTTTTTTTTTTTACATAAATGAAATTCAATTTAATGGTCTTTATGGACAATACTGGGTATAACTTGGTATCTGTGTTTTATCTGATTTACATTTTATTAACTCACAGACATGATGGATTATACAGGTAATATATCTTTTTGTTATCATTCAAATTATTTAGTTGATCTCATTTTGCATTAAGACTCATGCCCCAATTTAGTGTTTTAAATTATTGACACAGTTTTGTGTCATCATTTATGACACTCACACAGTTTGTACAACTAACAATAACACTGGGCCACTTAATAAACATTGGACCTATTTGGGCCACATAAGGACCCTATTAGGGCCAGACAAACGCCCTCTAACTGTTTATAAGGGGCCATAAAAGATACACAGATTAGTGCCAATTAGGGCCCTCCCATAAACTGTGAAAACAGGCTTTGATTGCTACAGTAAGTGACAGATTCCTGTTAAGAAACTGTAAAACTTTATATATCATACAGTGACAATATGTTACTTCTATTTCAATATTATTGCCAACAATTCTACAGCATTTGCTAACTCTTTTCTTTACAATAGAGGCTAGCAGAGAAGTAAGGATGATAATAAACAATTACAACTGCATGTTTAATGAAGAAAAAATAGTATTGCCCAGTATTGCCCACTTTCAAAGTATTGCCCGGGGCGGGAAAAACCGGGTTTTCCCGGCGGGTTTTCCCGGGGCGGGTTTTTCGTGCCAACCCTGAGGTCAGCACATAAGGTGGTCGTAAAGACTCAGCGATGTGGCACGCCCAATTTGTAATTAAGCGGCGTACTCAACTTGAACATCTGCAAAACATTTGTCATTTCCTCTGCACAATTGTTTATGAAATCGTTTCGTGGAAATCAGTTAGTGCATAATTCGACCTGTAAATAAACCCTGACATTCACACTCATTTCACTTTTGAATTTATGAGCTCGCTGTTTCGTTTGTTTTGGTCATTGGGGTTACTCGCGCTATAAGAACAGTTACATGTTACCAGTTCTCTTATAATCGTAGAAGAACAGTTTTCAAAAAGTTCACACAAACACTTCTTCTTAAAATACTGCATGTAAAGTTGGGATAATCTAACGTAATATTGGTTTCAGTTTCACCGCGACATTAGTCCTAAAATTTAACTCCGTTTAAAAAATGCTCATTTTGTGATAAGATATCGCGAGTTTTGCGTAACAAGTTCAAGCACTCGACCAACTTAAAGGAACGAGAGCGCCGATGGCGTTAAAAGCCTAGTTGCAAGATACAGGGAAGTTGCTGCTGAAGCAAATGTTAACGATTTGTGACATCACGAGTCGCTTCCTTTGTTGGTTCATGCTACCAAAATGTTCTATTTTTAGAAACGGGATTTCCAAATCGTGACGAATGTGAATGGTTACAAAATGACATAACTATGAAAATAAATACGTAGAATAACATTATTTCACGCATACCATTATGCAACCATCCGTTTTCTTTTCCGACTTGATACATTTACAGCTTTTCATTTAATATTTAACAGACACAACACTCGTCCAGAATTCGCGCGAATCCATTAAATTCGATGCCACATTTAAACCGTTAGCTCTACTCGTAACGTTAATTTCTGTCTCAAAGTTAATCAGTTTAATTTCAAATAACACATCTCTATTACTTTCAAACTCTACTTCATCAAATCCATAGAAAGGCAGGTCAGAATCCATGTCAGAATAATCAGAAAACATTCATTGTACTCCGCCATTTTTACACATTTTCAAAGAAATGAAAGTGCTTTATGCCCCACTTCCTGTTGAGAATATGTAAATTTCTATTTATAATTAACCAATGAAATTTTACATATCCTTAAACCAGGGCCTAATGAATTCAGTTATGTAAACATTTGACCTCTCCCAGAACAGTAAACAAAGGAAATAGAAAGTAGGTGTGAGGTCACTATCAACAAGAACAGAATTGTTTTACGAACGAAATTTGTTTTAGTTTCTTAGAAGGTTTTTTCACGTAAAACGGTCTTAGAAAAATTCACTAAAAACGGTGTCAGCAATATTCTTGGAAGAAAACGTTAGAAAAACGTTTCTAAATAAAAAAATGTAAGAATTACCATATACTATATTAAATAGATATTTCGTCTGATTTTTGATCAGGTAAGGCTTCATAATGGTCAACCGTTCCATGTCGGTTTTCGAAATGTAGCTCTAACATAAGCATAGTTGCGTTGCAACTACATGTATGCTAAAAACCAAATACGCATCGCTATGGGAAAACCGGGCTTAATTCATATGCGTTAAGTTTCGTCCTAGATTAGCCTGTGTAATCTTAGCGACGTCGCTTCCAGTTAAACTGGATTTTCGCTTAGAAGAGACCCCTTTAAATGAAAAATACATTAAAAACGGAAAGTGTCGTCCCTGATAAGAAATAAATTGCACATAAAAGTGAAAACAAATAAAATGCAGGTATTGCTGCGAAATCACGTGGCATATGGGTAAATTACTGAATATTGAAATGTATGTACATTTGTTCATGCGTGTACGCACTTTTGCTGTTAGGGGTCTACTTAACTTTTTTGCTTTCACACTATCTAATATAGCGTTTGTAGATCAATCATATTCATAGTGTTCATCTGCGGAACTTATTGTTAAATATACACCTAGCGTGCCTTTTTTGTTATCACTCACTATAATTGAGAGACGACAACTTCTTTATACATAATAGCGTAGCAGTTCCGAGTAATATATAGATAACAGAAGTTGGGAAATAGATCTATTAAAATAGCGCACTTCCAAGTACAGTACAAACAGATCGCTTGATGAGTAACATTGAATATCACTCTGGATAAGCATACGATTTATTGCACAAATCGATCTTACGGAGGATTCCGGCGTTATTCGATGTATCACGATTAATTGAATATCGACATAATGATATATTTAACTCACTCTTGGTCACAAACAATATAATTGCTTTAATTAGTTGTCATTTTAATGTTCCCTGGAAGGTGTACATATAAACTTCACTGTGGATGAAAATGGCAGTCAGTAAACTTCTTCAAATGACAATCCCTAGGCAAAAATGTATTGCATAAACGTGCTTGTTATCTTATCCTTCCCTAAGGCACGCAGTGCATTGCACGTGAGTCATTTTTTAGCGCACTGAAATTCCAATTAAAGGGACTGTCCACTAGATAAAGCGTCGCGCGACGCGATACGATATTTTGGGAACCTACGAGTATTGCTTATATAGCTAAAAAATACATCCGCTTTAAAAATGAGCGTCCGTGGTCGAGTGGTCTAAACAGGTAGCTTTTTACTCTAGGACTCCAGGAATCCGGGGGTCAGTGGTTCGAGCCCTGTTGAGGGTTACTTTTTTTCCTTTTTTTAAATTGTATTCTTGTTTTTTACTGGAGATTTTTAGTTCAAATGTTTAAATTTATCAATATAAAGCATTTAAAGCATTTAATGACAAGCTTCAATACATGCCAAAATCTAGTGGACAGTCCCTTTAAGTTCAGAGATCGATGGATCAGTATCAAAAATCAATAATTGAGCAGCTGTCTGGGAAAACCCGGCTTAATAATTGTGAGTGAAGTGTCGTCCCAGATAAGCCTGTGCAGTTTTCTTTCGCTGAGAAAACACTTCCTTTAAACGAAAACTACCATAAAAGCCAGACTACAAAGGCTTATATTGGACAACACTTTAAAGTGCATGTGCATTAAGCCCCGATTTCCGATTATACCCTATAAACGACTGTACGGAATTCCAATATCCGCTTGTTTTAATAATACCTTGATTGCATGCAGTATCGACCGTAATACCTATGCGTTTTACTGAACATTCGATCGGTTATTACAATGAAACTGACCCTGGTACTCCTGCGTGAAATGTTTGTCCATACCAGTATTAAAGAACATGTACACATGTAATCTCCTATGCCCTATACTGGTGGTTATAACTATTGTGGTTAACTTTAAGTAGAAACTCATTTAAAATTATAACGCTTATATTACTTACTAGTTTGTATACAGTGTTTGAATGGGTCCCTGTTTGCATTTGTTAATACAAATTGGGTACAGTAGATCTAATTAATTCGAGTTACACATAGAGACACTTTAATACGTTTCACTGTATTTGTATTTCATGCCCCCCCCCACCCCCCGCCCACGAGTTTGAATAATCGGTCTAGACTCTAAAGATTAAACCTGTGACACAAAATGATGTTCATTTTAGCATGAATTGCGACAGATAACATGTTTTTCGTCATGATCCAGACAACGTAGAGTGCTGTCCCTTCTAATTATCGGAATTCTATTGATTTCCTTTCCATCGCCTCGGCTATGAACACTTGCATTAACACAATCAAAGCTACGATTTAAGTCGTTGTTCGTTTGTAGACGCTTTTTACAAAATATAGAAGTTTAAATTAAAGGGAAAATGATGTTTCGCACATTACATAATCTGCCAGTTCGATCAGCCTCAGTGTGCTATAAATAGACGCGGCCTTACCCTTCCGTCCCTCACCTCACCTAACCTTCACTTTGGTCTTGTTCTTGTCTAAACGAAAGAGCAGACCATTCGGATATATAATACTTGTGCTATTAAAACTGTTTACAATACGGTTTAACGTGTTGATTGTGTACTTAAATATATGTTTAGTGTTAAGGAAATTAATTCACTGAATCGGTTTAAGACAAAACTCTTAAGTGCCATGTTAACTTTCAGATACAATTGTCATTGATATTAAAAAATGTGCGACACATTTTGGGGGTAATTTTGATTATTTTACACGTGTTGATGTGACAATACTTTGTTAGTTATTTTTTTACGGATTATTTGAAGATTTATTTATCAGTGTGTTATTTCAAAGAGAAGGTAAGAACATTAAAATTGTGTGCTTTATTCTCCTTCTAGCATGAATACGGTTGACTGTACGTGGTACCTAGCCGTACCTTAGTACCAACAGTACCAAGTATAGGTGTACACTATGGAACGCCAAAACTGCCTTTGTTGAAAGAAACTGAGAAGTTTGATTAGTTGGCATTGAGTTGAGTCAAGTCGGCATTTTTATGAGTCAAGTTTACGTTACGTTGGGTTTGGTAACATTATGTTGGGTTAAGTCGACATAATGTTGGGATAAGTTGACATTATATGTTGGGTTAAGTTCAGTTAACATTATGTTGGATTGAGATGACATTTTGTTAGGTAAAGTTGACATTATGTTGGGTTAAGTTGACATTATGTTGGGTTGAGTTGACAAATTGTCATTTTAACCCAATTTTATGTCAATGTCAAATTTAGAAAAGTATAAGCTTTATCTTTGGTCCAACAGCCTTGCTGTCAAGCTAGCATTACAGTGATGCGGTCAAAGTGTACTGACTGCG
>VMBQ01000684.1:6975-66723 GCA_007657795.1 Dreissena rostriformis
AAAAAAAATACGTCCGATTACGACTCATGCATTGCAGTCGATGTATTTTTAAAGAGCCAGACTTCGTTGTTTGGCAAGTACGTTGGAAAATTACCAGATACGGTCTATACACTAAAATTAATTACAAATGAAATGAAAATAAATGAAATTTAATTTTAGGCGAAAACTATTTAATTTTTACTTTAATGTGGTTCGCGTGATAATTTAATACAATGCTCGTTGATACCAATGCATTTATGATAATAATTATGTTGTACATTCTTTGTTAGTCTCACACACAAAGAGACAGGTACAGGTTTCCCTACTAAATATCTGCTGAACTACTTCATTTAAATTGAGTTTAAAATTAAATGAAGTAGTTCAGAAGATATTCAGTAGAGAAACTTTGAAAACTTTCAGGCCGTGGTACGCTTTTGTATTGAACAGTTCACATCTGCCTTTGCCATAAACTGTAATTTTAATTATGTTTCTCAATTAAGTATTAATTTGAAATTAATATAAAAAACTAAAGGCTAGAAACAAATTTATTAATTGGTATTTAACTGTTCCGGCAATGTTCTCTATATTCCTAAACTGATCTATTTCTTTATTAAATTTTCTAAATAATTGTAATTTTTGGATTGAACTGTAAACAGAAAACACATATGTTTATTCTGCTTTCACTTATAACGGATAAATACTATTAGCAAGACAATACACATTTTGAATGCAAATCTGCGATAGAGACGCAAATGCATTCGCTTTAAGGTGGATGTCCCCATTTTGGATAAAGAGCGTTTACTGGTATGCTAATGACACCACATGCCGGCACATGTGTAGATAAGATTATCATGATAAGATGCGCCATTCATCTTTATCACTTGACTGAAATATCGGTTGCCGCAATGACACGAATCTTTGTTGCAGCACGGCAAATATCACTTATAATCCTACCTGTACCGTGTTAAAAACACGAACAGTTTCGTTTTCGAATCCTGGGTGTTAATGCAAAAAAAATCTGTGTTGGGTTCACAAATAACGTGTCTTTTCGGCTATTAAACACTATGCTGTAAGCAGCATAAAAATATAAATTGTATAATGCATGACACCGACGAAATTAAATCCTCATCTAAAAATAGTTTTTTTACGCCCGCCTACTCGTTTACGTCACTGATTAACTCCGCCTTTTAATCCCAATTCACCGCTGACATCGACTGCGCATGCGTAGAGATTAATTAACCCTTGAAGGGATTAATTCACCGCTTGCGCTGAATTGCGGTGAATTAACCTCTTGTAGGGTAGAATTCACCCGTTGCGATGAATTCATCTCTTAAAGGGATTAATAAATCGCAATTCATCTCTAACAACCGCTGGAAATGGTTAAATACAGATGAATTCGGATGAAACGGGGTTAAAACAGATTAATCTCTAAAAATCGGCTTAATGAGGGTTATTTTTTAGGGATTCTAAAGAGATTAACACCGGAACAAAACCCCTAACCCCACTGTTCATGTTAAATAAATATATGTGATTAAATATATGTATAAGTCGTAAGTGTATGTGTGTGTTTTTGTCTTGTCTAGTACATTTGTTTTTGCAATTATCGTCTCCTTGCCATCAATAAAGGATGCATTCTATACCAGGTTTGTCTCCTGATGCAACTGAAGTTGCAGTTTGATATTTATACCTATACAGTTACACAGAAGCATATACTGTAGCAGACAATGAAACTCCAGAAACTCTAACAGGAGAGAAAATCGTGTCATAAATCTACGTATTGCCTTCTATAAAAATAAACAGATAAAAACTGGAATCACCGCAATGGAACTATCAATGCAAAGCATTTGGATTTAAGCCGGTTTAAGGGCTTATAATTACCCAATAATTAATCACAATTCTAACGCGCGTCTAAAACAAAAACACATTACAATAAGCATATGTTTTTCGTTCTTTCAAATGAACTTCGTTAATTTTCTGTTTAAAAATTATGATTGTGTTCATGATTTTTTTTTAAAGCATAAGCATTTTTATAAAAAAAGTATACCCATGTTTTCAATTCATAAATAAATCTCCCGTATACGCATATATTCGTAGTTTACAATATCAGATTCATGACAGAGCAATAAGGATTTACACGGACATGAATCCACAATGTCGCTGTTTTAGGCCCGACATTTGTTTTTCACCTGGTCAAATGTATTGACTGAAACTTGCATTACAGTGATACAATAGACGAACACTGTCTGCAAAAAGCTTCCGTCTCTTGTCTTATTGTATCGATTGTTCTTTCATTCACAAAGTTAACCTGTCTTAATTATTTTTTCGACACATTTCGGGGAGATCATTCTTAATATTGCTACGAGGTCCTTAATGAAAAGCATCACCAAGTGACCCATGACCTAATATTGCACACAGAACAAACAGAAACACCAAAAAATGAAACTACATGTATGGTAATCAACTATGAGCGGCCAGTGCAAATATAGTTTTAGAATATGTTTATGGTTACCAACCTGAATGTACATACAGCAATCGCATGTTTAGCAAAAATAAAAAAGGGTTCGGTCAATGGATTTGTATTACAGCTACTTCTGTCTCTCATTAAAATAACGAGTTTAATTGCGAACTGGCATCCTTCAGCATGACTGTCTGGTCTTCTATTGATAATCTTCTATAAATGAATAATAGCGATAATCCCGGGAGATGGCACGAATACTCATCAACAATTTTAATATTTTTAGATAGTTATTTAAAATCAATGTTTTCCTCCTGTCAATAGTGCACGTTTGATTTGAACTTATTTTCTACATGTTTATAATCTAACGTTACAAATATGCGTTTCAATTTTATATACGTAAGAACTTGTACCGTATGGCTTTATTTGCGAAAGAGAAACACTTAACGACGGCACGTTATTTTCAAAAGCTATTTTCAATAGAACAAAGTATGCACGTAAGCAATGTTTGTTTGTTTGATACAACACTAGGTATTTTCTCAGCGCGACCGCATGACAAAGTGTATTTCTTTTTTAACATACCGGTACAGTTGGCTGACCTTATGTATGATTGCTATGGTTATAATTGGTGTACATTGTTGAGCTACTCTTCATGATTATAAAACTATACTTATATAACGTTAAACCTTTTTAGAAATGGCGATGATAACATTTTAAATACAATGTATCAAGTATTTAACGGCTTTGAAACAACAATAACACCAACTTTTTGAACATATTTGTATTAGTTTAATCTAAATAAATTATCCTTTAATCTTCAAACATTAACATCCAAGGATACCAAATAATTGTTTTTATGTTTAATATTTTGTATATTTCGGTGTATTGATTGTGAAACAGAAATAATTGCTATATAAGTTAAATAAGCCAAAATGAGTAGTAAATCACTACACCCATGATACCCTGCTCATTAGTAATGCGCGCAATGCAGCTTAAATGTCAATTTTAATTATTTTTTATACTGAGCTCATAGGATCTCAGATATGTATTTACGGGAAATAAGCTCTACGGAAGTTTCGATCGGAAATTAGGAAGCAGGGTTATTAAATTTTCTGTAGCAACTGATGTTATTAACACAATCCTGTACACGTAGTACACATGCCATCTCGTTCGTATGATGACATTGTAAAACAACTCGCCTGTCGTACTTGTTATCATTTAAAACATAAGTAACAATTACTTGATGCTGTTTGCCTAATATATCGCATTTTTTTGATGCAGATGTTGATGGTATAGAAATCGGTAGGGATAAATACACTTCAAACTGGTATGTTGGAGTTATATTCATCTTTTACAATTAAATGTTACTTTAACAAACTGGAAATAAAGTTTAAAAACAAATATTAAAGCACATTATAAATAACGTATCGCTTATAGCAAATGTACTTGCTTTTCAATATTGTAACATGAATCATTTCTTCATTCTTATTGAAACGTTTAGAATGAAAGCGTTTTGACATCAAATTATAGAAATAAAACACACACAATTTACAAATCCAAAATGTTTATGATACATAAATAGAAACCTTAAAAATAAGCTCACATTGAACTTGTAACAAATACAGGGAAAAGTATCTGTGCTCTGTAAAATAGGATGTGTCTGCTTTGCGCAGACAACACATATGTCAAGTTAAAAAATTATATTCCTAGAACTCGAATTACAGTGATACAATAGGTGCAAACTGTCTATCAGCAGTCTCCACGCTCCTTTATGTGTTGTACTGGGTGGAATACCATACACACTACTCGAATTTGAGCAATATTATTTCGTGGGGGTTCATAATTGAACCAAATGTATATATTTTTTTTTGACTGAGGATTTTAGATCCATTAATCTGGAGATTTACAAGTGAATAAATGAAATCAATGATAGCAGGTAATTGTAGCTGTTTATCTCCTCTTTTTATGTGTGTGTTATATATTATTGTTATCATCATCATCATATTTACGATGCACATCAATAACATCGTCGTCATAATTATGATCATCATATAAGCAGCAGCAGTAGTTGGATGGTGGTGGTAGGTGTTGATGTGGCGGTGGAACTGATAGTGGTTTTGGTTGAAGGTTTGTACATTTTATTTATGGCAAAGCAAAGCGGGTTCATAAATGACAATATCAATCCAACATTTAATATCTGGTGTGTAGAAAACCATACTAATTTGGCTGATAAACATGATTGAGTTGCACGTGTACACTTGCAGATTGGACTATGTAGAACTTCCCAGTGCTCTCCAGGGAGAAGACAAGGATTGTAAAGAGGGTAAGTAGTATACAAGTCATGTTGTCATATAGACAATTCATGTCCACACTTTATGTATTATAAAACATGTTATTATTTATATGTTTTCCGTCCATGTGTTTTGCCCTTTGGTGTGTTATAAATTGTGTTCAAAATAAATGAGCGTCAGTTTTTTTCGTTTATAAATTCGCATACTATTAAGATAAAGGAATTTAGAGTATATTTTCAGGGTCATTTCTACAATTTTACAAACAATATGATCATAATACATGATGTGTCCTTTTTTTAAGCGAAATGTAAAACAGATGTATGCATATTTAAATGGCGGAAACATTATTAATTCAGAGTTGCCCGTACCTACACCAAGCAGCCAGTTTGACATAACGGATGAGAAGTTCTTGGCGATAACATTTGGGTCCGCAACCTTGGCTCTCCTTATAATTGTGGTTATCATAGTTGTCAGTGTAATGCGTCGAGGGAATCATAGGTATTTGCTACATAACGTATATTAAACTGTTTCGAATATATACAATAAAAACTAACGTGATACGTAGCCTGTTTTATCAAAAATGAAGCATAGCAATGAAAAATTAACTATGTATATGACTTGTATAGCCGTAATTATATTAAAAATGTAAATATGTTTAAGAGTTATGTTGCGAGATGTAGATTAAGGTGTTTTCTGACTGGCGGCGTATATTGATAAGTCAGTAGAGATATATTGTTCAATATAAATGTAATAACTCATAGTTTGCACAACAAGTTTCAACAACTTTAACAACCTTCGAATCTGCGCGTTGCTAAAATGCATGCATGTTTGTTTATTTCAGATGTACATGTTGTGGAGCGGGACCCGGCTACACCTCTGCCATTGGTAAATATGTTAAATGGTGCACGTACAAGTATAATAATAATGAAACTCCCAAAACATCAAACAATTCATTCATGTAACCCTCCGCTAGTTATTTTAATTTTAGTCAAAATGTTAATAGAATCGAATATCCAAACAGCATACTATTCAGCATATGGGTATTCAGATTTTCTTTTTTATATTGTACTATTTGTTGTTAATTTAAATGTCTATTTCCCACTTGTTTTACTTACCGGGACTGGCACTGTATTGTTTTCAATGCGAGGTAACTCGATTTAATATAAGGTCAAACATATGTCGTTTATTAACATAATAAAGTTAAACATTGTATATATTCACTCAAAAAGAAATGGGATCAATATTAATTAAGGCTAACACACTTTAATATATATGGACCCAATTGTTGCTGCCATTACATAATATGAGGTTCATATCAAATCAAGTCATTGTATCGTCACTAATCTGTCGCGAGACATTGTCATGTTGTATTATGCATCGTCTTCAAATCGAATGAACAAAAAACGTTTGATTGTCTATTTTCTCGAATCTCCAACTGTATAATGATACTTCTTTTTTTCAGTTGTTGAAAATCCCAACGAAAATAGAAACTGCAATCTCTACAAAGGTAACACACCAGATGGCGACCATATTTACGAGGAGGTATTCGACAAAACGAAAATCAACATCGACGATAGAGAACCATTTGAAATGAATATGTATAAAACTGTGCCTAATGAAGACATTCAGTACACACCCTCTAACGGGGTTCACCAGAGAAGACCAGTTACACCAACAGCACCTACTGAGGAGGACGTTCCTTATACTAGTGGAAAAGCTCAACCTAATGAATATAGTGTTTTGAAAGAAAGATTGTTTAAATCTGATGAAAAACAAATTCATATATCAGATAATATTAGTGAATGCGATACACAACCTAGTAATGTTATTGCTATGGATAGCGACCACAACCTATTGGATAACATATCAAGATCAGAAGGAGAATATAAAAACATCGATGGCGAATGTAATGATGAAGGTTTAGGACAAGTCACGCTTCTTTGTAAGGAGCATACATCCTTTAATTTTAGTGAGCATGAACAACGTTTGGAGGAATTAAATGCTACATCAAATGTATATTCAGAATTTGAATCTCTTTTAAAAGGAGACGTCAATGAAATGATGCTATCAAATAATGAGAAACTTGCTATTGCAGGAATTGTTCAGGATAAAGATGAGCATATAGCTACTGATAAACTAACGGTCAATGAATTAATTGGAGACAATAGTTTCTTGAATTGTGGTTCTCAACTCAAAAATGATGACGCTAAAACAAATGTATTTATTGAAGATGATATTGTGCATGACAAATCCTTAACATCTGCCGGTGAAGTCGGTAATAAAGAAAACTTTACGGATCGCTGTGAACTTGTTGACGGCAGAGTTAGAGAAATAATTACAAACCAATCAACATGTTATGGACTTTATTCTGAAACTGTTGACGTCAAATGTAGGTTCAGTATTGAACCTATTTGCCCAAATGATGGTGTCGTTCTTGGTAGTGAATCAGAACTAAATGTAAATGCAGTTGTTGAAATTAAGGAGTCACGTGATGCATAATGAAAAAGAGAGTATTACAGTGGTAAGGATGCTGACATGTTTGAGACCGAAACTGGCTCAGTTGATGTTAGCGTCGACAAAAAATAATGTGTGAAATTTGAAAAGCCATATGTATTAGGTTTTACTACATACTATTGCCTAGTACAATGGTGTCCGCCTAAACAATATACTATTAAGTGTGAAATCATGCAGTTTAACTCTTTTATCGTTTACATCGTGTGTATTATAGCTTAACGTATATTAAATCACATTTTATTGACGGACAACATTCAAAACGATTTCAACTATCTAATTAAATTTAAGCATTAGTAAGTTAGTATGAGTTTTTGAATACATATGCTTCGTTTCACTAAACGGGACAATTAATATGTTATCAAGTTTTAATACAAATAAATGTACTGAAATAGTTTGATGTTACTACACAATATACAGATGTGTTTTGCTGATGCATGGTTGTTATTTCATATTTTTTTTATCTTTACCATAAGAGTCTTTACTTTCCAATTAACGTTCATATTGACACCTACTGCTCATATTGTAAATACCGTTTTATGATCGCACCTTTAAAGAGGGGCATTTTAAATTGAGATAATTGTGGGATATTTGTTTTGCATGAATATCCAGAGGTATTACAGCGTGATTGTTAAAACTTGACAAACATATAACCCCTAACGTGGTCTTGTGCACCTTGGTATTTAAGTTCATTTTCTTCTATATCATCGGAGTTATGACCCTTTTCACCAAAAAACAATTTCATGTCTGCACCATTTACTTCCCTAACTCTATCACGGATTGCTGGTACTGTAAGAAAACTTTACTTACGTATTAAACAACACGAGAACTTGCGAAACTGGATATGTTGGCGCATATTTAAAGTAAGTGGTATTTTGAAACATTGAATGAGGATCCATGTCTTGACGACATATGTATAGTGTTTATATACATATTATAATGCGTATTTTGAATACATTTTGAATTGCCTAATATGCATTATTAGACCGGAAGAGAGTGTTATTTCCAACACGTAAAGAAACAATTTGTGACCGATATGTACATATATTCACGAATTTATAAAATATTGGGTCCAGCTTGTTTATGTTTTGCCTTCAATTATTATGCATATAGATTCGCTTGTGGGAAAGTGTATTGTTATTGATTTTTCAATTCATTGTATTAACACTTTTTTATTTGTCACTTTAGATTGATATAACTATTAGATATATATTAATTGACTTCTGAATCTTAACTTTAGTTGTAAACGTGTTTTGTCGTTGTGTAAATATACTATTATATCGATTTTCACATAATTGTATTTACATTTGTATTTCTGCGATATGTTTACATATGCTAAGACAAATAAAATAACCTAGACAAAAAATTGCTATTTTATTTTAAGTTTTCAATATATATGGTAAAGTCATGGTTAAAAAAAACACTTATTTTTCTGTATGTGGTTTCTCTACTATAAGCGAACTGTAAGAAGTTATACATTATGTACATTGTATGTGTAGAGAACACTAGGTATAAATAGCACATTATCAATACTTCATATATAACCTTTATCCGTGAATCATTATAAGCTAACAGCTGTTAGTGCCTTATGTTTGAGTTGTCCATCAATGAGTATAACAATTGAAGTATCTCCTCCGTGGATTTTAATTTCATACACAAATAAAGTGACTCGCGATGAAAATAGTGTTTCAGATAAACGTTTATATGTTTATTCTAATAAAGTATACACTTAATTATACATGTTGTATTTTCCCTAAGTGGAGACCTAATACCATTTACACTTTCAACTATTTGGAAAATCGACCACGGATACCTACAGCAGATAACTTAATAAAATGCAAATATATAGTTTATTCACATAAAAGCAAGTATTTTGCTAGCATGGGGTCGGTATATATCAATATAACAATATTCAATTGTACACGTGTATATCGCAATACCATCGACTCGCGTTAATATTCACTGTCTACTTAGTATTTGTATAACACGATTCACAGATGTTTTAAAATGTAATAAACATAAACTCGTTTACAGGTAAATGTTTTGAGAGCCGCTGTTTTCAAATCATACCAGGTACTTTACAAACGCAATGGTGTTTAATTGTACGATCGTTTCTTTTTTCAATCGTGTGGGTATGCCAGTCGTTTATTATGTTTACAGATCTCTTAATGCCTTCATAGCTCATAACATACGTAAGTGACCGTTAAATTTACATTACTAATTCGTGTTTGTTTTCACATAAGTCTCGTTCATGCCACGTGCATTAATTTACATCTTCAGAGTCCAATGTTATACATATAAAACATACTATTAATGGTCTTGTACTAGCCAATGCTGAATCTATTTTAAAAATAGAATACGCAAATAATTCATATACTTGTTCTCGGGTCAGTTCATCGTGAACCATGAACAATATAACGTAATGATAAACTAATCAAATACAAGGCTTATATGATATTACTAACACCCCATATTTACATAAAGCTATTACAAATAACGACAAATTCAACACGGTTGAAACAAACTACGAATCATTCTGAGTTTATATCAATACATATCAATACAATTTACAACGAACGAACCTACTTCATTGCGATAAATGTTGTGCCTTTATTATTACTTCATTATATTCTTCATTATACAATCAATAATCATGCAGAATGTTTACACCTGTCTGTAAATAATATCACATCATTACCATGCCATTGCTATATCATATAGGCATCTAGCATATTTTATTTCCAGACACATTTTAAAACGATATAAAACCCATACGGGTCTTTTAAGAACACACATACTACTATATGTTATAAACTGTATTGCCTTATAACTGTATTGAGATGATACTTTCTCGATAATAAACAACTTGAGTTTTTTTTTTTTTTTTTTCGGCTATACTTAACTGTTTGACTTGAGGTTCGTTTGGTAAGTTTATTATCCGTTTATTTTAGTATATTGTACTGAAAACTGTTACCATAATGTATAGTTGAATATTCTGTGAACATATGATATCATATTAATATACTGTTGAACAAATCTATACAGGAACACATTACATCGACAACATATCTTAATACGACGATCTATCGTTTAAAAATAAATTATATCGTATGTAGAAAATATTTGATCCGTCTTTATCAGGTTAACACATGTTATTAGAAATCAAGTGTGAGCTTCAGAAATTGCAATTAAGTGCTATTGCAAAAACATACAGAAGTTCATTTGACCACCTGCCATGAATATTAACTGATATTTATGGATATAATATCACGTTTAGTTTGATTACTTTTTGTAAAATATTCATGTTAACTTTAGAGGCTTTTTTGTATCTGATATATTAACTGTAAATTAATCGGGAAAGTGTTAACAAAATAATGTCAATACAAATCTCCGTGTTTAACAGTTTGTATATGAAAATTTAATCACGAAATAGTATTTGTTCCATAATGAATAGTTAAATCCAGTAAAAATGTGCCAACATATTTCTTGTTTAATACAAGGTATATAGCAAGTGCCTTTATATGAAGCCGCTCTGAATGCATTTCTAATCTTATTTAGAGCTTAATACTAATGGTGCAATTTTATCATAAAATCATACGGACGAGGCCGCTTCTTCGCGTTTTCTGTGTTGCTTTCATCAGCCGCTAGAGTTTGCTTTCACACTTTTGAAGTCTTAGGTAATTTCCTCAAAATCTGGATCGATTGGCGTAAAGCTGGGAGCGTGTCGTTTTTCTTTGAATTCCTAAAGCGTATTAGCAATTTCACCCTTCAACTTTTATGATGAACGTCTGAATTGTAAAATGATCTTAGATTAATTCAACTTTGTTATAATCCTTGTCGACGCCACATGAAAGGATGTTTTTTAAGTATAGCGACTTTAATTCATATCAAACAATATTTTGAAAGTTGTGTAATAGAACCCGTTTGATTGTATTCGTTGCACGAAAATAACAGAGACATACTTTTGAAGTACTACCAATAATGTGCATATAAGCCTCGTCCTGAGAAAAATGGGGGTAAATGCATGTGCGTTAACTTCCATCCCAGATTAGCATGCAAATCATGGACGACACTTTCCGCTTTCATGGAATGCTTCATTTAAAGCAATATGAAGAAGTGAAACTCCAGAAGCTGCAGCAGTATTGCAGTTTTATCATACACACCTCTGTGGTCCTTTATTTATGGCAAGGAACCTATTGCCAAAACGGTACAGTACGGCACAAAACGAAACAACATATACACATAGTAGAATAAAGCTGGGGTCACCAAGTCTCTTCTGAACGAAAATTAATTGTCGTTCCTGATCAGAGTGTACGGACTGCACATGATAATACGGGACGACGCTTTACGCACATACATTGAGCTCAGTTTTCCAATAACGAGGCTTATATGTGCTTTGTTGTTATAGAATATTTTTCTGCTGACTTATACTCCAAAGGCATTCATATTAAGTATCTGCGTTATACCTGTTTATATTTACCGTACGTTTACAGATGATAATGCGGAATGCAACTAATTAGCTAACAATATTGATAACATTATACACATATTGATAAAGTCAATATAATAATTTTTATTGTACGTTGGTAGTATGTCAAAAGTTTGTAATAGAATATTCATAGAATTTGAAAAATAGAGGACAACGCGTACATCAGTTCAGCAAAGTCTGTATTTAAACGGTTTGAAAACACCTTTCTTTATATGGCATCGCCATTAATAAGAAGTTTTAACTACATCCAATCTAGCAAGTATTGACTCTAGTTAATGGAACAAATCGTCCAGACACGCCATGGCATCAAATATCAATTATTGGAAAACGGCCCGTATTTTTGTTATTGTATTTGTGCATCGTGCCACTTTGTACGAGTGCTTGTAACCGCATTGAGTCGTCTTTCAGAGCAGAATAATGTCCCTGCATTGTTTGGACGCTAAATCAAATCATGCGTAAGCTCAATGGCATATTATTATCCTTTTGTTTAAAATCGCATCATCCAGAATTGGAAATATACTTAACAGGCGTGGGAAAAAAATGTATTAAACCTTGTTCACAAAGGGTTAATATCATTATTAGTATGGTATTGTAGTGTAGACAATAACGACAAAATGCTATATTCATTATGATTGGCGTTCAAAGATATATATAATACATGGAATTCCTTTACGATGATGAAGTCATTTTTTTCTACATTAACGTCAAACAGAACACATTTATCTGAAACGGTCTATTAATTCGTTTCAATCCATCAAATGTACACGTACACACAAATAGTAAAAGAGTTTTTTACCTTATATGTCCAGCTTAACGATTGCGACAAAATATCACAGTGATTCACATAAAACTGGATAGAGTACCTACTCTTTAATGCGTTTCATTTGCTTTATTACTGTGTATTTATTCACGATACATATTTTTTGACCGGCTATAGATTGCAACACATGTATGGGAGGGAATTAAGTACGTTTCACCTGCTATTTGTGAGTCGTTATTACAATGCAGCTATGTAATACTCAAACGCCGTTGTTAAAGAATACATGCATCTTAATTAGCACTTATAAAGAACCATGTGTGTATGTATACAATTATATACATGTACCAACCGATATTCACCGATATTCAAGTCTCTTCCAATTTCGGAGTTTGAGATACTTTCATTAACATCTTCATTGATTTTCTTGGCGTCTTTTGTAGGTAAGTGCTGACGCAAATTAACCAGTTCACCCTTCAGTTTCTATGATGATCGTCTGAAATGGAAAATAATCTTTGATTACATCAGCATTGCTATTTGCCCTGTCGACGCAACATGCAAGGCTGTATTTTCAATATTTCAATCGCCAGTTTCCCTTAGGATGTGTTATTATTGATCGAGAGAAGTACATTAACATTAATTTATATAATTAAACAGTGTGTTGACTGAATCTTTGTGTCGGTATTTTTTAAACACTACTACTACTACTACTACCTCTACTACTACTACTACTACTACTACTACTACTACTACTACTACTACTACTACTACTACTCCTACTACTACTACTACTACTACTACTACTACTACTACTACTACTACTACTACTACTACTACTACTACTACTACTACTACTACTACTACTACTACTACTACTACTACTACTACTACTACTACTACTACTACTACTACTACTACTACTACTACTACTACTACTACTACTACTACTACTACTACTACTACTACTACTACTACTACTACTACTACTACTACTACTACTACTACTACTACTACTACTACTACTACTACTACTACTACTACTACTACTACTACTACTACTACTACTACTACTACTACTACTACTACTACTACTACTACTACTACTACTACTACTACTACTACTACTACTACTACTACTACTACTACTACTACTACTACTACTACTACTACTACTACTACTACTACTACTACTACTACTACTACTACTACTACTACTACTACTACTACTACTACTACTACTACTACTACTACTACTACTACTACTACTACTACTACTACTACTACTACTACTACTACTACTACTACTACTACTACTACTACTACTACTACTACTACTACTACTACTACTACTACTACTACTACTACTACTACTACTACTACTACTACTACTACTACTACTACTACTACTACTACTACTACTACTACTACTACTACTACTACTACTACTACTACTACTACTACTACTACTACTACTACTACTACTACTACTACTACTACTACTACTACTACTACTACTACTACTACTACTACTACTACTACTACTACTACTACTACTACTACTACTACTACTACTACTACTACTACTACTACTACTACTACTACTACTACTACTACTACTACTACTACTACTACTACTACTACNTTTTTTTGGTAGTTTGTGGTTTAATAAAATGGTATATGATATATCTTAGCTTATATAATGTCTACATGTTGCCAATTTCATAGGTTATTAATCATTTTTATGCAATTAGAGATTTTTCAGTTTTAATGAAAAAGTACATGTTATATAATGGTGAATAAAATCAAAACAAGGCCGGTGACCCTATGTTTTTATTTCATTTTTCATATATTATTAGTATGTATTACTCAAATATAAATTTTGAGCAAAAGTTATTAGATGGAAAAAAATCAGCAAAACTGCCGCAACACCCCTTAATCTGGGAAACGTGTTTGTCCATGCACTCACATTTAACCGTAGGAGTATCCATTGTTGCTTGAATGGTTTCTAACTTTCCAAGTTTTTTTTTATCAATATTATCCATCCTGCTTAAAAGCATTGTTAGCAGAGCGTTGAAATCTGTATTTTGCTGTGAATACATTGTGAATACATTGCATTTGGCGTTGTCGGCATATTGCATTGTCCATACCCCGGCGAAGCCATGTTCATAAATTGATTACTGTTGAAATTACTGTTACTGTTAAAGTTACACGGCTGTGGTGACATTGAATTCAAACATTGACTTGCCTGCAGAAATGAACCGTTTATCTGTGGGTTTATCTGTTGCGGCTGAACAACGTTATTAGGCGTGGATGTCGCTGCTCGTGAGATATTTGTACAGCTTCTGTTAAACGCCATATTGCCCTTTGGACATGTACTCTTTCTCTTATGTGTTTGTACTGGAACTGTCCCAGATGAACTGTTTTATTTTTCTATTTCGAGGCTTTTAAACTCCTCGTAACATATGTGCACGCATTTTACACTCATTTTCACCTTTCATTTATTGTTCATATCGTTTATTATTAATAACAATAATATTAATAAAATATATAAATTTATTTCACTGAAAATGTTCCAAACTACCGCACTTCACATTACATTTATATTTTAATTTGTTTGTCAGTGGCAATAACTGACGATTTATGGATGTAATATCACATTAAGTTAGATTACTTCTCAGCAACAGGTAGTTTAAGTTTATGTTGTTGATCAATTCACTGAAACGACATTTAACCTTTACAATACATTTAAATGAAATAATATCAATCAGTTTTATATTTGTGATATCAGATTTAATGGACGAACTCATCAATTTCCTTACAAATTATATATGATATGAATAGCATTCTTAGTTTAATAAATGATAGACTTGTTAAGTTACAACGAATACATACAAACCGTTCCGTCTCGTTAATTAGCCTGACTGTTTCTGATGTATATCTATACATGTGTAACGTGTTTTAATATGCAATTAACTATAACGCAGTAGATCTGAAAGTCAACTCGAATCGTTAAATAAAGTTGATGATTTATCCTCATTTTGCAAATTTGTTTTTGCAAGTATTTATGCACTTACGATATCTTTCTTGAAACACAGCAAAATAAACACAACTTTTTCAGTTTTGTGGCTTTATCGTAATTTAACATTTTCTGACGTTATCAAAATAAAGAAAAGGCTTTGTTGAACGGTTAACATTTATATCAATTTGCTTCTCTAAAAATTGCTAGATAAAGAGACGTGCTCCATTCGCTACGGCTAGTGATTCAGAATATCTTCATTTCGCTTAAAACACGGTGTTTACACTGCATTCACGTAGTATTCTCTGTACAACATTGCATTTTTTGCTTGTTTTCTTCCACATCACGCATATGCTAAGAAGAAATGCATGTACGGTGAGCTGTACTAATAATCAGTACTGACATTCTTAGTTATATAATCAGAAGTTTTCAGGCGGGAAAATACATGTTCATGAAGTTTGTACATTGTGCTAATAATTGCAAAATTCAATTTAAATTACAAACATTACTCGTTGCGAATGTTAATAGCGAAGACATTGCTCATCGGACATAAGCATTATTAGTCTATTAAGTAATGGCGGGAATGTATCTTGAGTGAAAGACGTCTGCTAATATATAACTATTACCATTAAACGCCTACTATGACTATTACCAATAAACGAGGACGCTTTAGTGGATCACTTTAAATAATGTTCGATTCATTTGATCATTAAACCACCAAGGCGCGTATTAACATTTAACTGCTTTGCTTTTAACAGCGTCTTGAGTATACCTTTATAATTTCAGAATATTGGCAATGTAACTGCCCTTATAATTCATTTTAACATATATAATTACTGGAGTCATAATGCGTTTATTTCCTTAAAAGTAAATAATCAACTGTTAAAATTCCGGCAAAATATCATATGTTTTGTCCGTCTAAATATGAGCCGACTCATGTAAAAGTGTGCATTATGCAATATGCAATTCTCAATTGCACAGTCTGGTCACGAGCTAAGCTGTCCGCTTTAAAGTCATGCAAGTTTATATGGTCTCATTAGCGGACAAGGTCATACGACTGATACGACTGCGTTTATGTGCAGGCTTGCCTGGAGCTTCGCTGGTTTACATGGTATAAGATCCATTTTTGAATTACGCCGGTCATATATATATATATATATATATATATATATATATATATATATGTATGTATATATATCCTGTTGCATAAATCGTAGCAGTAGTACATTTTATTAACTCTATTGAGTTCTTTTTTCTGAAGGATTAGTTGTTATCATAGAATCATATATTATGGTTACAATTGTAATGCTTGTTTTCATCAGTCGCGTTTATTCAATTGGAACGCAGGTGTACAATACAAACAATTATTTCTTTCATTGCTCGAACTTTTTGCCTTTGCTACATTTTAACTTTTTGTCACGAGCAATAACTGAAAATGTATGGATACAATATCACATTTCTTTGATTACTTCTCAGCAACATATACTTCTTTTTTGTTTGTTAAATAATTTACCGAAGAGCCATCTAACCTTCACACATAATTAAAATGAAGAAGAACTTGATGAGTTTTATGGACGAACTCTTTATATGTATGTATGTATAACGTGTTTGAACTTGTTGTAATTAACTATAACTAAGTAGGTCTGAAAGGAAACTCGAATCATGAAATAAATGTGATAATGAATCCTTCTTTTTGCAGAATTAGTTTTTGTGCATACTTCATGATATTTTATTATGTATTTCAACATCACGTGGGAATTGACAAACACATAAACTCATTTGCATAAGCTTTCAATAAACACCTCGAAATGAAGAAATCTCATTAAGTTTGTTGGAGTCTTCGTAATTTAATATTGTTTGACATTATCAAAATGAAATGAAAGCTGTATGTAATACTCTTATTCTATACATCGCTAGTATTCTATTCAGTAAATGACTTGTGATACTTGGTATGATGTAATTCACGCACATGCTAATATTTAAAACAAGTACATCTTACCTGTATTAGTAATCAATACTGAAGATCTTCGTTCCATAGCCAGTGGTTTTCAGGCGGACAAATTTTGAAAGACATTTTTTTCATAACGATTACTCTTTGTAAACTGTTAATTACTAAGACTTTGATAATTGAACATAATCATTTTTAGACCACTAACTAATGGTGACCATATATCTTTAGTAGATGACGTCCGTTAATGCCCATATTACCTATAAACGCCTATTACTATAAAAGATAAGCGAGGACTCTTTAGTGCGTAACTTTAAAGCTTTTATGATTCATTTAATCAGTAAATCATGAAGAAAATGCCTCTTATGAACGTGTGTCTACGTTGCTTTCACTAGCGTCTTGAGGTTTTCTCTGTAATTGCAGAATCTTCAAGAAATGTCTTTATGTTTTGTATCGATTTGCACATAACTGACATAGCGGCTTTTTGTCTTGAAGTGATGTTACGAATTAAACGTTGTACCATTCAGCTTCTACAATGATAGTCGGAAATTGAAAATTGTCTTAAATTACTACAGCTTTGTTGTTTTTTCTGTCGACAAAACTGAACAGATGTATTTTAAATATATGACACGCACATTTCTAACCGGCTTTGTTGGTAACAAATGGTAGGACTCTGGCGACATGAATTTATATAAAACTGGGTATTACACAAATGGTGTTATTAAAACTCGTTTGGTGTTATTTGTTGCAAGAAAGTACCTTCACGCACTTCAATCTACGTCCATTTTGATACACATCTTGTTTGTGTTACTGACATCTATATCAACGACATTTACAAAGTCTTACTCTTTATATTAATACTACCACTTCTTAGCGTACGCTAACTTCTGTTGCTACTACTTTTACAATTATTATCAATCATATTACTGATTCTGATACACCTGTTAAACACCGTTACTGCTAATGCTTCTGTGACTGCTTCTTAAGGCAAAATAACTGCACATATCGACATACACATTTCTGAGTTGTAAAAGTTGTTCCGAAAATATACACGTGCACTTGTTAAGTAATAATGTATTAACAGACAGCGTGTTTGATGTCAGTTAATCATTAATTTATCAATTAACCTACTAATGACCTGACCGCTGATAAACTGCTAAAAACTACTATTTGACTGATGCGCAATAGCCTGTAAATAGGTGCACAGTGTTGCAGCTGCATGGCGTACATTAAAAAAGAAATACCGCGGTTATATTGTTTATAAAGGACAATTTGCAAATACACGCTCACCTGTAAGACAAATCAAATAGTTATAACATGGAAATACGGTAACTTAATGTAAAGGGTCAAATTCTCTATATCGTATCAATGTTTGTGTCTATTATGGCTTTTTATTCGTCAAATAATTTGAAGACACCTATACACTATATATGTACGAATAAAAAGTTGTATGATGGTTGTTCCTTTTTGGAACTGCACAAATATGTTTACTTTTACCTGATAGAGCTTTTCGGCTGTGCATCTTTATACTGAATATCATGGCATATGTGTTTCACTTGATATTTAGAGTGCACATTATTGCATTTGTTTTCACTAAGTTGTATGCTCGGTGTATAATTGACCATACTGATCAGTTTACATATATTTGTTATGATATAAAAGACCGTGATATTTACGTCCGTAACATGGTGCATTACTACTAAATAAATGTACAAGGTATCATTTAAGTATAATGTTTCACCAAGAGTTCGTAATGGTAATGTTGATGGTAAATAGGGGTAAGCTTTTGATGCCTGAACGAATACCAGTCAAATGGCGATTACATGTTAAACCATTTGCATTTTATCTGTGACAGTGAACATAACCCTGCACATTAATCACCCGAAAATTATTTCCTGATTGTTAAATTAATTAATTAATTAATGACGTATTTAAATTATTTTCGTGAATTTTGGTGAGAGTAGTAACAATCTTTGGATTGCAAGATTCATGAATATATATTAAGGTATAATTCCAATTTTCTGCTTCTAAACTTGTTTTGTATTTCTCATGTTATACAATTATTTTGTCTAACAAGCAACACTTCAATATAATTGTGTTTATTTCCATGTTTTAATCAATACATGAAACTTAATTTCTGAAATTAAAAAATAATGCTTATGTACATTTGAATGAAATGTTTCATAAACATTCTTGTATGTGTTGTTGTTGCAAAGAATAGAGAAAAGTATTGAAGCTTTCTGGAGAATACATTGTCGTTTCATTTCAATCTAGTCGCATTAATGTCGATTTGAATAATATGACAGAGATCATTATATCATCCGTCATGCTTTAATAACAATTGACAACTAATATTGACCAAAAATTGAAAGGTAAAGGCATGACAAAGCCAGTTAAATTATATGTTATATTTTAACAGTTTGTTTGAAGAAATGTCATCTATAGAATAGTGCACAGCTAAAAATACGAGTATGCCTAACGATGTTAAATTATGCATGCAAAGAGAAAATGCAAATCTGTATTTATCATGAGGATCTTAGTTGCAACAACAAATTTAGATATGTGGATGTAAATAGTGCTAGCTATATTTAGCTATACTAGAAACACTTTTTATAACGAGATATCGAGATTACTTAAATACAATAAGATGTACTTATTTTTAAGCTTTTAATAACAATTCATAAGTAGATAACGTCAAGAATTAGTATCTAAGCGGTAAGAACAAAACGCAAAGAATCGAAATGCAAACCGCGTACATGACACTGCACGCACTCAATATTATTAACCCTTTGCATGCTGGGAAATTTGTCGTCTGCTAAAATGTTGTCTGATAAATTTCTAAAATTAGCATTTTCTTCAATTTTTTCCCAAAGAATACTATCAGAATAGCAAACAGTTTGGATCCTGATGAGACGCCACGTTCTGTGGCGCCTCATCTGGATCCAAACTGTTTGCAAAGGCCTTCAAAATCCGGTTCCAGCGCTCAAAGGGTTAATCATTAACATGCTCATTTCCGAACATCAAAACTCGATAAGTGGTTAACGACCCTAACTTCCATAATTACATGTGTACATAAAGCCATTGTGTTCGAGTACTTGATATCTTTCAAGCTTTTGCATTGTCATTTTAAACTAGAAGTGTGGCAAGCCAGTTATATATTATTAATTGGGATAACCAATTATAGTGGACAAACTACTACTAGCATAACATATTTAATAGTACTGTATTATTGAAGGCCCGAAAATGAACATTGTTACCAAACGCAATAGAATCGCGTGACCATAAAACCCTAATATAAGACAAATAATCACATGAAATCCCCCAAGAATATCAAGTTTATCCTATAATATTTTCAGAAAATGATAGTCGCTTTAACCACCGTCGATTTCTCACTAAGTTAGATCATTGTTCGGGTCATACCAGTTCCTATTATTATGTATTGATATTTGCTCATTACAATATATTGATTTAAGTATTCCTTTGAATGTAAGTTGCTATCTTCGTTTTCCCTTGAAACTCCGCTTATGGGTCAGTCGTATCGGTTCGTGTTGGTAATATTGCAGCACATTGACTATATGAGCCGCGGTCTGGCACATCGGGGCTTAATGTATGTGCGTAAACTGTCGTCCCAGATAAGCCTGTGCAATCTGCACATGCTTATCTGCAACGACACTTTCCGCTTTGATTGACTATTCCGATTAAATGAAGTCTCTTCTAAACAAAAATCCAAGTCTTTATGACTTCAGAGGCTAATATGGATGGACACTTAAAGCACTTGCTATTTAGCCCCGTTTATCCAGAGAGCTGGTCATCTTCATTCGAGAAGTGTTTGTTGAGTGTCTTTGTCGTGAGCCGGCATTCGAGTATTGTGTTGTACTGTATTATCGACAGATAGTCCACGGCAAAGCTATTTTTAATTACCTGCTTACCTTCTCTTTTCTCACATATTTTACGCAATACTTTGTTTGTTTACGAAATAAGTAAAATCAGACGGAATAAATGAAAAATGAAACAGAATACTCTTGTTGATGAAATCACGAGCACAACTGATCATATTAATAAATAAATTCATACTTGTATTTACTTTTACTGAGATGCGTGGTTATGTAATTGCATTTTTATTAAAATGTATTGATATTGCTTTCTTTTTATTTAAAATGAAAACTACCTGAATGTTGATGGTATTTATGAACTGTTTATATATCGTGTAGACGTATATGTATTTGCATGTGTGTGTTTATCGATGTGTTTACATATTAAATGTATGACACAAAGTTTAATATGAACTTAAAAAAGTATTTTAGGTAACAAATTTGATGATATGTTTACCATAACGAACTGAAAATTAAGGTTTCGTTTTAAAAAACCACGTTTATGTCTTTATTTAATCAAGTTGATTATGAACGGCAACATATAAATTTTATTTTATAGAGTATATGTCAGTCGCTTAAAATGAGATTAAATGTCAATTTATGTAAAAACTTAACGTTCTTCTATAATGGTCAATTCACTTGTGTCAGTATATCAACTGTGTTTTCACATATGCTGAAACCTGACAGTCTAAGCCAATAAAGTCTACGTAAGTCCACCTTCACAGTATTGTATCTCACTCAAAGTTAAATAAAGTAAAACCGATTAAAAACGTCATCAAACGAATTTCCTTGGTGACTTGTTATTGTTATATCTACTTTGTTCAATTGATTCAATCACTATCAATGCAACTACATTATAACTATAAGTACTCTTGTCATTATATGTTGATGATAATTATTCTGATATTTAAACGAATCAATAACCATATAGTACATTGTATTATAAAATAATGAAACTACATACACATAATCAGGAGAGAAATTCTTATTCATACCCGCTAGTCTTTTTTTAAATACAAGTGAATACCTGCCTATAAAATATAGGTCGATTAATACAACAACACATTAAATGTCTATCTACTTTTCTTTATTAACAAAAATTACCATACAGAGGGTCTAAGCAAACCATTTTAGTTACGAAAATTAATGACCATTTTTGATTTGCCACAAACCCCCGAGCATTAAGCGTTCGTCTAATGCACACAACTTGTTATGCACGGGTTTTATTAGCAAAGGTCAGTTCTGACGAAAACGAGACTCTTAATTCGAAAAAGGAAAGTGTTGCAATATATTTCTTGCGCAGGGCAAGCACCTCTACTTCAGCCGCGTCATGATAAATTGGGTATTATGCCGTATGCGACAGGGCTTGCTCCTGACCAAACTACGCGAATGCACAGCTACTTATAATGAATGTTTTAGAACAGTAATATTGCACGCTTACGAATCAATAAATCATCCGTTTAGGTCTGCCTGTGTTGCATTTATCATCGGTTCGTATAGACAATTTTCATTAAAAGCTGCATTGATTGGCGAAAATGAGGCCTCGCTTCCTTTGAGGTGAACCCATATAAAAAATAACTAGTTTGCCCTTCAGCTTGAATGGTGATCGTCTGAACGGTAAAATGATCTAATATTAATTCAGCTTTGTTATTTTCACTGTCGACATAAATGACAGTACGTGTTTTCAAGATCTTTTCTCAGGAATGTTTTTCAGACTTTGTTGGTAATGCTTGGGTTCATGGTGAATTTAATATATATCAATACACAAAGTGCATTTAACAGTTTTGCAAGTATTTGTTTCGCGAAGTATTGCCTAATGAAACCTCTTATTGTCATATTTTCGGACATGCTTGTTCGTTGTCATCACTCTTGTTGTATATACTAATACTGCTTCTGTTTATGTCATAACGTCAATTTTAAGCTCGATAGAGACGGATAGGCGATTGCAGATCACGTGTGCTATAAGCATGATTGTGTCATCATTTCGTTCCAAAGTTCTATGCATAATGAACAATCAATGCTTTATAACATGCATACCCCCATACGAAGTAAAGGCAATATACTGGAACTACCGTTGATGCCTGTTCGTCGGTATGTTTGGCTATCTGTATGTATGTCCTTCCTTTTGTGTGTCTTTGTGCGAGCTCCAAGTATCTTTCTGAATGTTGCCATCTCGAACACTAGCCTTTGCATTTCTTCAGCTTTTCTAGTCCACGTTTCGCATCCGTATAGGGCAAGTGGGACTCTGAGGGCATTATACAGTCTCAATTTGGTTTTCTGATTGATGTGTTTGTTCTTCCAGATGCTGTCCAAGTCGCTCATGGAGCTCAATGCTATGGCTGTTCTCATCCTGATGTCTTTCGCGCTGTCACATGTTGTAGTAAAGGTCGATCAGAGATATTTTAAGCTGTCTGTATGTTTTAGTTTCTTTCTTCGGAGCAGCATTCCCTCGTCCACACTCTTCTTCATTGTTTGCTCCGATGTCGAATTTAGAAGCATCCACTCGGTTTTGGTGTCGCTTATCTCTTTCCCGTACTTTGAGCTGACGCTATCCACTCTATCCAGGAGGAGCGGTGCTTGACTGCGAAATTCAGCCATGAGACCGATGTCGTCTGCAAAACGTATGTTGTTAATCGTTCTGCCATTCACACAAACTCTATTGTCTCCCAGTCCTTCGAGCGCCTCCCGCATGATGTGCTCCAGATAGATGTTGAAGAGATCCGGTGACGAGATGCAACCCTGTCGTACACCGAGTGCTTGTTGAAACCAATCTGTCACATCTTTTCTGACTCGTATGGCGCTCTGCGTATGTGATTGCATTAGTGTATGTTTAATAGTCAATGCATTACACACACATCCTTTGTAAAGACCGTTCCTAGGCGTTGACCACAAAACGTTGTCATTTGCATGAAATAAAAGACATGCGGATAAATATTTCTCTCCTGGTAATATTTCCTCAGTTTTATTATTTCCATGAAGCAGCACTGAGTCTTAAAATAAATAGAATGTAATAAAATACATTTTAAACGTGAAAAACATTTCAAGAAAGGTCTGCTATATGTTTTTTTTTGTTGTGTTGCAAACAGAGACAAATATGTTTTTATTCCGCTATATGAGCGATGTTGAGAATTCAATAAAGTGAGGGGCATCATGTATTGATTGGAGTTGTTATCGACTATATGCTTAAATGACAAAAAGAACATTGAAAAGGAAACTTACATTTATTGGAACTAGACAGACATTCTAATGCTAGAATCTATGTTTAAATTGTTGTTGAAAACTATTTGCTGACAGAAAGGTTCATACAAATGCGGTTAAATGCAATTGTGTTTATCTTTGTTTATTTTAAACATGGCTGTATCCTTATATATAAATTAAATACCTGGCTTAATGTTATATCATACATCCCTGTCGAAACGAAATGCAAAACTAATATTTGGAACCGTACGTCATCAATACCACTTGTTCAATGACCATTTATTTCTGGACATCAAATGACAATTATTAGTAAATGGGCTGTATTTCCATTATTGCCATTATTCAATTATGCATTGGGCCTGTTTACTCCTGTTCTTGTTATCGTATTTATAGCATAATAATGCTCATCCATTTTCTGGATGCTGAATGCAATTGTTTGTTTAGCCAACGAAGATATGTGACTATTATTTAAATTCCTTTTCATCATATTTGGATTGGCTCCTTATTGCTAAAACAAATATTAATTCTTGTTGATAAACGATTATTGCCTTGATTTGTTGTAATTGTTTGTAGAAAATAATGATGGATCAATATTTTGTAATGGAATGTTTGAAAGACAATTAGTCGTATGATGCATTCAGTTTTATCAGAATGAACATGACATAGCTGTGTAATGGAAGATATACATTTGTTAAGTTCAAATAAGCATCCATATCTCTACTTGCCACTGGTATTAGATATGTAATAATGTGAATCCATATTTCTGAATTCGTCTTTGATTTTGAAATATATTCCGAATATTTGGCTTACTCGTCACAAAACACGTTAATGATACAAACGGACAATATGAATGTCCTATAGCTGGCGTTTTTAACCAACACAAATCGTTGAGTCGAACAGGATATACGTTATTTGGAAAAAAATATTCTGCAATCTATTAGAAACGGATGAAAATCAATACGCCGAATTCTAAGAATAAAATCATTTAGAGCGAACCCACAATAATGTAAAATCAAATAAATACTAAAAGCAAAAAGATGCTAGCTGTTTCAAAGAAACAAACAACTCCTAAACTGAGCATCGCGTGACCATAAAGCGTTTAAATACAGCCTACCATGGCAGGCAATGGCACACGTAATTAAGGCAATCTATATTCCATTATCTGAAAATGATATTTCCTTTCACTATCGTCGTTTGATCTGCACGATAGCGTGGTTTACGGATCTTGCCAGTTCCTAAACAATTTTTCATAACAGTATATTGATTTTAGCGTTAAATTCCGTTGAATGCAAGACGCTGTTACGCTTTACACTTTAAGCACAGGGGCGAGGCGAGGCAGTCAAATCGGTTTGTGTTGATGGAATAACAGAACATTGGCTTTATTCAGTGGATTAGAGTTTGTTAAACGTATAGTTCGTGGACCATTATGATGCTTTTGTATTGACCGGTAAGCTATGTAAGCAGTTTTGTACGGATGTGTTATGGGGATTTGCACACATTATGTTTGATTAAGTATATTTGTCGCGGTTGTTGATTGTGTGAATGCTTACTGGTCTGAAAACAAACTTATTATAATTCATCCTTCTCTGTTTAAATAATAATAATTCACTATTAACTTATCGGTAGTATTGCATTGTATAGACAATTTTTCGCTTATCTGCAATAAAACGGAGGACAGCAAGAATTACTCTCCTGATTATGTTGCTCAAATTACATTTCTAGTTACATCTAAGCCAGTTAACAAAGTCAAATCAAAGGCGTTTAAGGCTTAACGAACAATATATTTGGCTGCGATGTTCTTTTTTTGTTGCTACATCGTTATTACGAATTCGTTCTATCTACTGCGTGTTATTAATTTTAACGTTGTTATATATGTTTGATTGCACAGTCTTATAAGTGATAACCCTTTCAATCGTACATGTTTCAATGAAAAAAAAACACCATGAAATCGCTTTACCAAAGTAAATTATTATTTGTAAAACATGATTTCAAAGGCGTTTTATATATCATACAACATTATTAATCGCCCGTTAACACCAATAATCTTCGATAACACACTGTTTTAAAATCATGAACTTAACAAACTGAGATTATTAAATCTCAAGCCGTGTACTGTTACATATTATAAAGGAAGCATGCTTAAGTATATAAACTTAAAGTTCTTTTGATTTAAGCGAATACTGAAGTGATATCGGAATTTACTTTATGGAAAGTGCCTCCTTTGAAATGTATTACATTCTCGACTATACTAAGCGAATTTCGGTCTATTTTATTGGCATGTGCTATAAAATATAACATACTGGCCGAGCATATGTTTTGCGAAGATAAAAGACTGATCAAAAAATGGCCTAACGAGGTTTAAGTGGTTTAGTTTGTTTTGGACAACATAAATATATAACGCATAGATAAACTTTACACGCACGTGTTATTCCAGTACCACACCGTATTTGCATACAACTATTTAACTATCAATAGTACCACACCGTATTTGCATACAACTATTAAACTATCAATATGATGAATGGCAAAGAAGGTCAAGCATTGAAAAAAAATAAAAAATGCGCCATTCATGCATTAATTGTTCCACATATACATGCATTATCTATACACATACCCATACAAAATCCCACTTCCTAGCCGTACTATTTGTATTTGATATTGTTCCATTTTGCTTTACTCGTACACAAATACTATAACAATTTGAAAACAGTGAATACTTCATTTCTAACACAAGGCGAAAGTTCACATTGTGGGAATGTATTCTGTATCTCACTACATGTTTTCGAATTGATTTATGTTTTTTTCGGTAATTTGGGCAAGGAAAGTATCAGGACTATTATATTTAACACTAAGAAAACTGGCAAAAGTCGTATACATTGACTCTTAATACATCATATTCGTATAATGTGTAGTTCATCTGAATATTAACAGATTTAATTAGCGCTATTGTGTTATGTAGTGGAATTATCCTTTTATAGCAAGAACTAGTGAAAAAGTGGGAATATATCTTTAAAAAACAACAACACAAAACTGTTATTATCAGTCGATGTTTTTTGTTTATTGTATGACTATTCTTATTTGTGTGTTTCAAATTTTTGTCAAGATAAATAACTGAAGATTTATTCACATAATATCGAATTGATGATTGATGGTTTTGATACATATTCTTACATATACGTTTCAACATGCGAATAGTTAACAAAAACATATTCTCGTTGTTATATTATATATTATTTCTGAATTTCCATAGCGCATACATCAATTTAATGTCGGAACAATTGACCTATAACGAACACCGATACACGGCTACGCTTTAACGCTTTAACGCTTTAACGCGTTTACACTATACATAATTGACCTTTTATTTTATCATTAAGTTATAGCGACAAGGGCTTATATTTTGTATTTGTTTGTGTAACTTTCAACAACATTTTAAGTTTGAATTTGCAATCTTGGCGTCGTAGGAAATATCATTTAAAGTTGTATCTATGTTTTTAAACCTGGCATGCGTTATTACTCCAGAACTCGTCATTAATGTCCCAGTAAAGTATAGCTATGTTACGCACAAAGAATTCAACAACGTTCTACTATTAATACTACTAGTACTTCGTCTACTACTACTACTACTACTACTACTACTACTACTACTACTACTACTACTACTACTACTACTTATAATAATAATACTCAAACATAACATCACTCGCATTGTGTACTCAATATTTCATTGCATTGACTGTTGTTGTTAAAAAGGAGACGTCCGTCGATGCGGAGACAAATGTCAATATATTGGCGACTTTGTGTAACACCGTTCGCATTTAATCATAGTGAACGTGAAGATATATTGAAAGATCTGTTTTACAGCTTCCCGTTACATTGGAACAGTCGATAATTAATTATCCTGTGATATTGTCATGTTTGCTAAGGTACTAAATGAATACGAGTGAGGAAAGAAACACTAATTTGTTATAAGTTATTGAAAATGCGTAAGGGTGACACGAACTTTAGAAGATGTCTATTTAAATTTAGTCAAACATTGTTTTGAACGGAAAATATAGCATTCTGACAATGTAAATTTTGATGTAAAATTTCATTACATCATACAGTTTGAAAGCAACAAATAAAAGTTCTCCATTAGGTATTTTTAAAAGAACATGTTCGCTAATGCAGGCAATTTTACTATGTCATCGGGCATTTAACAGACTGATGTACTGATTGTTCTTGAAATGCATTATGATGATCTGGATGTTTACTCCCCAAAGCTAGATCTAAACCCAAATACTTAATATGTATCGTTTCAGTGACCCCAGCGTTATTTATATGTTGAGGTTCCATTTCGCTTTGAATGTATTGCACAATAGTTTATGACCGATTGATATTAAATAAAAGACTTGCAGACACATAGTTACGTTTATTCTGATAATAGTTCTTGAATGTCATTTGCATGTATTTGGTTATACAGATCTACTGAAGTTTCATTAGCCTATATACTTAGTAGTTAAATCTACTCAAGTTTCATAAGCCTATAAACTTGGTAGTATAAATCTACTTCAGTTTATATGCAGCTTTACCACTGGTTATCATGCATACTACATAGCATGTTTGCAACTAAGATAATACGTATAGTATGTTTAACCTCCTCATCAACACATGGTGCGTAAAAATCTAATAAAATGATTATAAGATTCAGTAGTTAATAATTGATCATGATTATATCAAACTATTCAATTAATTTGATAACAACTTAAAAAGGTAGGTCATGTACATAAAAATATCTTTCTTTATCTATTCAATGTCACCCATTGTAGGAATATTCTTGAAATAACACTTGCATGTGTTAACGTTATTTTAAGTAAGCTCGACATTAGAAAATATTGTTGAAATGCAATGCAACCGCTTGTACGGAAATGTACATCTCCAGTACCACTTTTACCACTTGATCGATACATACTAATTAGTGGCAATCGTCCCGTATTCTGATTGTTACATTTGTGTACCGGACCACATTGTTCGAGTGCTTGTTAAGGTATAAAGCCCTGAAACAGAGCAGAATAATGCTCATAAGTTGATTACATGCTAAATAGATTAGTGCTTTAGGACCAGGATATGTTGTTATAATTTTTTAATCGCATTTAATGAAATTTGGAATTGGACGTTTTGATTCTGAAAACGTATTAACAATTAACACGTATCGACAAAGGTTTGGAAATTATTGATTGAAATGTGGTTTTGTAGAAAAGAAAGATACATCCAATATTAATTATGATTGGGGTGCCTAGCGATGCATGACTTGTGCAATATTTTACGATGTTATGAACGATATTCGTATACTCGTTTATGTTATACACGTTTCAAAGTATATGTGTACAAATAAGGAACATTTATTTGTTATAAATATTGGTATTTATAATTAATTTAACCACTCATTTTAAATCAGTGATACATATTTGCTTGTTCTGTGCTGGTAGAATTAATCAATTTCACATATGGTAATTGAATTACTTAAAATATAAAGATAATGTTCAATTTATATAGAAAACCAAATAAAAGACACAATACAACTTATAGCAAAGAGACAGTACTTGTTTCCATGACGCCCAAAATCGCGTGACCGTACAGCGTTAAATTCAACGTATATTGGCAGGAAATCCCCGATGTAAATTAATGCGATTTTATTCTATTATCAGAAAATGATATTTCTTGTCACTATTGTCTGTTGGTCGGCACGGCAGCGATGTGTACGGATCGCGCCAGTGCCTAACTATTTGCTCATTACATTCTATTGATTTGGCATTGTCTAACGTTGAAAGCAAGTCGCTCGCTCAGTTTTCACTTGAAGCACAGCGACGTATGGAGCCGGTCTTATTGGTTTGTGTTGCTGGAATAGCAGAGCATTGACTCTATTCATTGGATAAGTGTTTGTTCAGCGTATAGTTCGTGGATCGGCATTCGAGGATTATTACGATTTGGTTATTGTGAGTAAATCTTTCTGGTAGGTTTCATTATTTAGTTTGGTACGGACATCAGTAAGATGCGTCGCGAAGACTTGCACACATTATGTTTGGTTTTGACTATATGTGTCGCACACTTTTTTTCAACGGTTAGTATTAAAATAAATACACTGTATATATAGCTCATCTCATGTTTGTCGTTTTGGTATTTATATTTGATACATGCATTTATCACTTTTCGTCATTTGTTTTTATAATTGGTGAAATGAAACGCATTGGTCCTGTGTTGTTATTTCAAAATTTGCGTTTTCGTTTCCATATTCAACGTATCATTTACTCATTTGGTGCATTATTGTGTCTATACTTTTGTTAATTTATTACACAGTTATTTAAAGCATTATCAATACTTCATACATAACCGTTATCGAAAGTCTCTAGAAAACAAAAGCGGTTTATGCATAATGTTTGACTTGTCCATCAATGAGTATAACAATTGAAGTATTGCCTCTGTGGATGTCCATTTCATAAACACACAAAATTACGCAAGATCAGAAAATTGTTTGAGAGCACAATTATATTTATTGTATTACATTATACACTTTATCATACATCTTTCAGTTTCCATTAAAGAAAACTTTATATAATTTTATATTTTTGAACAAGCGACCACGGTTCCTCGCATTATAGTGCTTAATTAAATGAATATATATATTGTATTCACAATAAATTAAGTTTTCGGCTAGCATGGTTTGGTTTAAACTACTATTACAATATTTCAATAGTGCGCTTGTATTTGGAAAAATCATTGAAGGCGTCAATATTTACCGTCTTCTTATGATATGTATAACACGATTCACAGACGTTTAGTAAGTGTTAGAAAAACTAACTCGTTTATAGGTAAATGTTTTAAGAGCCCGCTTTTTTTAAATCAACCCCTTGCGCTTAACACACTCACAGATGTTTAATTGTACAAGCGTTTGTTTTAGCTTCAAACGTGTGTGCATGCCAGTCGTTTATTGTGTTTATAGAACGCTTAATGCCTCCATATCTCATAACGTACTTAAGTGACCGTTAAATGTACATTGCTTATTCGTGTTTGTTTTCACAGTTTCCTCGTTTATACCACGTGCATTAATTTATATTAGTGAGGGACTAATGTTATTAATCATCAAAACACATGTTATAAATTATAAATACCAGCCATGCCTTATTTTCGTGATTCTTAAACTTTGAGCAAGAGCGCGCAAAAAAGGCATATGGGTATTTTCCAGTGAGTATACGAGAAACGCGTAACTATAGCGTTATGATAAACTGAACATATACCAGGCATATATACTACACGTATCACACCATAATTACCGATAGATATTCAAAATAACGACACAATACAACACAGTTAAAACAAACTACGAATTATTCTTTGTTTATATCATGTCATATATGTACAATATACAAAGACCGATCTTATATGATTGCAATGAACGTCGTACCTGTATTATGCCGACATTATTTCTGCATTATACAATCACCAATCATGCACGATTTCTACACATTCACGCACATAATCCCACATCATTACCATGTCAGACCTATTATCATCATATTGGCATGTTTTATTTCCATTCAAATTTTACAACCATCTACAGTCAATACGGACCTTGAGAGAACATTAACAATCTGATTTGTAACACATTGTTCGTGCCTGATTTCTATACAGTAAAACGATTATTTCATGTAATGTCAAAAGCAAAAGTGGGTTTAATTTAGGCCACTATTTTGGCAAATTGTACTGTTGGAAAACTGGCACAATACCGAATAGTTGTATAGTATGTGAACATATGCTAGCATATTGAAGAACGCCATGTAGGAACACATTAAATGAACAACACAGCGTTATAACGACGATCAATCGTTTTAAATCACGTCTTATAATAAAAATGTATCTTATGTTGAGGATATTTGATCCGTTTTAATCAGTAAAACATATTTAATCAGACCTCATGTGTGAGCGTCAATAACTGCAATAAAGTTGTATTGCAACAAAAAACATTACAGTAGTTGAATTTGACCACCTGACATGAATATTAACTGGATATTTTTTTATATAATATCCTGTGTTGTTACATTACTTTTTAAAGCAATCATTCACACATGAGAGGTGTTTGTGTTTGTCATATTCACTGCTAAATAATCAGAAATTTATTTAACAAAATGAAAGTAGAAGTGTTTTTCATTTTTTATATAAGATCGTCATTATTAAATGAATAGTTGTGCTATACTTATAGTTTTATTAAGTAAACAATTTGTGAACACATGTTTTTTTACATTACACAAGCGCTAATATAAATGTAAATCAATGACATGTATATGATGCGGCTTTTAATTTATTTCTTTAAAAGCTTAATATGTAACGTTCAATTTAACTTTATCATTTAATCATACCGACACTTCTTCTCGTGTTTCTGTGTATATTCTTTTAGCCGTTCGAGTTTGCTTTCCCACTTTTGGAGTCTGAGATAATTTAAATTAAAATCTGCATCGATCGGCGAATGGCTGGTATCGCGTCTTTTATCCTGAATTTCTAAATCAAATCATCCATTTCTCCCTTCAGGTTCAATGGCGATCGTCTGAACTGTAAAATGATCTTATATTAATTCACCATTGTTATTTTCCCCGTCGACACAACATAAACGGATGTCTTTTCAACATCAGACTCGCTTGCTTCTCACAATAATTGTAAGAAACGCTCGATTCATGTATTGCGACGTTAATATCGTTATATCAAACGGGAAATTCTTATTTTTGCCAGTCGAACCCGTATGGTTGTATGTTGTTGCATGAAACAGAGAAAAACGTTAAAATTACAACCAATAATGTACATATGTGCTTCGTTATAGGAACCTCTGTTACTTCTGACTATTGCTTCACAGGCATTTATATAAAATCTCATTCTTTTACCCTTAAATTAAATACCTCACTTTACTTGCGCCAATACTCCTACTGCTCTAAATACTTATTGTGTTACAAGTATAATTGTTGTATAAAGACCAATTATGTTCCACATATAATGAATTGTGTAGCAAACGCCTCTATTTCTATTGTTATCGCTACCGTTGATATTACAGCTACTTGTAATTCAAAAGAAATGTAAGTGCAAATGTTGACATGTACATGTATGATTAGTTTCCTTAGTCCCTTCATGTAGAAGTGCATGTTGTTATGATAAATAATGTATTAACTCGCGTCGACTTTGATGTAAGTAAACCACTAATAAATCACTAACATTTATTAAGGATCATTTATTAACTGATTAGAGATAACGGCATAGATATACGTGCACACTATTGCTGATGCATGATTTAGTATAAAGATTTTCGAGATAAGAGAAATACCGATGTGTAATGTGCCTCAACTCACTTACAGGTTTACCTGTAGATAAAAGGAAGTATCAAAATATACACATTTAGTACCTTAATTAGAATTTTGTTTCATGAACATGAAACGGAACTGACATTCTTAGTTGTCTCGATTTAATCAAGAACCAAGAATTGTAATTTCAACCAAAACAGAAAATTTGTAGTATTAATGTGTATCTTAGCTCGAACGTCTATGACTGTATTTTTTTTTATTTTTTTTTTTAATGAAATTGTTTGTAGCAAATGTGTTAGCTTGGCTGAATGGCAGTAAAAATGCGAATTAATGCAACACATTTTACCTTAAATCGCTGTGCAAATGAATCTATTTTGGGTGATCATTTCAGCGTCCCATTATTTTCAAACATATACACTTAAATAGCCGACGGTAATGCTTTGATCGCTTTGTCACTTCATTAACTTATAACCAATTAAATGAATTTTGAGGATGACTGGCACAAACCTTTGTAATGACGAATCAATACACGGAGACAACTTTGTATTGACACCTTTTCAGTTAAAACTGCTCTCTTTATGTGAATTGTTTATCTTAAACAAATGTTCAGATAATAATTACTTAATATTTCCTAATTAATTAATTTATTTCTTATTTATTTATTTACTTTTTAATCAAAAGTATTTTCAATACTAGATGTTTATATCCTAGTTGTTTTAGTAACACGGTAATACAAATGACATGATATGATATATATTAGTATGTGTTCACAGAACCGAGCAAATTATTAAAGATCCAATAGGACAAAAGGTTATCTTCATCTTATTAATATGTTGGCAATATTTCTTAATTAAAATGGCTGAGATAATAATATCATCGGATGTAAGCTCATGTGATTTAATTACTTACCGTCACATGATGATGAAACGGTAATTAAAAGTTAATGACGTGTTATGCCCTATTGAATTTCTTGATGCACAATATTCATCCTTTTTCAAATGAATGTTTAAGTAATGCATTCGATTTAAGGTTGCTTTCAATTCAAACAACGGTACGCGATAACACATATTTTTATGAAGATACTTTATAAATTAGAAATGTAAAATATAATCTGTGTTTGATTATTCGGATCCTAGTGTCAACATATATTTATTAGATAGTGTTATTATTCGTAGTTATCTAAGATATCTTAATTTACTATGTATTTAATATATTGTCAAGATACGTATTTGAATTTGTTATGTATGTATGTATGTATGTTATGCAAGTCTACACATGATGATTACTTGGAATGCAATTAGTTTGCTGACAATCTGTAACACATTATACACATTCTGATACAATATACTAGTTTGTGTGTTCACAGACTTTTACATAAGTTGAAACATTGAGAACAACGCGTAGATCAGTTCATGTAAAGTAGTGTCATTATTTTTTAGGGTTTAAATAAGAGTCCATGTTATACAATTATCTAGAATTGAACGTTTTAATAGTAATCCAATCGTTCATGGCGTTATACAACCAAATGAAACACATCTTCCAGACACGCCATGGAATTCGCTTGTGTTCAAACCGTTATAACCAGAACCACTTCATCAATGACCATTCATCGCTGAACATCAAATATCAATTAGAGGCAAACGGCCCGTATTTTTGTTATTGTATTTGTGCATCGTGCCACTTTGTTCGAGTGCTTGTTACGGTATTGAGCCGATTTGCAGAGCAGAATAATTCTACTGCGTTGTATGAAAGCTAAAAAGAATAGTTTGTAAGCTCACTGATATTGTTTATCATGTTGTTTAAAATCGCATCATTCAGAATCGGAATGGCACTTTACTGACTCGGAACAAAATGTATTACAACTTATTCACCAAGGTGTGATACGATTGTTATGGTATCGTAGTGTAGAAGAGAAAGATGCAGTATTAATTATGATTGGCATGCACAGAGAAGTATACTATTTGAACTTTTATAATGATTGTAAGGACACTATTTGTGTAATAGTTTATTAAAGACTCATTCATAATTGTATATGTACCACTTAGGTACTTACATTTGTTCAACACATATAAAATATTTAATGTGTTCGTTTAATTATCGATTTTAATTAAAGAGTTATCAAAACATGTGTTATACATTTTTATTTGAACACAAGTGTGTGTTTCTCTATTTAAAATTTCATTTCTTTGAATCAATATATTGCTTATTTTATTGCCTTGGAAAATACATGACTATAAATAAAAAAAAAACATATCGTGCTCAATAATAAAGGTAGATTTCATTTGTTATGTTGATATATTTGTTTATTTAACTATTTAAAATGAATGACGCAATTTTTTTTTAACGTGAATTGTAGTTTTAATTTACATATTTGGGTATTAGTTTTCATTGGCGAAATTAATATTCTTGTTTCTCAAATAAACGCCAAGTCAAAGTCGCCTTAAATGTGAGTAATGTATGTTATTTTTTTCCACATGAAGGTTACACATTCCTTCTTTTGCTGAAATGGTATATCCACTTGTTTTAATGCATCAAATGTGTACCTAAACACGGATAGTTAAGATTGACATAGCTAGTGTGTCCATCATCATTTATTTGACACAATGCCGCTATGATTCAAATAAAATTTAATAAAGCAAACCTTTATTGTTAATGATTGAAAAGACATTTACTGCGTTACACTTGCTGTTTTTGAACCATTATTACAATAAAGATACATTGTATGTTATAAGCAAAAGTCAACGGTAACCACAGCATGCTTCTTAATTCCATAATGAAACATGTTAAAACATATTGCTTAAGAACCGATAGCGCTCATATATAACCATGCGTGGATATTAATAACAATATATGTACCGATATTTAACAGTGTCTCGAGATTTATTTTACAATTTCGGAGTTTTAGATAATTTCATTAACAGCTTCATTAATTAGCATTGCGTCTTGTGTAGTGAAGTGCTTTAGCGAATTAACTATTTCACCCTTCGGTTTCCATTTAATATAAAATAATCTAAGATTACGTCAGCAGTGCCGTTTTTCCCGTCGACGCAACATGAAAGGATGTCTTTTCAATATCTGAACTGAATCGTTTTCTTATATCAAACGCAACATTTACAATAAGTATCAATAACAAGTACAATAGTCAATTTGCGCAAGATGATGCTTATCGACCAAATGCAAAAAATGTTTGGGTCGTATTTTGGAATCGCAGTTACAATGTACATATGTTATAAGCAAACAACATTGTTTACGAAAACATGCATACTATTCATAATGGCTAGTGTGGACCACACGCGCTTTTATACAGCCAGTACTGATAGTTGAACACGTCTCGAGAGTTATTTTTCATCTCAGAGTTTTAGAGCCTTTCATTGAAAGATTCACTGATTGGCTTTGCGTCTTTAACCATGCTATAGCGCATTAACCAGTCCACCCCTCAGTTTCCACGATGATCGTCTAAAAAGGAAAATAATCTTAGATTACTTCAACTTTGTTATTTTCCCTGTCGGTACAACATGCACTGATGTCTTTGTAATGTATGCACCGCCAGTATCTCCTGGGATTTGTTAGTAACAATCGAGAGAAGTATGGCAACGTTAATTTATATAATTAAATGTGTAGTGACTGAAACTCTGTGTCGGTATTTGTTGACCAAAATACAACACAATCAAATTATATACAGAACTAATAACTATCAGGTGGTGTCCCTAATTGTTTTTTTCCCTGCTGCAACTGTAAGCGTGTTGAACCGTTACCACCAGAACCACTTCATCAAGGACCTTTCATAAAATATCCCTGAATTGTTTGGACGCTGAATAGAATCGTGTGTTAGCTCAATCATATTGTATCATCCTTTCGTTAAAAATGGCATTATTCAGAATTGGAATGGTACTTTATGTACGAGGAGAAATATATTAAACCGTGTCCACAAAGGGTTAATACGATTCTTTTAATGTTGTTGAGTAGAAAAGACAGATTAATGCAATTAAGATTACGATTGACGTTCAAAGAGATGTATGATACGTGGGATTTTATTTCGATGTTAAGGACACTATTCGTATATGCATTTATTTCAGACTCGTATATAAGTGTATGTGTAACAATAAAGTACTGCTTTACTGATGACATGGTCTACACGGCAATGTTGTTTACGCATCGTGTCATGTCTTAAACATTTGTTCATAAAATTCAATTGATGTTGACGTTAAATTACGATTACTGCTATTGGCATTTTTTTTTTGATGCTCCGCATCGACAATATTTGATTGAATAACATGTGTTATATTTTATTTATTTTTATTTAAGGATAACGGTAAAAAAACACGAGTATATAAACCAACACAAACATGACAGCCATTTACAAGTTGTAGGAACGTATTGTCATTGCTTTTTTAAATCACTTTCTTTGAACTGACTAATGCGATAGCATATTTTTTTGTAAAACTATCGACCATTATCTTTTATTACAAACACACATTTTATAACATTATTATGCGTCAGTAACCACAGTTTGCTGTGTATTACTTGAAACAATCCTTAAAGTTTATGAATTATTGAAATGTTCTGTTCTGTGTAATACATACAGTCATATGGTTTGACCAAAGACTGAGCTACATTTAGTTTTCGTGACTTTTTCACTTTGGTTTTTATTGAAATTAGATCGTTTCTGCTTTCCTGAACCAGTTATTAGTTAATAGAAAGGTTGCGTAGAAAGTTAATTGTGTTGAAGTCTAAAGAGAAAAAAAACACGTACATCAATTAAAAATAATTGCGATGGGAAGACTTTCTGGTAATTTATCAATGTACCGAATACAGACAGGGATAGGAAGAAAAAAACACAAAACCTGTCGGTAAAGTTCAAATTTCAGCATTCATAAAAGTCTATCGACGGATGGTATCACAAGCTTTTTGTGATATTGATTGTGTCTATGTATTCTGGGTCGGCAAATGTCAAAACATAATTCAACTCAGGTGTTATGAAAATGGATACCAACCGCAAAATATGATATAATATATTTACTATAAGAATAGTTTTTTTTTTTCTAATAGACGTACATTTTATGATAAAATTGCTATGGAAAGTGTGATGTTCTGTTAAATTACAATTATAAAACGTACCCAAACGACTGATTGCGAAGCGGTAAATATATATTTTTACACTATTGCGTTTGTAAGCATGTAGTTAATACATTAGTTGATCATAATTTAAATAACCATGACCATAAACTGTTGAAGCGTTCTTAAAATAAGTTTAGCGTGACATACCTAGGCTTAATACAATATGGTTAATAATCCCTTTTTTATCACTTAAAACTACAGTGTACTAACATGCCATTACAGTGGCATATTTATTTATTTATGTGAACCTTTAAACTAGTTTGCAGTGCTATTTTCTATACCAGGACCTAGCCCCGAGGCGGCTCAACATGGAGTTCCGATTTAGTAGTGTAATGTTGCTGCTGTCCTGCAGTCTGCACCAGTCACTTTTGGGAATTCTTGCGTCAGTGCCACACACCGATGCCAAGAAATGCCAACACAAATTAAGGTATGTTTAAATATATGTTTGATTTATGTAAACATGATTGTTCAAATTTGTCTTAGAAGGATTAAATCCAATTTGTTGTTTAACCGCTCCAATTCGATGGCCCAATATTTAAACATGTTTAATTTACTGTAATGGTGTTAAGGTGTATTTGTACGTAGTGTCTTGCACTTGAAATTGCTCATTCCCTTAAAATTACAAGCGTATTTAACACGATTGTTTCAGCTCATATTGTTTCGGCAAATATAAACGATGTGTAATCTATTGTATAACGCACGTGAGAACCATTTTACACATGGGCGATATAAAAGAGTCAATGCAGATCACTGCACCACTAAGTAGAATAACTGAAAAATACTACTAAAGGTCAATTTAATATGTGTACATCCTAAAACGAATAACAATCAAACAGTAGTGGTTTTAGTACACTTAGTTGAACTTATTTACTTTTGCCACTTAGCTAACATGTTCTAAATACATATCGGAGATTGTCTGGGCAAGTTCATAAGACAAAAAAACACTAGATCTTGTTACTCAGTGCTGACGATTTCGTGCGGTTATAATATAATCGCAAGCAATAAATATATCTTATTTTGATTTAATATTATTTTGTGACGACGTGAAAGTGCTTATTGTATTACTCACACTATCGCGTATCGGAGCGCCTGTTATAATATTGAACCACGTTTGAATTATTTTACAAACCCAATCATTATCTTCACAAGCAGGAGACAAATCGTATTAAACCACGAATTACAGCATCTATGACAATTTCACAATTGTCAAAGCAGACCGATGTTACAGATAATTAGTAGGACAATAAACAACATAGAACACAGACATATTAAGTCATTGGTCAAATCCTCGAAACGGTCATTCAGAGAATTGTGGGTTTAAACTGGTTTTATGTAACTCCAAAATCCATACCTTTTGCGGATTTACGAATTACTTATCTGGTATACTTCAGTTCAAAGGGTGAGCATGTCAAGAAAGTCCAGATGATCCGACGTATACCAGCGAGGTGCTCCGGGTGGGATGAAGCATGGTCCTGGATCTCCAAGAAAGACTGCCACACCAAATATATGTAGGTCATAGTGTCACGTCAACCAATATAAGTAGGCCCGTTAACATGCAGGTCACAACAATTAATTGAAGGCCGTAGATGCACGTTGTTGCGTTATGTCATACATCGCTTAACATTTTGATAGATCAATTGTAGGTAGCTCTTACTCGTGTTACTGGTTGTATGTATATTAAACTCTATATATACTCCTACATTTTGGATAAGTATTATTATTATTTATGTTTAAGTTTAGCTGAGAATTATTGTCATCTCAATATATATGATAACTAAGGCACTTACAGTAGCAAGTACTGCATATGTTAAATCCGTATTTCTAAGTCTGTCAATGGTTTATTGAAATGGGGTGAATACTTAAGTTCTTTATAATATGATATGAATATGATCATAGTGATATGTTAATAGACACGTTTATGGAGCGGTTATGAATGCAAAGGGTGCCAATTCATATTAAATCGAAAAATTACCATATACACAAACACACATCACCACTCCGTATGGATTGTCTTTTTGTACAGCTCAACATTATTACCGCGTGTCCTGTCTTGCGTTATTTCTGATAGTTTACAAGTCATTGTTCTAGCCTCATCAATAATTGAAAGTCAATTCAAAGCGATAATGCTGAATTGAAGTTTAGCACGGAAATTATTGATTGCATGGCACCACATCAATGATTGCTGTCGATCCAGGAGTCAGATAACAAACAGATCAATTTCCCAAGTAGTCCCATGTGTTGGTTTAGAATGTAAATGTACAGACATCAACTTAAATAAAGCAAATGTGTTTGTGTGTTTGTTCTATGAAATTGCCCACCCAGTGTTCTCTCTGCAGTTCCATAATCGGTATATTAAAGACAATCGTTTGTCATCCATAGATACAAGTTAAGCGTTGAATTGATTTTATATAATATTTCAAAATAAAAAGGTTGTGTACATTTACTATATGAAGACAACTTATGGTTTGATGACCATAATATCGCTGTATTAAATTATCATAATACCTTACTAAAAGTATTCCAAACTTTATTAAGCGCGAATTACTAGAATCGTCGATGACTTATTTAGGATACAAACTATGACTTATTACATTTATCTAGAAATGTTTAAATGTCCTCGGGGACAATAACATAAAATTATATTCCATCACGATAGTTCTAACAGAAACATTGTGGTCTCGTTATTTAGTGAGAATTTTTGAAATATGGCAGTATGACTGGTCCAATAAAATGATTTGATACACACTAATGGAAACACGCTGATTCCACTGGGATTAAAAAACGCAAGCATTTGGATACGGGATTAATCGATAAGTTTACGGTATGCGTGCTGTAAAATGATTCTCTCATGTGTTCGATGTTGGTAAATGTAATCGTCTCGAGACATACACGGTTTGTCATTTCTCTTCATTATCACAAACGTGAAATAATGACAAACGCTGGAATCTACTTGCGGGGTTTTTCAACGGCTTCATGCAATATATTAACGCGTTTGTACGAAATAACTATGTAAGGTTCAGTAGTTTATTACTAACGTTTTTGATCAAATATGAACTATTACATGTTTTTGTCATGATATATGTGCTTCTAAAAAATCTACAACTAATATCATGCTAGGTAATTAAATTTTATTTTATGATTTTAAATGCGAGTTTCAGGCAAACTGTGAAACGAGGACAAAACAATTATGTCATCTTTTTATGATTGGAACACGATGCTCACACTACAAACTCGAGTGATGCAATCCTTTCAAAGCAATTATTTCATTGGCATGTTCTAATAAAGGTGCATTTGCCTGCTGTTAGAATAACGGGTAGGGGTTGCTATGATAGTCTGTTTGGTCTAATGAATATTTACAATAGTGACATGTTGTGCATAATACAATTTTAAATCTGTGCACGCGTTCAATAAAGTCTTCGAAATACATAATTATTCACACTTGCGTTGTTTTAAGTTTTCTATACCTTTACGTTTTATAGATACACATTAATATGTTTGTTTGTATGTATATCAAAATGTACTTGTAAATATTAAATGCAAGCAAAACCAATGCCTATATTTGTCAGAGTAAATCGAACCAGTTGAAACCCAAATGTTGCTTAACATAGAGCAGAAAATCAATTTTTGCAAATATCGAAACAGCATAAGGCGACATCGACAGTTGAATAACTTAAATGTGTCCATATTCTACTTATTTATGTTACTAATCACTAACATAACATATAAAGGTTATCACTACTTTGCCGTATTGCGAATCAAATTAAGAATTAAACCGAATATAATGTCCATTTTGATTATTAAAAAAAAAAAATATGATGTCAAGAAAAGGCGACAAAGAAGTTTCGATCAAAATTTTGCAAAACATTAATTACATAATAGAAAACGATGTAAATATTCAATGCTGTGATCCTTTAACATTCAAATCCCAGAATTCTTTATCAGGAGATTCTGAAATATGACGTTCATATTAAATTGGAACCAGTAAACACAAGGTCTCTTGCAAATATGTTCTATATTACCTTTATCTAACAAAATATAATTTATACCTAAAATAAGTTGATATTATTTAAATAATAAATGTTGTTTTCTTATGCAATTAACTATCATAACTATGTTATCCGTCTCTGTTTTAGTATATTGGATCTTTTTTTTTTTATTAAAACGTAGACATAACCGTCAAACAGTATAAATGAAAATGTTCAAGATATAGATAAATTACTAGTTCAATTGTTATGCCACCTCTATATTTTACCGTTATATAAATTTAATAATGATGTCACATCCTCTTACATTCTCGAAATGACTATATAATTTGTTGTGTGTTAAATACCATTTATTTTTAAATCGTCATATAACGGTTGCTTACTTTAAAAACGCTCGTTCGATTATTCTCGATTTGTGTAATTATAAATATATCACTTTTACTTTAATTAAATCAATCATTCATTGTATTATTATAATTGATATACATATAAAATACATATATTTAATTATACATATGTCACGTTTTCAATACAAGTTCAATACAAAACAAAAGGTTTATACAAAATACATTCTTAAGTAGAGTAAAATTTAAAGGAATTATATATGTAACGAATGAATGCTTTTTGTTCAGGTCCTTTCACGAATTATAGTTATTTTATACGTGTTTTATAATTGTACGTGTACTTTGGAAGGTTTTTAATTTATTAAAAAAATAAAAAATATCCAGCTCGAATGTGTAGTTATAATTTTGAAATATTGTAAAGCGTAAGAGAATGATACGATATAGTTATATATTTATTCACGTTCACATTTATTCTACCTTGTTTTATTTATTATGTGAATGTGTAGTGTGTGTTTGTGCTTCGTTTATCGTATTTGTTTTGCAATCGTCTCTATTCAGTAAAGTGCGCATTCTATAACAAGGTTTGTCTCCTGATGCCACTGAAGTTGCACTTTGATTATATGTATACATAGGCAGTTGCACATAAGCAATACTGTATACAACTAGGAAACTTCAGACACTCTATCAGGATAGAAAGTCTTGTTATTACCCACTACTTACTATAAACATAACATGATCTACACTGGGATCACCGCATTGGGATTATCAATGCAACGTATTTGGGGTTAAAACCGGTTTAAGGGCTCATAATTACCCAATAGTAAATCCTAATCCAAAAGCGCGTTTAAAACAAATACACATGACAGTAAGCATATGTATTTATTTTCTTTCAGATAAACTTCATTTATTTACTGTTTAAACAGTATATGTCTATTTGATTGTAAAGGAATACGCCTTTTTATACAAAACAGTATGCCCATGTTTTCAATTTATAAATATATATCCCGTATATTAACACATTCGTTGTTAACAATATCAGATTCATGGAAAAACTATTAGGATGTACACGGGCAGGAATCCACAACGTCACTGTTTAGGCCGACAAAACATTTGTCATCTGGTCCATTGTATTGACTGTAAATTGCATTACAGTGATACTATAGACGAACACTGTCTGAAATCGGCCTCCATCTCCTGTCTTATTAATCGATTGGTCTAGCATTCTCACTATTTACATGTCTCAATGTTTTTCGACACATTTCGGGACAGCATTTTTAATATATCTACGAGGTCCTTCATGAAAAGCATCACCAAATTACCCATGTACTAGTATTGCACACAGTGAAAACACAAACATCAAAGAATGAAACTAGGGTCGACGCCTTTGAGCGGCAAACGAAAATATTATTTAAGAATATGTGTACGGTTACAAACCTGAGTGTACATACAACAATTGCATGTTAAGCAATTTCTTTCAAGCATATTAAAAAAAAGTTAGTTCGTTCAATGAATTTTTAGTATAATTGCTTCTGTCTCTCATTATAATAACAATTTTTAAGTGCAAACTGGCATCATTGAGCATGACTGTTTGGTCTTCTGTTGATGATCTCCTATTGGTAATAATAATAACGATACTTCTAGAAATATTCATCAACAGTTAGTCGCAATCTTGATTCTTTTGAGAGTTATTTTAAATTATTTTTTTTACTTCTGTAAATCGTGCAAGTTTGATTCGAACTATTTTTCTACATGTTTATAATATAACGTTAAACAAATGTGTTTCCATTTTGTATACGTAAGAGATTTTACCATATGGCCTATACATTTCGAAAAACAAATACACTAAACGACGGCACGTTATCTTCGAAAGCTACTTTTAATAAAACAAAGTATGCCCGTAAGCAATATATATTTGTAAGATACAGCACTAGGTATTTTCTCAGCGCTACCGTATGAAAAAGTGTTTGCATTCGTTGTAACATACCAGAAGAGTTGGTTAACTGTAGTTATTATAGGTGAACATTGGAAATAAAAAAGATCAAGTATTTAAAGGAAAACACCAAAAATAATAACACAAACTGTTTTAACATATTTGATATTATGTTTATCTAAATAAATATCCTTTTATCTCCACATCTACATCCAAGTAACTAAATACGTGTTTCTATGTTAAATAGTTTGTATATATCGGTGTATTGATTGTTGAACAGAAATAATTGCGACTTGTTAAACAAGACAAAATGAATAGTTAATCACTATACCCATGATACCCATCTCACGCATAATGAGCAAAATGCAGCTTAAACGGCAATTGTAACTAATTTTATACTGAGCTAATAGGATCTGAGATATGTATTCACGGGAAAAAAGCTTCACGGAAGTTTCGATCTGAAATTCGCAGCAGGATTACTAATTTTACTGTAGCAACTGATGCTATTAACACAATCCTGTTCTACAATTGATGCATTGTGGTCCTGTTACACGTTTTCTAAATGTCGTCGCTTTCTTATCAGAACAATGTAAAATCAGTCGTGGTTTATTAACAACTCGCCAGTCGTTCTTAAAATCATTTAAAACATAAGTAACAATTACTTGATGCTGTTTGCCTAATATGTCGCATTAATTTGATGCAGTTGTTGATGGTATAGACATCGTTAGGGATACATAAAATCGGAGTTGTTTGTAATTTAGTCACGTTAAATAGTAATTCATACATATTTTACGAAACATTCTAGTATGTGTTGTTACAATGAACAACACACCTCAAACGGGTATGTTGGATTTATATTATATTCGGCTTTTACACTGGAATGTTGCTTTAAAGAACTTGAAATAAAGTTTAAATACAAATATTAAAGCGCAGTATAGATAACGTATCGCTTATAGCAAATTACTTGCTTTTAAATCTTGTAAAATGAATTATTTTTTTCATTCTTATTTAAACGTTTTAAATGAAAGCGTTTTGAAATCAAGTTATAGAAATGAAGCATTAGCATTAACATAATACAACATTTGAAATCCATTATGTTTATGATACATGCATAGAAACCTTAATGGTAAGCTTACATTTAACTTCTAACAAATACAGGGAATTATTTTATCTGAGCTCTGTAAAGTATGACATGTCTGTTTTGAGCAGACAGAACCTTTGTCAAGATGAAAATTACATTGACTAGAAATCGAATTACAGTGATACAATATGTGCAAACTGTCTGCCAGCAGTCTCCTCTCTCCTTTAACTTTTGTACCGGATTTAATACTATACACACTACTTAAATTTAAGCAATAATGTGTCGTGGGGTTGCATAATAAAACAAAACATATATTTGTTTTACTGAGGATTTTAGAACCATTAAATTGGACGTCATCGCTCCGAACAACTTACACAGTTTTAGCTACATGATAGGTAAATGTACTCGAGATTTTTTTTCTCTGATGGTAGTTTCTTGATCGATTTATTTTTAAGCTTCGTTTTATTTATTTTAAATAATATGCGCGTGTATATATCACGCAGTCCCCATTTTTTTATCGCTAGTATAATTTTAATTTTGATAAATTATCGCCTCAGTCTATACGGTTATTCTTTTTAGGTATAACAATAATTTTCATTTGCATTTTAGTATATAACTGTCACATAAACAATCAAGTAGGTAATTTGGATCTTTTACACCCAATATTGCTGCTTTTTCCTGTAGGTGCGCGATGATGATCTGAAATATTAACTATATGATGCTATTTTCTTAAATCTTTTTTGTAAAAAGAAGGGCTGTAGTTGATGCGTGTTAGTAATTTCATTTCATCGAGCCTCAAAAAGTTGTAACTCTGTTGCTCTGGTCTCCTTTCTACCATTGAGTAATTAAATAGTAATTAAATTGAATGCGTTTTAATTCCATTTTATTACTGTTTAATTTAAGTTGCAATGCTATGAGGTTAAATTTTATTTACACTTATATGTATCATGAATATTGCTGGGCCAAGTGTGAGGTTGAGCGCTCTATAACTGGTTTAAACCCCCAGTGCTTAGCATTGACCGTTCCAAGGCGGTGACCCCAGCTTTATTCTACTATGTGTATATGTTGTTTCGCTTTGTCCCGTATTGTACCGTTTTGTCCATTGGTTCCTCGCCATAAATAAAGGACAAAGAAGGTGTGTATAATAGAAATGCAATACTGCTGCAGCTTCTGGAAATTTACTTCTTAATATTAAACGTTAAGAAATGAATTAGATCGGGTTATTGTAACTTATTATCTACTATTTTTATTGTTGTGTTATATAATCTTGTTATCATCATCATCATTGTAATAATAATCATGATCCTCATCGTCATCATTATTGTCATCACTATATGCAGCAACAAACGAAGTAGCAGTTTTATTAGAAATAGCAATTACAATTATAGTAGTGGAACCAGCAGAAGTAGTAGTAGTAGTAACAGTAGTAATAGTTGTAGTAGTAGTAGTAGTAGTAGTAGTACTAGTAGTAGTAGTAGTAGTATGAGTAGTAGTAGGATTAGTAGTAGTACTAGTAGTAGTAGTAGTAGTAGTAGTAGCAGTAGTAGTAGTAGTAGTAGTAGTAGTAGTAGTAGTAGTAGTAGTAGTAGTAGTAGTAGTAGTAGGAGTAGTAGTAGTAGTAGTAGTATAAGTAGTAGTAGTAATGATAGAAGTAGTAGTAGTTGTAGTAATTTGACTGATAAATGTGATTGAGTTGCACTTTTACACTTGCAGATTGGACTTTGTAGAACTTCCCAGCGCTCTCCAGGGAGACGACACGGATTGTAAAGCGGGTACGTATTAAACATGTCATGTTTGCATATAGACAATTCATGTCCACATTAAATTTATTATTTAACAGGTTATTATTTATGTATTTTGCGTCAACGAGTATTGCGTTTTTTTTGTTTTTTTTTTATGAATTTTGTTAAAGCAAAAGCAGATTGCTTAATTAATTGCTTTTTTCCATCAATAAATTAGCGTCAGCTAATTCCGTAAATAAATTGGCATAATTTAAAGATACAGAAATTTAGCATATATTTTCAGGGTAGTTCGGGAGATTTATACAATTCTACAAACAATATGATCAAACTTTAATACATAGTTTGTCCGTTTTGTAAATGAATGGAAAAACAGGTGTATGCATATTTAAATTGCGGAACATATTTCAGAGTTATCCGTACCTACACCAAGCAGCCAGTTTGACATAACTGACGAGAAGTTCTTGGCGATAACATTCGGGTCCGCAACCTTGGCTCTCCTTATAATTGTGGTTATCATAGTTGTCAGTGTTATGCGTCGAGGGAATCATAGGTATTGGCTGCATCAATTATCGTTAACTGTTTCGAATTTATACAATTAAAAATAACGTAAAAAAAAACCGTGTTATCAAAACTGAAGCATTTCAATTAAAAATAAATTATTGATATGACTTTCAAGACGGAAATTTTTAATAGCACGTGTAAATATTTGAAACTTATGATTTTAATTATACCGTATATTGACGAAGTTGTTTATGTTGAAAGATGTATATTAAGGTATTTTCTGACTGGCGGCGTATATTGATAAGTCAGTAGGGATATATTGTTCAATATAAATATAATAACTCATAGTTTGCAAAACAAGTTTCAACATTTTTAACAACTTTCGGATAGGCGTGTTGCTTAAATGCATGTATGTTTAATTCAGATGTACATGTTGTGGTGCTGGACTCGGCTACACTTCTACTAATGGTAAATATGTTAAATGTTGCACGTACATGTAGAATGAATAATGATAATTAAAACATCAATCAATTAATTCATGTAGCCATCCGCTAGTTGTTTTAATTTTAGGCAAATTGTTAATAGAATCGAATATCCAAACATCATAATATTCAGCATATGGGTATTTAGATTTTCTTCATCGTACTATTTTTTGCGAATTTAAATGTTTATTTCTCACTTTTTTGTACTTACCTGGACTGGTACTATAATTGTTTCAATGGTAGGCAATCCGATTTAATGTAAGTTTAAACATATGTCGTTTATTTACATAATAAATTGAAACATTGTATATATTCCCCCAAAAAGAAATGGGGTAAATATTCATTAAGGCAAACACACTTTAATATACATGGACCCCATTTTTGCTGCAATTACATCAAATGAGTTTCATATCAAATCAATTCATGTTACAATCACTAATATGTCGCGAGACATTGTCATGTTATAGTATGCATCGTCTTCACATCGACTGAAAAAATAACTTTTCATAGTCTTTTATTTTGAATCTCAAACTGTATAATTATACTTCTTTTTTTCAGGTGTTGATCGCGAAAATCCCATAGAAATTAGAAACTGCAATCTGTACGAAGGTAATACCCCAGATGGCGACCATATTTACGAGGAGGTATTCGACAAAACGAAAATCAACATCGACGATAGAGAACCTTTTGATATTGACATGTATAAAACTGTTCCTAATGAAGACATTGAGTCCACACCCTTTAACGGGGCTCATCAAAGAAGACCAGTTACACCAACAGCGCCTTCGGAGGAGGACGTTCCTTATACTGATGGAAAAGCCCAACCTAATGAATATAGTGTTTTGAAAGAAAGATTTGTTAAATCTATTGAAAAACAAATTAATGTATCAGACAATATTTTTGAATACGATTCACAAGCTAGTAATGTTTTTGCTAAGGTTAGCGACCAACACATGTTTGATAAAATATCAAGCTCAGAAGGAGAATATAAAAACCTCGATTACGAATGTAGTGGTGAAGGTTTAGAACAAGACACGCTTCTTTGTAAGGAACATACGTCCTTGAATTTTAGTGAGCTTGAACAACGTTTGGAGGAATTAAATGCTACATCAAATGTATATTCAGAATTTGAATCTTTATTTAACGGAGACGCAAATGAAATGTTGCAATCAAATACTGATATCACTGTCATAGCAGGAATTGTTCAGGATAGAGATAAACATATAGCTACTGATGAAATAACGGACAATGCATTAATTGGAGACAAAAGGTTATTAAATAATGACGCTAAAACAAACGTATTTATTAAATATGATATTGAGCATGACAAATCAGTAAAATCTGCCGGAGAAATCGATAACAAAGACAACTGTTCGGATCAATGTGAACTTGTTGATGGCAGAGTTAGTAAAATAAGTACGCACCAATCAACATGTAATCGACTTTGTTTTGAAACTAGTGACGTCAAAGGTAGGTTCAGTATTGAACCAATTTGCCCTCTTGATGGTGTCGTTCTTGGTGAAGAATCAGAGCAAGATGTAGATGCAATTGTTGGAATTTAGGAGTCACGTGATGCCGAATAGGAAAGAGAGTATTACAGTAGTGAGGCTACTGACATGTTTGAGACCTACACTGGCTCAGTTGATGTTGGCGTCGAAACAAACTAATGTGTGGAATTTTAAAAGCCATATGTATCAGGTTTTACTATATTCTATTGCCTTGTACAATGGTTTCCACCAAAACAATATACTATTAATTGTTAAATCATAAATTTAAACTCGTTTTCGTGTTAATCGTGTTTATTATAGCTTAAGAGAATATTAAATCAAATAACATAGACGGACAAATTTCACGAACTACATGTATTTAATAAATTTTTTAATGAGTTAGTAGTCAGAGTTATTGAATATATAATCTTCGTTTCTCTAAACGGAACCATCTAAACTTTATCAAGTTTAAATCCATATAAATGTCCATGAAGAGTTCGATGTTACTATTTGTTTTGCTGATGCATGGTTGTTATTTCAGTTTCTTATCTTTACCATACGAATCTTTGCTTTACAATTAACGTTCATATTGACACCTACTGCTCATATTGTAAATACCGTTTTATGCTCGCACTTTTAGAGAGGGGCATTTCGAATTGAGATATTTGTGGGGTATTTGTGTTGCATGTATATCCAAAGGTATTACAACATGCTTCTTAAAACTGCGCAAACATATTGCCTAGAACGTAGTCTTGTGCACCTTTGTATTTAAGTTCATTTTCTTCGATATCACAAGAGTTACGACCCTTTTTTACCAAAAATAAAATAAAAAATTATGTCTTCACCATTTGCTCGCCTTACTCTATACAGGATTGCAGGTATTACAAAACTTTAAAGACATATTAAATAACACGTGAACTTGCGCAACTGGATATTTTTGCGCATTCTTTAAGTATAGGATATTTTTGAAACTTTCAATGAGGATCCATGCCTTGACGACATATGTATAGTGTTTATATACATAGTAGTATTGTGAAAACCTTTTGGATTGCTGAATATGCAATATGAAATCTGAAGATATTTTTATTGTCAACACGTAAATAAACAACTTGGGAAATAAATGTATATACCTTCTTATATGATAACGTTATAAATTGTTCTATGTTAGCTTTAATTATACATCGACATTGGTCTAAATAACAGGTTACAATTTGAATAAAGCATGCTTTTTTTATGCAATTATAAATATTGGGTCCAGCGGTTTATATATAGCCTTCAAGCAATATGCACGTAGATACGCTTGTGGGATAGTGTTGTGCTAATGGTTTATCGAATTCATTGTATTAACATATTTTTATTTGTCTTTTTAGATTGATATAACTGTATTAGATATATATACCTATACTTCTGTATCTTAACTATAGTTGCAAATGTGTTTTTGTCGTTGTGTATATGTACTATTATATCGGTTTTCACATAATTGTATTTACATTCGTATTTCTGCGATATATTGCCATATGCTAAGATAAATAAAATAATGTATACAAGAAATTGTCATTTTCGTTTAATTTGTCCATATGTTGTTAATTTAAAAAGTAATGGTTAAAAACACTATTATTTGTCTACATGTTGTTTCCCTGCCATAAGCGAAATATAAGTAGTTTTACACTATTAACTATGTATGTGTAGAGGACACTAGGAATTAACAATTGAAGTATCTCCTCAGTGGATTTCGATTTCATTCACAAATAGGATAACGCGCGATGACAATTCTTTTTAAGATTTTCCTTTTTATGTTTATTCTATCAAATTATATACTTCATTTTAAATGTTGCACTTTCCCTTAGTGGAGGCCTTATACAATTTTGAACTTTTCACTATTTCAAATATCGACCACGGTTGCCTTAATTATAGTACTCAATTAAATGCAAACATGTAGTTTTTTCACATAAAAGTAAGTGTTTTGCGTTCATGGAGTCGGTATATATCGCTATACACGTGTATATCGCAATGCCATTCAAACGCGTCAATATTTACTGTCTACTTAGTATTTGTATAACACGATTTACAGATGTTTTAAAATGTATGAAATATAAATTCGTGTACAGGTAAATGCTTTTGAGAGCTCGTTGTTTTCAAATCACACCAGGTACTTTGAAAAATCACATGAGTTTCATTGAACCAGCGTCTCTTTGCTTCAAACGTGTGTGCATGTCAGTCGTTAATTATGTTTACAGAACGCTTAATGTCTTCATATCTCATAACATACTACAGTGATCCTAGAGTTAACATTACTAATTAGTGTTTGTTTTCACATTATTCTCGTTTATGCGTCGTGAATTGATTCACATGTTCAGGTACTTATGTTATTAAATATGACAAATGTAATTAATTATAATATGGCAGCCAATGCCTACTTTCGTGATCCTAAAACATCGAACATTAACGCGCAAAGATTGCCAATGGGTACCCTATGGTCAATACATCGCGAACCACGTAAATAAAGCGTAATGATAAACTAAACACATGCCATTCACACACGATACAAATATCACACTATGATTACCGATGTATATTACAATTAACGACAAAATATACTTCGGTTGAACTAAACTACGAATAATTCTGTGTTTATATACAAACACCGACCTTCCACGATTGCATTAAATGACGCGCCTGCATTTTTCCTTCATTATTTTTCTATTATACAGACATAAATCATGCAACATGTCTACACATTTCCGCAAGTAATCAGACATCTTGACCATGCCATACCTATTTCATATTGGCATCTTTCATTTTTTATTTTTTTTAAACTACAGCCTAAACGGATCTTCAACTAATAGGTATATGTAATGTATTGTATACCTTATTCCTTTATCAAGACGATTCTTTCATGATAATGTTGAACAACCAGAGTGGGGTAATATCCATAAACTGTTGAAAATATATATACAGGAGCACATTCTATTAGCAACGAAACGTTATGACGACGATCTGTTTTTTTTTTTAAATCCGGGACACGTCTGATCATACAATTATATCTTTTATTAAAATAGTTGATCCGTTATCATCAAATATATTTAATCAGATCTTAAATGTGAGCTTCAGTAGATGCATTTTTGTTTTTAATTGCGAATACATTCAAGTTGTTCAATTTGACCACCTGCTGCAACTATTAAACTGGATATTTATGGATACAATATCACGTTTAGTTACATTAATTTTTAAAACTGTACAGTAATTAATACTTTAGATGTTCTTGTGTTTGATTTATTAAAATAATCAGTTCAAAATAATGTTAAAGAAAGTTGACGTTTCATTTAAGTTGTTCAAAGAATGTTCAATTAATAAATGATTTTTGTTATAGAATACATAGTTTTATTCAGTAAAAACAATTGTGCCAGCAAGCGTTGACCCACACAAATTACCTGTATATGAAGGCGCTGTTAATGCTTTTCTTGCAAACCTTAGTACCTTTCATATAGTTGTATCATTAAATCATACAGACGAGACCGCTTCTTAATGTTTCTCTGTGTATTTTCATCAGACGCTCGCGTTTTCTTTCTCACTTTTGAAGTTCGAGATTTGTTTAATTAACATCCGCATCGATTTTCGAAAAGCTGATATCGTGTCTTTTTTCCTGAATTAGCCGTTTCACCCTTCAGCGACTATGATAAACGTTTGACATGTAAAATGATCTAATATTAATTGAGCATTGTTATTTTCCCTGTCGACAAAACGTGAAAGGATGTCTGTGCAATATCAGACTCACTGGCGCCTCTCAAGATTTATAATAAACGCTTGATTTAGTATGGCAACGTTAATTCATATCAAACAGGGCATTTTACGGTTTGATAAACGAACCCGTTTGTTTGTATTTGTTGCACGAAAATATAAAAAAAAACATACACATTGTTTCTGCTTATTAATACTCAAAGGTATGAATGCAAATCACTTTCTTATATTTTAATCCCGCCTCTTAAAATATAGGTATTATATAACAAGTATAATTAACATACGACGATATCTCTATTGCTATCGCTAATATACATACTACTGCTAATTCTAAATCTAATGCAAACTAAGTACAAATGTTGACAAATGTTGACAGGTAAAGGTATGATTATTTTTGAGTGCCAATATCCATGCAACGGTACATGCTGTAATTACAAATACTGTATTAACTCGCGTTGACTGTGATGTAAGTTAATCAGTAATTAATTACTAATAGTTACTAACAGTTGTAAAAGATCATTCATTAACTGATTAGAGATAAAGGCATAGATGTAAGTGCACAGTGTTGCATATTCATGATTTAGTATAACATTTCCGAGATCAGAGAAATACCGATGCTGTTTATGTGCCGCAACTCACTGACATTTTACCTGTGGATGAAACATATTCTCAAAACATACACATGCAGTAATTTTATTTAAAATGTCTTAAGGAACATGCAACTAAACTGACTCCCTAAATTTTATGAATTGTATCATTATCCAGGGACTGTATTTGCCAGCCAATGTTTAGAAATATAAGTTGTTTATTTTGCTCGTACACCATACCCCTTTTTCATTCGCGAAGCGAGGTCAAATGCTTACCGTGTTTTTTCCATATAAGATCTGTAACTTTTCATATTAGATTCATACCGTTAAACGTTACAATCGTTACTGAAATGAAGTCTGTAAAAGCAGTAAAAGTTGCATTTCCTCGGTTATTTTGTTGATGCTGGGGAAAGGATACTAATCGGTTAGATAAATACACGGCTTCATGCTGACTCCGACCGGTGTTATACAGGGCCATATTGTTTTTTTTGGCTTGAGCTTCGCGCTCGCCCATTATTAATTTACTGACCCTGCATCAATATTTACGGAGTCAGTTTACAGCCGTATAACTTCAATTGTCATACCGCTATGCTGATATTGTCCGGATATAACATCGGCTTTGTATATGTGTACCCATTTTTTAAAAAATGGGGTATATTGTTTTTGTCCTTTCTGTCAATCATGGTGTGTGTCTGTCTTTCTGTGTATCTGTCCCAAAACTTTAACCTAGGTTAAAAGTTTGTTTATAACTTCTGCAATATTGATCATAGCAACTTGATATTTCGCATGCATGAGTATCTCATGGAGCTGCACATTTTGAGTGGTGAAAGGTCAAGGTCGAGGTCATCCTTCAAGGTCAAAGGTAAAAAAAAGCGGCGCAGTAGGGGGAATTTGTGTTTCTGACAAGCACATCTCTTGTTTAATATTAGAAAAGTTTGCGCTAATATCAGTGATTTTTTATAAGTATTTCATAATACTATCAAGCGGTGTAACTCTAAATGCCATATCACTATGCTGATATTGCCCGGATTAAACAGGTGCTTTTTTTTTATATACAAGTTTGCGCTTATATCAGTGACCCTTTGCTGGGATTTCATAAAACTCGAAATCAGCTATACAGTAATAATAGTATAATAAAGTAATTATTAAGAAGACACCACTCGAAACACTTCCACACACACACAATAAAGACAAACAAACACATTTACTGATAAAGGTACTTAAGATGATCAGAATAGCTCATATTCAATCCGTGTTTGATCACTCGGATCTTAGTTGCAGCATACATTTTAAAATAATGTAAATTGTGTAGTTATCTGAGGTATTTGAAATAACTTTATTTTTTAAATATACTTGCAAGATACGTATTTGACTGTGGTAACTAATTATATATGTATTCCAAGTTTAAGGATGATGCTAATATGGAATGGAATTAAAATATTTTACTTATAATACACATACTGAAACAATATCATATTTTTTTAAACGTTGATAGCATTTCAAACTTATTAAAAGTTATTTCCACTAGTTGAACAGATATAGAAACACGTGTTCAACCAGAACCTTTTGATCAAATACCATTCATCATTGTGCATCAAACATCAATTAGTGGCAGTGGTATTTTCGTTATTGTATTTGTGCATCGTGCCACTTTGTTCAAGTACTTGTTACGGTATTGAGCCGTCTTTCAGAGTAGAATAATTCTATTGCATTGTTTGGAAGCTAAAACGAATCGTGTGTTAGCTAATTGATATTGTGTCATTTTGTTGTTTGAAATCGCATTATTAAGAATTTAAATGGCACTTTATTGACACGAACAAAATGTATTAAACCTTGTCCACAAAGGTGTAATCGCATTTCACATTGTTCACAAAGATTTAATCATAATAAACCTTGTTCACAAAGGTTTAATTAGATTGTTATACTATTGTAGGGCTGAAAAGAAAGATAAACGCAATAGTTATTATAATTAGCGTTCAAAGAGAAGTATGATACGTGGGATTTCCTTAATATCTAGACGGCATTATTGGTATCTTAGTTTATTTAAGACATGAATATAAATGAATGTGGATTAATAAGCTGGTAAATATATTGATGATATTTGTTCGTTTTGTTAAATTAGTCATTTTAATTGACGAGTATTGACAATAATTAATAAAGTCACAGGTAGCGTAGCAAGGATTGAATATTTTCACAGTGTGTGATCATGAGATAATAGAACATGATTTATGTAGACTTGTAAAGAAAATCACTGAAACATGCATCTGAATTTGACATGTGATATGTGACACAGACTACGGTCCTTTCCATGTTCAAATCATGATCCGCTTTTTGAAACTGGCAAAGTCTCTTTTAGTCTTATTTATAAGACGCGCAAAGAATTTAGATATACTTTTTATTTGGGCTAAATTCTTTGGAACGTCTTATCGGCCAAGGACCAATTGCGTGGTGGAAACCAGAAAGTTTAAATGTTCATCAATTTGCATACAATTGCAACAAAACATTACCAACTCATAAAGTTTTAGTTCAGAAGTCCATTTTTACATCAAATATTGTCGTATTGAAGTTAGAAAGGCACTAAATCTTCAGTTAAACTTTTGCTTACATCGCATTACAATCAATGACCGCTCGCCATGTTATTAAACAGATTTAAATATCAACCAATATAAAGAATGCATTACGGTGTAACGTGTACGCGTAATTTGTTCTTTTATGTCATCTAAGGAGATCTCGTATGCTCATCTTTGTCGATTTAATAAGCATATGTTCAAAACAGATATAATGCAGTTTATATTCACTCTTCTTAGTTCTAGCAACCTTTTATGCATGTCTTTTTTACACCTTTGTCTGTGTTGTTATATGTACTTACATTCTACTTTACATAGGACGGTATACTGGACGATATGTATCACTAGTATGTATGTACCTTATACAAATTAAAGATGTTATTTATTTCAGAACTTGCAAATTTGTAATTGTCACTCTAGAAAAAACAATAATGCTCAATTAATCCAGAAAAGTATAATAACATTGCTTTGCTATATAACGCTCTGCGCTCACAACAGACAAACGCAAACTGTGTTTTCCGCCGTTTGTTCTTCACATTTAAACCACATGGTTTACATCGAGGCTGCGTTATCGATAAATATCTACACAGCGAGCGAATCGAGAGATATTGAAAATTAAAATAGTGGTTGGATTAAAATTGCTCAGGCGTTCAAAATTCAAGTGTCATTACATTATAACAACAACAACTTCTACTACTACTACTACTGCTGCTACTACTACTACTACTACTACTACTACTACTTCTACTACTACTACTTCTATTACTACTACTACTACTACTGCTGCTACTGTTGCCGCTACTGCTTTTGCTGCTGCTGTTGCTACTAATGCTGCTGCGTCTACTGCTGCTGCTACTGCTGCTGCTTCTGCTGCTTCTACTACTACTGCTGCTGCTGCTGCTGCTACTGCTGCTTCTACGGCTGCTGCTGCTGCTACTGCTACTACAACTACCATTACCACTACTACTACTACTGCGACTACTAAATTCATCGTTGTACTGCAAAATAATGACCTGTGCCAAAAGAAAGGAAAACATTCGACGGTTATAAATCTTTACGAATGTTTACATGTTAATTTCTGAATCCATGATATTTGAACTGATTAGTGAATTAGTGTGGTTTAATGTGGAAATTGCATATCTTACATTTGCCTTTATCACATATTTATGTATAACAACCCTTCACGTTTGCTTCATGCTCCAGATGACCGCGTTGATCTAATCCGTGAACCTGACGTTATCAAGAATAGTCGATAACAATCGCGTTGACGGCGCAACACTCATAAACTAATGTGATATGTCAGCTAACTTGTCAGGTTGTTAATAACACCAAATGGTTAATTTTGTGGTCGCAGTAGCAATCTAATATACGTCGGTGTACTTAAGGTAGAGGGTTTTAACGAATTACACATTACATTTACAATTATAATAATACAATTTAATAAAAAGCAATGGAGATGTTTAGGCTATTTGTGTATTGTCGTGGGTTGAACCTCTATTAATGTTGCATACCGTTTATAATTCGTACTTTTCTCGTGTGCACGTAATGCATGAAAATTATGCTACTAAGTCGACACCGTTCTTTGGTGAATAGGGGAATATTGAATAAAAAAAATGCTACATTTTCATCAATGGTAGTTTCATATTAAGTCGCAGTATCTAATCAGTAATTACATACTTATCGGATGGTGTACCGAGGTTGTGTGCTGCGTGGAGTTTATTGCTCTGGTTGCCATTCCGTGTTAAGGAGTAACCGAGACACCGAGACGTCTATTTAATGTTTTCGCCCAAACAAATGGCCTGACTATACCTGTAAATGTTCTGCTACAATTTGTGAATGGACCTTAAAGGGGCCGTCCAACAGATTGGTAAATTGACAAAATTAAAAAAAGTTGTTTCATATTCGCAAATTTTCGCGTTTGTTATGATATTTTTGAGGAAATAGTAATACTGACCATTTACAATGCTCTTAAATATCCATTATATGCATCTTTTGACGATTTGAAAACCTCAAAATCATAAAGCGTCGTTCGACGCGAAACGATTGAATAATTTGGAAAGTTCTGTTATTGTCGCTATATTTTGTAAAACTACGAGGATTGCTTATATATGGTATAAAATACGGCTATCGTACATACTTGTCAGGATGGCCGAGCGGTCTAATTGGTTTTTACTCCAGGACCCCGATGGTCACTGGTTCGAGCCCTGATGAGGTTTACTTTTTTTTCCCTTTTTAAATTGTATTCTTGTTTTTTAACTGCAGATTTTTAGGTCAAATGTTTGAATTTATCAATATAGAGCATTTAATGACATGCTTCAATACATGCCAAAATCTAGTGGACAGTCCCTTTAA
>VMBQ01000684.1:68852-238845 GCA_007657795.1 Dreissena rostriformis
CTACTACTACTACTACTACTACTACTACTACTACTACTACTACTACTACTACTACTACTACTACTACTACTACTACTACTACTACTACTACTACTACTACTACTACTACTACTATTACTACTACTACTACTACTACTACTACTACTACTACTACTACTACTACTATTTCTACTACTACTACTACTACTACTACTTCTATTACTATTACTACTACTACTACTATTACTTCTACTAGTACTACTACTACTACCACTGCTACTACTACTACTACTACTACTACTACTACTACTACTAGTACTACTACCACTGCTGCTACTTCTGCTACTCATACTACTGCTGCTACTACTACTACTTCGTAACTAAAATTCGAGAATAACGCGTGGATTTTCTCTTATTTAATACTACGTCTAAACTTACTGCCTCATAATATATTATGACGTATATACCTAACTATGAACACGTCAATAATACATATATTGAATACTTACTAGTGTCTGCAATGTTCAAATATTTATGTTTTTTTAAAGATATAAACTGTGTACGCAGTGTAAGAAAATGCGTATCATAGTGTTAATATTTGGTAATTGGATACGTTGTTTTTCTCAGCGGTTGCAATATCGTTGATGCTTCAATACCTCAATTTCGTATTTGTTTTGATTGTCACTTCCTATCTCTAAGCAAATGCATGTTTTGTTTCTCATAACGAATACTTGTTGGCTAAATACACTGATTCATATATAGTGTTGTTGATTTTTTTTTAGATATACCCACAGTATGTTTTGCCAAAAATGTCAATAAAACAAAGGTACTATTTAGGAAATAGCATCTTCATATAAACAGCCCGCAATGCAAAGTGGGGGTATATATTTCTTTTAGAGTAACGAACATATTCGCCCTTTGTATTAACCAGTGCGTAATCGAATATGTCAAAACCAAACACCTTGACAGAAAATTCTCGAAGTAATCCTAAATATATTTACACTTTGCAATTTGTATTAAGTTCCGTATTTTATTGAAAAAATAATCTAAATTACTTGACACTAACAAATGATTGTTCAATTTGATACAAATGCCAGTGTCAACAGAGATATATAATATAGCACTACCACTAAGAACAATTAAGTCTAGTGTAATCGGAACCGTTACGTCATTCGTCAATATTGATTAAGCGTGGGCCATATTTATCACTGGCGGTCCATAAAAGAACAAAGTAATATACCATATAAATAAAGACGATACAATCTATTTTTTACATACTATAATCCGATTATAACAGCTTAAAATCATTTTAATTTATTTTAGTCCAGCCCATCTGTACATATGTTTGAAATCATGATTCACTTCGAAAATAGTGTTACCAAGTTTCGTTAAGTTTGAGGCATTTAACATAATTTGTATCAACCATCAGTTTACTTCTATCTGTATACGCCTAAATGTGGTTGGACATTAAATGGTATTATAAAATTCTGCAATAATTCGAAACAGGTGAGGTTGCCATTAAAATAAGCGATAACAAAATTACTCATGCATTTATATAATAAGCACGTAGGTGCATCACATAATGCGTTAGAGAGATAAAAGGAAGAAAATAATCAACAGATGCATTAATTTTATATTTGGAACGTATTTGTGTCTTCTTTTTCGTATAGGCATGTTTAAATAAAATGTTAATTGTTCATGCATTATAAAATGCCAACTTCACTAAGTCCTATATATTTTGACAATCGATTTATTTATCGATTAATTTATATCATAGTGTTGAAGTCTAGAAATAATTAAAACGCCATGTGAAGAGCAAGATGCACACATTACACGTTCAATTTTATCTCTGACAATTTATTTCTACTTACATCCATATATTATTTCAGGCGTTAGTTATCATAAATGCATAATTTGTGCTAATAGTTATACATGTTTTTATAATACTTAATAAGATAATTGAAATCTAAATGCCCTATTTACTAAGGTAAACACTCTTTTCATTGTGCAATCAAGTGGTTTTAAAACGTTTATGGTTCAACTGAAATGGCGAAGTTTTTTTTGCTGATTACTTGGAACACGTGCGCTTTTTGTTTTGTCTGTCCTGAATCTGTAGCTATTATGCCACTAATGCACATTTACATTGGAGACGCTGACACGATATTTTAAAGTGTTATCGGATACCCCATCCGATAACGCTTTTAAGCTCCGCCCATCAATATCCGGTTTTAAACTCCGCCCACATTTGATTTAATCAATGATTTTTTTTTACGTTCTATGTTTTAGCCCCGCCCATTCTAAGAACTACTTTTTTGTAGACGTGGAATCTCGCTTATTTTGTTAAAATGTAAACAAACATAGCGATTCATACTTTATTCAGAACATCAATAAACAAGAAGTATTTTTTTTCAAAAAAAAAACTAGAACACTTTTTTAAGTATATATCCATAGGGAAATATGAATAAAATGAGCATTAATCAATGGAAAATACAAACTTGCACCGCTGCCATTCATTTGCTGCAGATGAACACAAATTAAAACAGTGATACACATTTAACTAAACACAATTAGACTTACTGTAACGCGTTTTAAATTATAAAAAAAACACATAACAAATTTAAACAAAAGAAGAATTTATAACAAATATTCACTAAACATCTTGTCGAAGATTTTATCCAAAAAAATATAACAAATACTTTACATTGCTTTCCTTTTTTTGTGGCATTCTTATAAAAAGCAAGGAAAACAGGTGAATATCATACACAATGAATTTACATTGACAAAGTGAAATACTTAATACTTGATTGAGATGCTTTGTTAATACCTGTCATGCCTAATTATACATGACAATTTCAATTTTTAAGTGTCTGAAATCAATATCGCACATAAAAAATGGTTCTGTCTCCACACCACACAGGAAATTTGTGTAGTCAACCTGAAAATGAAATAAAGAAGCCTTTAGAAAAAACATCATCACACACTCATTGCACAACTGCTTCAATAATAAAATTGTAATCTATAAATTTGTATAAAACTATATGGTAAAATTTAGATTTATAACATGCAAAGATAAAACAATAACATAAAAATAAAAAAAATACTATCAAAAATAAATTTGTCAACAAAAAAGTATTACCTTTCCGTAAAAAAATTTAAATGGGTTGATGTGAAGCTGTGCCGGGATGCAGGGGGGGGGATATCTTGAGTTGGTTGAGAGGCAGAAAAAGACTCGGACCAGTGCGACAGACGATGGTAGAACGGTGCCGCCAAGAATCTGGGTAGATATCATGACCCATGGAATGTGTGGTCGCAACTTTCTGCCATTAAAAGAAAAACATTATTATAATAAAATATTAAATTAGATGTATGGCACACCTTGAACAAATTACAACTTTAATAGACACAACATTATTTTTACAACATGAAAATGTATAAACGCCACTTTATATAAAAAAATAAGAATTTCTTTAAACTTAAAATATTTTTATTCGGCCTATAGACTCAGGGCTTTTTTGCTTATTAAGGGAATAGGCGTTTTTCCACAATTATAAATGATAAGTTCGTGACTATTTGTTTCCCAATTTTGAACAGTGCGCGACTCATTTTTCAAATTTGTACAGCGCATGACTTATTTTTTTCACAATATTGAACAGTGCGCTACTCATTTTTTCACAATTTTAAATGAACAGTGCGTGACTAAATTTTCCCAATTTTTTAACAGTGAGCGACTAATTTTTTTAAATTTTGTACAGCGTGACTTATTGTTTTCACAATATTGAACAGTGCGCGACTAATTTTTCCACAATGTTGAATGAACAGTGCGGGACTCATTTTGTCCCAATGGACTCCCTAATTTTGAACTGTGCGCGATTCATTTTTTTCAAATTTTGTACAGCGAGTGACTCATTTTTTTCACCATTTTGAACAGTGCGCAACTCATTTTTTTCACGATTTGAAGAGTTTGCGACTCATTTTTCCCCAATTTTGAATGAACAGTGCGCAACGCATTTTTCCCCAATTTTGAACAGGGCGCAACTCATTTTGTTTAAATTTTGAACGGCGCGTTACTCATTTTTTCACAAATTTGAACAGTGTGGGACTCATTTTTCCACAATTTCGAATGAACAGTGCATGACTCATTGTTTTCCACAATTTGTAACAGTAAGCGACTCATTTTTTCACAGCGCGTGACTCATTTTTTCACAATTTTGGACATTGTGGGGCTTATTTTACCCCAATTTTGAAATCAGAATGAACAGTGCGCAACTAATTTTTTCCCCAATTTCGAACAGTGCGCGACTCACTTTTTCAAATTTTGTACAGCGCATGACTCATTTTTTTCACAATTTTTAATAGTGCGCGACTCATTTTTCCACAACTTTGAATGAACAGTGCGCGACAGTAGGATAAGTGGCACTGATCGTTAGTTATTCAGCATGAGAATGTGTGTAAAAAATACCACAAATAATGAAACATGTGTATTTAAGCTTGTATAACAATGAAACTTACCAACCACTCGGCCAGGAAACATATGGTGCAGAAGCTGCGGGATCCAGGATGCTCTCCCACGGATATTATGCAGATCAGTGGTCGCACTGGCAGGCAGATTATGTTGGGATTTCCCAATTGTGAAGATATTAACCTCAGCAACTCAGTCTCCAAACACAAAAATATGTTATTTTTTTTTGTCAGTCAAACATCCATGTATCCATCATGTCACCCAGAAAGTCTCAAAACACGATGCAAAACCAAAGCATCTTCGTCTAGGCTCACACACAGCTGGCAGCGTCGCTGAATATTGCACAAAAGCAGCTTCCTTATAAAGTTACAGCGACTCGAAATCCACAAGTAGTCGCGTTCCCCATCCACTTTGACCTCGCACGTTGAGGGCTGTTTTTCGAGGAAACCGTTAACATCTCACAACTTAACGTATACTACGGAGATAGACAAGTTGAAAAAAATCACTGTTACCAATTCCAATGTACACATTACGTTAAAATCCCGTTCCATTTTGTAAATGTCTTTATTGTTTCAATTTTTCACACTACATATTCGCTTCGACTTTGAGTTTGAAAATAGCCTTACATGAAAGTAAATGTACATGTCAATTGTGTTATTATTAAAAATATTGCAAATGTATTTTCAGTGCAGAAATTGTAATTTTAAGTATCGATTTCTCACTTCAATTTTTTTATTTTTTTAAATTATGTGCGTTTAAATGTTATTGTTTGTTGTTAACTTGCGAACTATTTCATACGAATATGCTTTGCAGAATTCGCCCAAGTAGCTGATGTAATCAGGCCGCTTCATTTGCATATTTTACTACCGTACTTACAGTAAATAAAATTTAGCGTTTGTTTTATTATCTTGTTTATATTTCCTTATTTGATTTAAATGTGGCATAATAAATAGAATATATGGTTGGTGACTTTTGATATCATGTGATATAAGACTTGTCCGATATGGCGTGTGAAAAGGCTCGGCAAGCCTCGCCTTTTCCTACGCCATATCAGCCTCGTCTGATATCACATGATATCAAAAGTCACCAACCATATATTCTCTATTTATCAGTCGTGAATGGTTATTAGTGAACATCGCTATTTTACTGTTTGAAAGAGAAGCATGAATGCATTACATTCCGTAGATGATTTAGGTTGCAAATGAAAACAGCTTAGTTTTAGTTAATGCATGTGTACCCTAGTGTAGCGATTTATAACACGTGTGGTGTGTATATTGTAATATGTCGACTGAAATTGACAGTTCGGCAATGGTTTTCTTTATGTATATACTTAGATACATGTTATGTACAACATACTGATCCATAATGGCGTGTTTTTGTTTGCACGCTCATAGTAGCAACTGGAATGTTAATATTCTCTTTCGCTTTCAGATTAATGCCAAGATGACTTACGCGTGCACCTAAAAGATGTTTGAATGCAGCTATTTGAAATGTGATTGTAGCCATTTAAAACGAATTGAAGACAACTTCTTGAGGAATCAAATTGCTTAAATAATGGTAAAGAAAGTAATGGTCAAAAATGAAGCTAATCGACTGATTGAGAAGCAGGTGAATATATATTATAAGTTTTTATGCTTTATTGTAAGCACGACATTAATACAATACAAAATATAAAATAGTGTGTCCTTATTTACATAACCATGAGAACAGTTGCATCGTTGCAACTTCGTATTAGTTAACCTGGGCAGTTTCAGTTTCAAAGACACTATGGCCAATGTTCCTTTTTTATCAATTAAAACGTAAACAGTGGCTAGGTTGGTTTTCCGTTTTTTTTTTATAAACTTAAGCAATTGAGGAGTTCCAATTTACATACCAGGATCAAGAACCGAGGTGGCTCCATATGGAGGATTGATTCAGCAGTGTTGCTGCTGTCCTGCAGTCTTCAACTGCTGATACTACTACTATTACTACTATTACAACTGATGCTGCTACTACTACGACTGCTACTACTACTACTACTACTACTACATCTACTACTACTCCTACTACTACTACTACTACTACTACTACTACTACTACTACTACTACTACTACTACTACTACTGCTACTACTACTACTACTTCTACTACTACTACTACTACTTCTACTATTATAATTAGTACACACTTTAATCCGATTTGAACAGCTCTACAACACAGTTAATTTATTATCTAACACATATGTACATGTGCTTGAAAGCATCACCCACTGTGCAAATAGTGTTACCCAGCTTATTTTAGTTTCATGTATTTAATCATATTTTATCAGCCGTGCGTGCTAACGTGTTTGAACATTAAATAGTAATGTTCTTAAATAATGTGGAACAGGTGTAGTGGCATTTAACATACGATATAACGACATCATTCATGCATTTAGATAAGCTCTTAGGTGCATTAAATAATTAATGTTTTATAGATAAAAAACAGGAACAAGAAACATATGCATTAATTTGTTTAAGCACAATTTTAATTGTTCATGCAACATAACATGCCTGCTTCACTTTCTTTATAGGCCTATTTATTTCGATACTCAGTTAATAATTACCAGTGATAACAACTTTCTGAAAATAATGTTCAAGTGTGGAAATAATTATAGGGCCGTGTAAACATCAAGATGCACGCATAACACATTAAATTGTAAATATTTACATTGATGTCTACTTAGATCTAGGAATTTTTTCCGACATAAGTTATCATACGTGCACAATTAAAAGTTCTAGTGGTTATTTACGTTCTTAGTATAATGAATATTATAAAAGTAATTTGCATGCTTTATTTTACTCAGGTTAATACATTTTTTAAATTATGGAATCTAGTAGTTTTCATTAATTTACGGGTGAACTGAAATTGCGTTTTGTTTTCTTTCTAACTACGTTGAACAATAACGCTGTTTAGTTTGCTGGTCCTAAATATATATGTAACCAGTCGACACTAGCTATATGTGAATATTGCCAGTGTATAGGGACACATATATAAATTAAATGCAGTTGATGAAATGTGTTGCAAATGAAAACTTTTCGTTAAAGTCAATGTGTGCCATAAATTATTATTTCTTAACACATGAGATGTCTAAATTGCGATATGTCGATTCAACTTGGCAGATCAGAAATGATTTTCTGTTAGTAAATACTTAAATACATGTTCAACTTACTTACTGATTTATCATGGGGTGGTCTTCGTTGAACGCTCCAAAACGTCTAAAGTGGCACCTTAAATGTTCATATTCTCTTTCGCTTTCTGCCAAGTAATGCCAAGAAAAGTTAACATGTGACTAGAATATGTTTTAGTGCAGCTGTTTAAAATTTGATTGAAGCCAATAAGCACGACTTTAAGGCAACTGTGTGAGAAATCCAGTTGCTTATCTACTGGTAAGGAGAGTAGACGTGTTGAAAACCCAATACTCATAACGAGGAGATATACACACAAACATAATTAGCATTTAATAGGTGTAGGACCGTATGCTCATTTGTTTTGATGCACTATGTATTCGTTGTTTGAACTGATTATTGCGATACTTATCATGTAAGAGCAGAAATCAGACGTTAATGAAACTACCAACCTTTATGTTATGTTACAAACACACATATTATAACATAAGTTATGCCACGGTGTGTTGTTCATATTAAGTACTTCTATAACATTTTTAACGTTGTATAAAATACATAAACATTATGAATGAATGAACATTTGTTGTTCCATGTAATACACGCGATTATATGGTTTGGCCAAATACTAAATTGCTTTTTTCTTAACTTTGTTTACGTTTAATAACTAGCCAATGTTTGCATTTCTAAACCAGAAATTCGTTAATGGAAAGGTTCTGTAGAAGTTTGCGTCTAAGTTTAAAGATAACGAATAACGAATACACGTGAAGCAATTACAAACAATCGCGATGGGAATATTTGCTGGTAATTTATCAATCTACAGAAAACTATCTTACAGACAGAAATATGAAGAGAAACCACACAGCCTGCCGGTAAAGTTTAAATGCAGCATTCATCTTAATCTTTCGACCTTTTCTTTACAAGAACTGCGTGATTTATTTTATATGTATTCTTAGTTAGCAAATAACAAAACATGATGAAACTCAGGTGTAATGAACATTGATACAAAATGTGGTATAATATATTCGCCACAGGGATAGTTTTGCTCTAACATACGCACAGTGTAGGTGAATTTGCTATGGAAAGTGGGAAATATTGTTATAGTTTCTTTTTCAATAACATCAATGAACCTAAACGACTGAATTCGAAGCGTTGATAATGTTTAATACAATATTGTGCTTCAATGTTAGCATGTAGTTAATACATTAGTTGCTCCTTATAAAAATAGCCATCGACAGTCTCATGCCCTAGAAAATATGGCTAAAAACACTAATTTATCACTTAACACTACCGTGTACATGCCATTACAGTGGCATATTTATTTATTTATTTGAATCTTCTACATATTTTGCAGTGCTATGTTCTATACTAAGACCTAACCCTGAGGTCCATCAACATAGAGTCTGATTCAGCAGTGTTATGCTACTACTGTCTTGCAGTCTTCACCACTTTTGGGAATTATTGCGTCAGTGCCAAACACCGATGCCATGAAATACCACCACAAATTTAGGTATGTTTAAATACATGTTCGATTTCTATTGACATAACTTTTCAACTAACGAGTTTAGATCCCATTAGCTTTTAATTTACCGCTCAAATTCGATGACCTTAGATTTAATAATGTTTGTTTTATCTTATTGTTCAGGTTGAATGTAATATAGTGTCCTGGATTACATTTGCCACACAATACTGTACCGGAAAAATATCAATGCGCTAAATGTAATATATGTACCTCTGGAAACAAGTTAATTTGCAACACTATGCATTTAATGAACAAGTATTCATTGATACACCGAACCAATAAAATGCATCAAGCAGTGAGGTATTACTAAAAATCGTGGAACAGTTTTCATTTGAGTTTTTTAAAATCATAAAACGATTGCATAAAGTAAAAACGTGAATGTGGATCTGGTAAGCGAAATGCGAATCCTTAAATTATTATCCTAGATACATATTAATATATAGCTTAAAGAATGTAAAATGCCAACTTATAAACACATTGTACAATACAGAAAGTATTACAAATTAAGTGTGTATTAACAAATTCCTGACACACTGTGATTATTGCAATTATTTGATTTGCTACACGTATGGCAAACTTCACATAACTTAAATATAGATCATTTTGCGTTTGCTTTTACCCAGTTACCTGGTTGCATATACACTAAACTATATATACACTCCCATATTTTAGATTTGTATTTTGTATAAATGTTAAAGTTAAGTTCAGCGTTGTTTTTATGTAACTATAAATGTTAACTAAGCGCTAACTGTCGCAACTGCTGAATATATATATAGTATATTAATGTTTCAGTTTTTGTCAAATATTGATTATATTGGGGGTAAATCATAAAGTTCTTTGAAAATATATATTATAATGAGCATTAGTATATGCTAATACATGCGTGATTGCACTGTATACAATCAAATTAGAGCGCCAGTATATACTCAATCGAAAGAAGACCATATACACACACACATAGCGACTTTGTATGGCGCTTGTTCTTTCACAGTTCACTATTAATACCGCGTTTCCTGTATTGTGTTATTTCGGACAATTGTCAAACCATTGTTTTAGTCTAACAATAATTAATGTTCAAAACAATAATACTATATTGAAGTTCTTGTTGGAAATCAATGATTGCATGGCACCACATCAATGATTACCTGTCGATCCAGGAGTCATATACCACAACGATCAATGTCCCCCGCCGCGGAAGGATTCCCATGACTTGGTCTGGAATGTCGATGCACAAACAGCAACTTAAATAAAGTGAGTGTGTTTTTGTCTATGACATGGTTCATCTAGTGTTTTATTAAAAGTACCATTATTAATATATTTAAGATAATGTTCGATCATTTTTAGGTACAATCAAACCTTTCTCTTATTTAATAATATTCAAATATACAATTAACATACTTGTTGTGAATATTTGATTTAATAATCAAACGTGTTGTTATAATTTCACAATAACAGGCGAATTGTGCATTATATATTAAAGCGATATAAAGTTTCATCATAATATGTAGAAGTATTTATAGCAATATAAGAAGTAGTTGTAGAGAAGTAGTTGGTGTTGTTGTATTTGCTGTTGTAACTCTCCGTCTCTCTTTGTCCTTGGACAATGTTTGATCTTATGCTTTAGAGATACAAACGAAAAGGCAAATCAGCTTGAGGTTTTCTTTGCATTTTTATGCATTGCCTTAACACATATGTTATCTGATTACAACGTTCTGAGTTACAGCATGTTACCTACAATATCAACATCTAACAAACACTGATGTTAGTGATGTGTGCGGTTCAACGCATTTTACCTAAATTATCAGAATTAATGTCTTACGGTACATTTGTTATAAATAAAATCGTACAAGTTCGATGGTATTTATACCTTTGTATAGAAATTGAATGTCTAGAATGTAGGAAATTTTCAAAACAAATTATGCAAGTGATATAACATATGTGTCTTATTAAAGACTGATTTTTGATTATAAGGAAAAACATGTACGATCAAGTATATGAGGTATTATGTTGTTGTCTGTAAGGATACGAACATTTTTTCTTCTATTTGAGTATCTCTCAGCCAAACATCCATACAGCAACGAAGATATTAATTATATACATTCGAAATGATTTTCCTTGCACTTCGAATACTATATGCACTTAATATGCACCATGCAAACGACTGTAAATCCCCAGCATGCATCAATTGTTGCCACTGTTGTCATTATAACGTTTAAATTAACCTAAATGGGAGACTGAATACGTTTTCATAAGTCTACTTCGATATAGAACCATACAACATTGCGTGAAGAAAAACAAAAGACGCACATGACATTATACACATAAAGCTATCCTCTTTATCTGATGAACGATCTGTATATTTGACAGATAGGTCATAAAATGTGGACGTAGTTAATCTCTCCGCAGAGGACTAATTACAAAATAATCCAAGATAAGAAAATTCGCAAACAGTAATCTCTTGTCGGTAATAGTTCGGACAATAGTGATCGAAACGTCGAAATGGCCAGAAGAATTACGCATTCCTGATATCAGACTAACGGAAGAGAGTGTCGCTCGGATCAAAAGCAAATGTCTCTATAAAAATCAGAAAGTAAATAGCATGTTTTTAATAAAAGAAATACATATTGTTGAGCGAAAACACCTCAGCCATTTATATACAACATAAACGGGAAATCTTAAAAAGCGTGACGTCGATCATGAACACAACGTTACTCGACTGAGTTGCATGAACATTAATGAGCATTTCTTTCAACTTAAGTATGATTAATTATTGCATACGCAGACAGGCGTTTACATACAATAATTTGGAGAAATATATGTAAGGTATTATCTTTGTAATACCGAACGACTAGTAGCTTATTATTATGGCTTATTTTGGGAAGGGAAATATGACTTTTTCATGAATCTCGAAACATTTAGATGTCCTAAGATAAAATAACATAAACATGATTGGTTACATTCTGTCACGATAGTTCTTACATAAACAATGGTTATTATGAGAGCATTTTTTTTAAATATAGCAGTATGTCTGGTCCAATAAAGATCAGTATGACTGGCCCAATAACATTGTCTTCAACAAAGTAATAGAACAAACGCTAATTCTCCAGGCTTTTTAACAACGAAACATTTGATGGCTACGGAATAATTCGATAAGTTATCTTGGTATGTGCTGTAAAATAATTCTCTCATGAGTTTGAGGTTGGTAAATGTTATTGTCTCCAGGCAAACACTGTCTTGCATTTCATTTAATTATCGCAAACTCTTACAATAATGATAAGCGCTGGTATCTACAAAGTAGGTTGTAACTCTGTTGCTCTGGTCTCCTTTCAACAATTGCGTAATAAAATAGTAATTAAATTGAATGCGTTTTAATTCCCTTTTATTACTGTTTAATTTGAGTTGCAATGCTATGAGGTTAAATTTTATTTACACTTATATGTAAAATGAATATTGCTGGGCCAAGTGTGTGGTTTAGCGCTCATTAACTGGTTTAAACCCCCAATGCTTAGCATTGACCGTTCCAAGGCGGTGACCCCAGCTTTATTCTACTATGTGTATATGTTGTTTTGTTTTGTTCCGTACTGTACCGTTTTGGCAATTGGTTCCTTGCCATAAATAAAGGACCACAGAGGTGTGTATGATAAAACTGCAATACTGCTGCAGCTTCTGGAGTTTCACTTCTTCATATTAAAACGGCTTCTAGTAATTATTAAATTCGTTTGAACGAAATAATTGTTGTGGACTCAGTTAAAAATGTTTTACTTTAATTTGTTCAAGTATGCATTATAATATTTCTTTGTAAAGATCTATACGCTTGTTCAAAATGTACAACTAATATTATGCTAGGTAATTAAATAGCCTCGTTATTTAAAAAGCGTGTTAAAGCCTAATATGTGATTACAAACCCGATGATCACACTACAAAGTTGTTCATATATATGACTGTTCATATATTTGATCAACAATTGATTTATATGTCGTACAATAAGTCAGGCTGTTTGGTCTAATACATATGGAAACGAGAGCGATAATACCAACACGTAGTCGAATTTACATCAGCATGTATTGTTCAATATGTAAAATAAATATATGTCCTTAACTAAATGTAAAAGTCGTAAATTACAGCGTTATGCATTTCCCACGTAGCTTGTAACAATCCATTAGTATTACATACCATTTAAAAATCATTAAGCGCACATAAGTTCTCATAATACGACGAATGTTTTGATGAGTATGTTCTAACACTGTGGATGCAAATATATATTTCTGAGACGATAACTATTCCAAACGATGTTGAAACATGTTAGTTTTGAAAAGTTAATGTTCAATTAAAACGAGCAAACGTGTTTTTATTCCGGTGCTTTCAATATGTATAGTTAGTTAATAGGCTGCAGAGAGCATGTATCCGATGAAAAGGTGGTGACCCAAATTGTATTTCGTGTGTGTGTTTGAAGTGGTTTTGTGTGTTTGCACATTGGTGTTGCATCACCATATATGGCAATTGTCCCTTTGGCATCAATAAAATACCACATTATATAACAATATTTCTCTCCTGGTGCAACTGAATCTCAACTTTGATTACATTTATGTACTGGCATTGACACATAAACATATAATACAGCAAACACACTCTATCATTAGATAAATTGTTGTTCTTATCCATAACTTCTAAAACAGAACACGTACTATAAACACCAAATTATCAAAACTGGGATCACCACATTTGAACGGTCAACATACACAAATGATTGGTAAAACAGGTTTTAGGGCTAGCCAAACTGCACACTTACCTCATTATCAATCTCAAATCAAAAAAGCCTCTTAGATAAAGACTAATAATAATAAAGTTTTATTTTAAATAAACTTATTTTATTTACTGTTAAATCACGTCTACAACGTTGTAAGTAACTAAGCGTTTTAATACAAAATAGTGAACCATTTAATCCTACAGCTACATGATTTTATAGAACACAATACGACCCATACAGAGAATATCAGGTTTATCCCACGCCTTAGTTCACCCCACACAATATAAGTACTTACCCGATGTTTGACGGAAAGGGTCGAGAATGTGCGATTGTCCCACACCTATATGCACTTCTTTTCTTTGCCTTTCACTCCTCGTTCATTTGTGCTTAAATTTGGATTTATACATGAAATGAATGTTTACTTTTTGAAATAAATATACCGTTTATAAATGAAAGCCGTAAGTTATCAATGCAATGCAGCGTTTCTTTTAAATTCGATTAGCTAAAGATTTTTTTTTTAAATCCAAGGGGGGATGGAACTAGGGTCTCCCGCGTGGTAGCCAGACACTCTTACCGCGACGCTAATGTTCTCACCCTATTGCGCAACTGTTTGAATTGTAAAGACCATATTTTACTACACAGCTGACAAAATCACTATGATTGCGTCATTCAAGTCATTCGGAACGCTGTCGTTTAACTAGTTAACGCGTTTGTGTGTTTACGATGGATTAATTTATTATAATATTATGAATGTGAATAACAGTGTTGGGATATAAAACTGGAATGAAACTGGTGAGACTTTATTTTCGATTTCGTTAAAATGTCGAATGTACTCGAATAACGCGATGTTTAGGTGAACAATTGATGGATTAAATTTAAGAAAGTGTCAGTGAATTACATTCTTTAACTTTTCGAAGGAAATCGATGTTGAATTAAAAGGGTAATGATTTTGATGAATAAGTCGTTCCGTTGTCATTCGATCAAAGAATGTCTATCCACAAAGATTTGCCTGCTTACATCAAGTGCTTGAAAATGGAAAAGATGGATGGCGATGAAGAAATGTATCCAGAATTTTAACTCGTCAGGGAAGCAAATTAAACTTGAAAATCCGATTTTTAGTGTACTTAAGTCACGTAAAATAATAGTACATACCTATTTTATGAAATCGTCAGGTATTTGGTGGTTCTATGCACTATTAACTTTAAACGGATATGTTGCAGTTATATATTATATAACTCTTAAACCTAAATGTAACCTTAAATAAGTGGAAATAAAGCCTTTAAATAAATGCATTCAAAGCGCAGTATATATAATTGATATGCTTGTAGCAAATGTACTTCCCTTTCATTCCTTTAAAAATAATTATATCTTCATTCAAACGCTATATATATTCATATGATATATATAAAACATATGATATGATATATTAACAGAAAACTTAATAATAAGCTAACTTTGAACTTGTCACAAATGCGTCAATTCTATCTGAACGCTTTAAAGTCTGGTGCCCCTGTTTCAGCAGACAAAACATTCATCAAGTTGACAATGCTATTATCTAGAAATCAAATAACAGTGTTACAATAGGTGCAAATTATCTGTCGGCAATCCCCGCGCTCCTCTATGTTTTGAAATGGATTGCAATACCAAAACAATACGAATGCAGTGATGAAGGTTTAGAATAAGACCCACTTTTATTTAAGCAGCATATAACTTCATATTTTAGTGAGCTTGAACAACGGTTGGAGGAATTGAATAATACATCAAACAAATATTCCGATTTCGAATTTCTATTCAAATGATGCAATCATATTCTGAGCAAACTGTTATAGCAGGAGTTTTTCAAGATATAGATATAAACTTGCAGCTATTTATTAAATCACGGTCAATTTATTAAGTGGAGACAGACCGTTCTGTGATAATGTTTCTCATTTCTAAATGAAGACGTCTTAACAAAAGTATCTAATAAAGGTGATGTTGTGCATGTCAATGCCTTGAGCCTTTCCAATTAAATTGATCATAAAGACAACATTTCGGATCAATGTGAACTTGTTGATGACATACTTACTTAAATAAGTACGAAATAATCATAATGTAATGAAGTTTATTCTGAAACTATTGATGTCAAAGTTAGTTCGAGTATTGAACATATTAGCCCGAATGATGATTTGTTCTTGGTAGTGCATTATAGCAAGATATACATACACATGTTGAAATTAAGATGTCCCGGGAAAGAGAAATAGAGTAATACAGTAGTTTGGGAACTGACATGTTTGAGACCGACATTAATTTATTTTAATTCCAGCGTCGAAAAACAAAATGTGTAAAATGTTTCATGTAATACTATACACTATTTCATTGCAGAATGGTATTTGTCTGATTAATAAACTATGAAGTATGCAATCATAAATCATAACACTCCTTTCGTGTTACGGAAACGTATACAAATGGTATGCGCGTGTCATCCAACATTCGTTGTTTGCTAATACTCATACATTACAGTTGGCCTAAATCGAGTTCAAATTAACAATAATTACTTCAGGAAAAGAGGTTTGGTCCATGTGTCTAATGTATCGTATTTAATCAATATGCACGTAGACGCTCCTATGGGATAGTGTTGTGTTACTTATTTCTGGAATTAATTGTTTTAACACGCTTTTACTGGTCACTTTCGATTGATATAGTGTTATTAAATATGTGTCATACATTCTTCTGAAGCATAACTATAGTTTCTAGCTTGTTTTTGTCGTTATGTATATGTAATATTATCTGCTTTTTTTTCTTTGAGCTTGTCCATATTTTGCTTAAGTAACTTTTGGAAAACAAAGGTGTTACTATGCCATACGCGAAATATCGATAGTTCAACATTAAATAATATGTGTGTGTAGAGAACACTAGGTATGGACGGGTGAAAGACGCTACAAGAAAAAAATTATATTATTTATACAGGATAACACATATATTTAGACGCACAATGAGAACATTGTGTGAAAGAAACTTATTTTGGTTGTATAAATGTTGCGATTTCATCAGTTAAAGATACCTAATGAAAAAAGATTACAGTAATTCAATTTAAGCACCTGCCAGGAATATTAAGTTGATATTTATGGACGTTATATCACGTGTAGTTAGACTATTTATTCATTGTCAAATAAAAAACAAAAAAATACAATATAAGTGAAAGTTGCAATTGTGTTTTCAATTATTATATGAAATTAAAATGCCTAAATAATGTTTGCTCTTAATTAATCATAAAATTCACTAAAACAATTGTAAAAACATATTTGTTACGTTACACAAGCGCTTACATATAGCAATTACCTTTATTTGAAGCCGCTTTGAATGAATTCCATCAAAGGAATAGTTAAGTTAACGTTGAACTTCCCTGTTATCATTAAAGCCACGAGGGGGCTTCTTCGCGTATTTTTGTGTTGCTTTCATCAGCCAGCGGCTTTGCTTGCCACTTTTGAAGTCTGAGATAATTTAATTAAAATCTGGATCGATTGGCGAAAATCTGGCATCGTGTCTTTTTCCGACGAATTTCTAAATCGCATTAGCCATTTCACCCTTCAACGGCTATGATGAACGGCTGAAATGTTAAATGATCTTATATTAATTCAGCTTTGTTATTTTCCCTGTTGACACAACATTAAAGGATATCTTTTCAATATATGCAAAGCTACCTTTTCCAAATAACAAACGCTCGATTTAAGCGTGGCGACGTTAATTCATATCAAACGAGACAATATGAGATTTTGTAATCAAACCCGTTTGGTTTTATTTGTTGCACGAAAATACAAAGAAAATATTGAAGCCACTATGCCGATATTGTCCGGATACACATGATTTGAATGTATGTTTAATATGTTTTATATTAGACACGTTCGCGTTAATAGCAGTGAATGGTGTGAGGTATGGCATAATTCTCGAAATCAAATGTAAACTAATTATAGTATAACATAGTAATTATAAAGAAGACAACAAACCAGAGACTTTATACAAAACAATAACAGCAACACACCTTTTGTTTAAATATTGTAAATGGATCTGCAAAAGATCATGACGTCACGTCAAAAGTGAGATGGGTTCGCGCTCAATTTGCACTGCGGTGCTATATTTTATTATTACTTTAACCTTACTTAACATGTCCGCCTTCTTGTTTTGTAATATGCCAGACTCGGCTAGCCTCGTCGTTAACTTTACGTTTTTTCTACTTGAAGTCTGTAATGGTGTGTTTGCATTGATCACGCATATTATCTTTCTGATTGACTATAAAGCTTTGCATATCGATTCTCAGTAATGTAATATGTGTATTATTTCTCATCATTTCGTTCTACATTTCTATGACTGTTTATATAATAACTATTATTTGAAATTAAATGTGACACAAATAAACGCGTTTGATTCGTGGAAGAATGCAAATAAAATTGCGACTTTATTCAACATATTTTCCTTTTAAATATATAAGCAAATAAAGACATATTGTATATTGCACTGTTAATAATTTGATATCATTATTATTTCCAATTAAGTTATAAAGTACACATTCGCAAAGTAGGGCGTAACGACGCTTAATCTGTTTCTTTTCAGAAATGTGTTGACAGCTCTCATTAAGATAATTTCACAAAGTATGAATAAATTCATAGTGCGATATTAACAAGTTTTGTTAAATCGCAGTGTAACATTGTTTGGAAGGAAAGACATGCCAGCCTGTTCTGGCTTTATTTACAGTTTGATGATTCTTCGTCGGAAATATCTCGACGAAGAAGCGAAGAATACCATACATACCATACAGCGATACAGCGATTTCCAGAAGTAAATTAAGGCAATCAGTATTTCATTATTAAAACAAAACAATATTTACTGTCGNACATATCGTTATGACGACGATATATCGTTTTTAATCAGAGCACGTATGCTCATAAAGTTATATCGCATTTAAAAAATATTTTATTCTTTTTCATCAGTTAAAGATACCTAATACAAAAATATTACAGTTATTCAATTTGAGCACCTGCCAGGAACATTAAGTTGATATTTATGGACGTTATATCACGTGTAGTTAGATTACTTTGTTTGATTTATCCATTGTCAAATACACAAAAATAAAAAAAATATTAAAAATACAATATAAGTGAAAGTTGCAAATGTGTTTTCAATTATTATATGAAATTAAAATGCCTAAATAATGTTTGCTCTTAATTAATCATTAAATTCAGTAAAACAATTGTAAAAACATATGTGTTGCGTTACACAAGCGATTACATATAGCAATTACCTTTATATGAAGCCACATTGAATGAATTCCATCAAAGGAATAGTTAAGTTAACGTTGAACTTCCCTGTTATCATTAAAGTCACGAGGGGGCTTCTTCGCGTATTTTTTGTGTTGCTTTCATCAGCCAGCGGCTTTGCTTTTCCACTTTTGAAGTCTAAGATAATTTAATTCAAATCTGGATCGATTGGCGAAAATCTGGCATCGTGTCTTTTTCCGATGAATTTCTAAATCGCATTAGCCATTTCACCCTTCAACGGCTATGATGAACTGCTGGAATATAAAATGATCTTATATTAATTCTGCTTTGTTATTTTCCCTGTTGACACAACGTGAAAGGGTGTCTTTTCAATATATGCAAAGCTACCTTTTCCCAATTACAAACGCTCGATTTAAGCGTGGCGACGTTAATTCATATCAAACGAGACAATATGAAATTTGGTAATCAACCCCGTTTGGTTTTATTTGTTGCACGAAAATACAAAGAAAATATTTAAGCCACTATGCCGATATTGTCCGGATACAATAGATTTGCATGTATGTTTTATATGTTTTATATTAGACACTTTCGCGTTATAATCAGTGAATGGTGTTGAGGTATGGCATAATTCTCGAAATCAAATGTAAACTAATTATAGTATAACATAGTAATTATAAAGAAGACAACAAACCAGAGACTTTATACAAAACAATAACAGCAACACACCTATTGTTTAAATATTGTAAATGGATCTGCAAAAGATCATGACATCACGTCAAACGTGAGATGGGTTCGCCCTCAATTTGCACTGCGGTGCTATATTTTATCAATACTTTAACATAACTTAACATTTCCGCCTTCTTGTTTTGTAATATGCCAGACTCGGCTAGCCTCGTCGTTAACATTACGACTTTTCTACTTGAAGTCTGTTATTGTGTGTTTGCATTGATCACGCATATTATCTTTCTGGTTTACTAAAAAGCTTTGCATATCGATTCTCAGTAATGTAATAAGTGTATGATTTCTCATCATTTCGTTCTATATTTATATGACTGTTTATATAATAACTATTATTTGAAATTAAATGTAACACAGATAAACGCGTTTGATTCGTGGAAGAATGCAAATAAAATTGCGACTTTATTCAACATATTTTTCTTTTAAATATATAAGCAAATAAAGACATATTGTATATTGCACTGTTAATAATTTGATGTCATTATTATTTCCAATTAAGTTATAAAGTACACATTCGCAAAGTACGGCGTAACGACGCTTAATCTGTTTCTTTTCAGAAATGTGTTGTCAGCTTTCATTAAGATAATTTCACAAAGTATGAATAAATTCATAGTGCGATATTAACAAGTTTTGTTAAAGCGCAGTGTAACATTGTTTGGAAGGAAAAACATGCCAGCCTGTTCTGGCTTTATTAACGGTTTGATGATTCTTCGTCGGAAATATCTCGACGAAGAGGCGAAGAATACCATACATACCGTACAGCGATACAGCGATTTCCCGAAGTAGGTTAAGGCAATCAGTATTTCATTATTAAAACAAAACAATATTTACTGTCGACACATTTGTTTGCTCTACACGGCAGTGCTGTTTACGTATCGTGCAATGTCCTCAATATTTGTTCATAACTTTCTATTTATTTTGACTTGTTGGTTTGATTATTCAGTTTGGAGAGTTTGGTTTCTACAAAAAAAAAAAAAAAAAAAAAAAANTCTATTTAGAGTTTCATTTCTCTGGAAGCAGTTCGATTTTCATATTAAATCTAGTTGATACGTTATTAAGTACCTGTATTAAAGAATACTAGTGGTGAACATGTTTGTGCAATATAATTCCTAACGACCAATTGCAATATAGTTTGGGTGTGACCAACTAATTTCACATTCATTAATTTTTTGTTCGCTGGCCAAACAGACACTTATATTTTAACTGAACTCAAGAACGTACATTATTATTTGTGTGTTTTAATGTAGATACTATATTTACTATTTTTTTTAGAAAGCGGAAAATATCTTAAACAGTGAACAATTACACAAAAAAAGAATGGATATTGTAGATCTTGTATTTGTATATGAACTTTTGTTTTAAATCACAGACAAATATGTTCATTGAAATAAATTTATGTTATCACTTTTAATATGAGCATAGATGTGTGTTTTAATTTCGTTGTATTGATATATTTCTGTATATATATTAACCGGTTGCCTTTGAAAATCACTGACAATAAATAACACACATATCGTGCGGATTAATAATATCAGTTTTTTTGTAGTTATACTGTCAGATAACTTATTTAAAATGCATGACGCAAACTTTAATTACATCGTAAATTGTATTTTTAACTCTAATACGTTTGTATCGGTTTTCCTTTGCGAAATGAAAGTTATGAACAATATAATATCAATTTTAATTTGACCACAGGTGTGTGTTTCTGTATTTGAAATATAATTACTTTGAATCGATATACTGATGCTTTTTTATAAGGACCGGTTGCCTTGGAAAATGCATGGCCATTAATAAAAAAAACATATCATGCTTGCACATACTAGTAGCTTTCATTTGTGATGTTGACATAGTTTCGGTATAATTATCTAAAAATGCATTATTTAATATTCAATTTAAGCGTAAATTGGTTTAAACAATATTTATTAAGCTTTTCATTGACAACATGATAGCAACATAATACAATTCAAACATACATGCTACTTTATACAAACTATGCTTCTATTGTAGTTTTAATTAAAATATTTCAGTATCGGTTTTCCATGGCGAAATGAAAAAAAACATGGTTTCTTATTGAATAAACACATTCAATTGATTATATTTATTATCATAATACACATTTATATTAACGATTACAAATACATTGATTGTTATGGAATACACGTGAAGACGCAGTCGCATAAATGAGATTTCAGTTGATCAGTTTACTACTTAAACGTTAAAACAGAACATGTTTAAATGAAATGGTATATTCACTACTTCCATTAAATCCAATGTGCACAAATAAACAAACAGTTTACGATTGTCCTAGCTAGTGTGTCCATAATTACAAATTTGACAGAATATCACACGGTTTCACATACAATTGGATACAGAAAACCGTTTACTGACGTAATCACGACCTTTAAATTGTTCTCTTTACTGAGTTTTATTTTGTCAATTATTGTCAACGTTATTTATCGTAACTGAAAGTATTTTGTAGATTGCGATTAATGAACGGGTATTTAGTGTGTTTCACGTTCTATTTTTGAACCGAAATCAAAATGCATGTATGTTTTAAGCAACGTATCATTCGTTACGAAAACATGCATCCTCATTCCATAATGATAAGTGTAACCATATATTGGAGTGGACAAATAGCGCTTATAAACAACCAGCTGCGATATTCAACAGAGGCACGATATTTATTCCCCAATTTCGGAGTTTGAGTGACTTTCATTAAAACGCGTATTGATTTGCATCGCTTCTTTTGTAGTGAAGTGCTATAGTGAATTAACCATTTCACCCTTCAGTTTCCGTGATGAACGTCTGCAATGGAAACAAATCTAAGATTACTTCGGCATTGTTATTTTCCCTGACAACGCAACATAAAAGGATGTCTTATCAATATCCGAATCGCCAGTGTCTCATTGGATTTGTTAGCAACGCTGGAGACAAGTATGGCCACATTGATTCATTTAATAAAAAAACTACTTCTACTACTTCTACTACTATTACAACTACTACTTCTACTACTACTAATACCACTACTACAACTACTACAACTACTACTACTACTACTACGACTACTACTACTACTACTACTACTACTACTACTACTACTACTACTACTACTACTACTACTACTACTATTACTACTATTACTTCTACTACTTCTTATACTTCTTATAATATTACTACTACTGCTGCTGCCCGCTGTTGCTACTACTGCTAATACATTTGTAGAATATATACACATGCTGACATGTTTATTATGATTTCTTTAGTTTGTTTGTAAATCTGCATGACCATGTCACAATTATGAATAAAAAAGGAATATTTTGATGTTGGTAAATCAATAATTTATCTATAAACTACCTAAAAGAACACTAATAAACTGTGATTGTCGCATAGACATTGGTGTATACAGATTCATGTGCGAGTTTGTATTAGTGTGTATCGAACATTTGCATATTATTCGGGATGAAATAAATACCGCAATTTAATATACAGTAACCTATTTCTCTTTTGCAAATACATACAGTCGTGTCAGTCATATTTCTTGTTTTGTATTGTTGTTAATTCAAAGTTGTCAAAAGCACGTACCTTGACGAGAATGGTAAACATAATCTCAAATTGAGTTGTCATCATGAACATATTTAAACTTTTAAATATGTTTTTTTTTTTAATATTCTTTATTACTAGATTCAAACAAATAATATTTCAGCTGTAAAATTGATATTCAATATAGCGCTACCGCATAGTGCAATTTAGCTTTGCGTTATCCAAGCGACGACGTCATACGTCAATATAATGCACGCGAGATCCATATTTGCCACTCGCTGTCCACATGTAGCACGCGGGATTCATATTTAGTATGCGCGGTCCATATCAGAAAATAGTCATATGTCGTATAGATAGAGAAGGATTATTGTATTGTATGCACACTATAATCCGATTTGAACAGCTCAAAAACATTGTTAATGTATTATGTAACACATATGTACATATGTGTTTGAAAACTTCACCCACTGTGCAAATTGTGTTACCCAGCTTATTTTAGTTCATGCATTTAATAAACAAAAATATAAGCCGTGCTTGCTAACGTGTGAAACAGGTGTAGTGGCATTTAACATACGATATAACGACATCATTCATGCATTTCGATGATAAGCACGAATGTGCATCATATAATTAATGTTTTAAAGATAAAATACAGGAACAAGAACCATATACATTAATTTGTTTAAGCACAAGTTGAATTGTGATGCAACATAGCATGCCAACTTCACTTCGGTCTGTTTATTTCGATGCTCATTTTATTAATGTTCAATGATAACAACTGTTTGATAATAATGTTCTAGTGTGAATATAATAATAGGGCCATGTAAACATTAAGATTCACGCATAACACTTTAAATTTGATCTATTTTACATTGATGTCTAAATTAGATCAAGATATTATTTCAGGCATAATTTNTAGGGCCATGTAAACATCAAGATTCACGCATAATACTTTAAATTTGATCTATTTTACATTGATGTCTAAATTAGATCAAGATATTATTTCAGGCATAATTTATCATAAGTGCACAATTAGTTATAGTGTTTATATATATTCTTAGTATAAATAATATTACAAAAGTAATTTAAATGCTTTATTTTACTCAGGTAAATACATTTTTTTTTTAATTATAAAATCAAGTAGTTTTCATACTTTGAAAGGTGAACTGAAATGGTGTCTTTTTTTCTTTCAAATAACGTTGAACAATTGCGCTGTTTATTTTGCGTGTCCTAAATATATATAACCAGTCGACACTAGTTATATGTGAAGATTGCCAGTGTACTATTTATAGGTACACATATATAAATTAAATGCAGTTGATGAAATATGTTGCAAATGAATACGTTTTCGTTGAAGTCAATTTGTTCCATAAAGTATTATTTTTTAACTTGAGATATCTAAATTGCGATATGTCGATTTAATTTGGCCGATCAGAAATTATTTTCTGTTAGTGAATACTTAGATACATGTTTAACTTACATGAACTGATTTTGCATGGGGTGTTCTTCGTTGAACGCTCAATAACTTCAAAAGTGGCATCTTACATGTGAATGTTCATATGCTCTGTCGCTTTCTGATTAATGCCAAGAAAAGTTACACATGTGACTAGAAGATGTTTTAGTGCAGAATTTTTAAATTTGATTGAAGCCAATAAATATGACTTGAATGCAACTGTGTGAGAAATCCAGTTGCCTAGCTACTGGTAAGGGGAGTAGACGTCTTGAAAAAATATCTCCTCATAACGAGGAGATATACAAACAAACATTATAACCATTAAATAGGTGTAGGAACGTATGTTATTTTTTTTTTCATTCACTATGTATTCGTTGTTTGAACTGACTATTGCGATACATATCATGTTTGAGCTGAAATCAGACGTTAGTGAAACTACCAATCTTTATGTTATGTTACCAACACACATATTATTACATTAGATATGGCTTAAAAACGACGGTGTGCTGTTTATATTAAGTGCAGATATATAATATTTTACATTGTATAAAATTCATACAAATTTTGAATGCTTGAAATGTGTTGTTCCATGTAATACAGGCGCTTATATGGTTTGGCCAAATACTAAATTGCTTTTTTTCTTAACTTCATTTACGTTTAAAGGGACTGTAAACCACGAATGACGAATAAAGAAAAGTTCTAAAATACCGTATTTTTTAAATTATTAGTTTATATTGACTAAAATATCACGACGACTGGTATAAAACATTAAATGAAAAAAGTTTTTTTTATATTTTTAATTTATGTTTGTTTTTATTTATTTTTACTGGGTATGCATACCAGGTAACTACCAGTTGACTATAAATAACGCAAGTCATCATCGTCACGTGGTAAACCCAGGAATGCAAACTGTGCATGCTAAGCGAATTGTATATATTTATTTTATATATAAAATTATCAATCTACTTGCGTTATTTATAGTGTGTATATTGTTATGTCACCTATTTTCGCGATGTACTTTCGATTTCACATCGCGAAATTCTATTACCGAATATACTGAAAATATGAACTTTTTTCAAGTAAAGTTATATACCAGTCGTGATATTTTAATAAATATAAACTAATAATTGTAAAAATTCGTGGTTTACAGTCCCTTTAATAACTAGCCAATGTTTGCATTTCTAAACCAGATATTCGTTAATGGAAAGATATTGTAGAACGTAAACTGCGTTAAAGTTTAAAGATAACGAATAAACGTAAAGCAATTAAAAATATTCGCGATGGGAATACTTGCTGGTAATTTATCAATCTACAGAAAACTATCTTACAGACAGAAAATATGCAGACAGAAATATGCAGAGAAACCACAAAGCCTGCCGGTAAAGTTTAAATGCAGCATGCATCTTCATCGTTCGACCTTTTCTTTACAAGAACTGTGCCATTTATTTTATATGTATTCTTAGTTAGAAATTAACAAAACATGATGAAACTCCGGTGTTATGAAAATTGAAACCAAAAACAAAATATAGTATAATGTATTCACCACAGGAATAGCTTTTATTCTAATAGAAGCACATTGTAGGTGAATTTGCTATGGAAAGTGTGTGAAATATTGTAATTATTTAATAGTTGTTTTAAATAACAAAAATAAAAATAAACGACTGATTGCGAAGCATTGGTTATATATAAAACACTATTGTACTTAAATGTAAGCATGTAGTTAATACATTAGTTTATCCTAATTTAAATAACCATGAGAACATCTGCCATTAACTGTTGAATTGTTCTTCAAATGAGTTTAGCGTGACGGTCTTAGTCCCAAGACAATATTGCCCATTATATATGACTTAACACCACCGTTTACTATCATGCCAGTACAGTGCTATTTTTTTGTATACCAAGACCGAATATGGAGGTACCTAAACATGGAGGTCCAATTCAGATACGGAGATAAAAAAGGAAAGGCAAATCAACTGGAGTTTTTCTTTTCAGTTTAATGCATTGCACAACAAACATTTGTTTTCTGATTACAACGTTCGTATTTACAGCATGATATCTTACATATCAACATCTAACATTGATGTTAGTGATATGTGAGGGTCAACGCCTTTTACTTAAAATTATCAAAATCAATGTCTTACGGTACATTTGATATCAATAAGATCGTACACGTTCGGTAGACAGGTACCTTTGTAGAGCAATTGCATGTCTAGAATGTCTAGAATGTTGAGATATTGTATGTTGAAGTTAAGGATATTTTCAAAACAAAGTTTGCACGTGATATATCATATATGTCTTAATAAAGAATGATTTTTAATCATAAGGACATACATGCACGATTAAGAATATGAGGTCTTATGTTACTGTCTGTATGGATAGGTACATTTTATCTGTTATTTGAGTATCTCTCTTCCAAACATCCATACATTAATTATATTCATTCGAAAGTATTTGCCTTGCATTTCGAATATTCTGTGCACTTAAATTGCACAATGTAATGCAAACGACTATGTTCCCCAGCATGCATCAATTATTGCAACTGTTGTCATTATAACGTTAAAATAAACGTTAATAAAAGGCTGAAGACGTTTTCATAACTCTACTTCGATATCAAACCAGACAACAACATTGCGTGAAGAAAAACAAAAGACGCACACATAATGACATTATACAAATAAAATTAGTCTATTGAAGTCGTCTAATGAACGACCCGTATGTTTTCCAGATAGGTCATAAAATATGGACGTAGTTAATCTCTCCCCAANTTATAGGGACACATATATAATTTAAATGCAGTTGATGAAATATGTTGCAAATGAATACGTTTTCGTTGAAGTCAATTAAAGTATTATTTTTTAACACTTGAGATATCTGAATTGCGATATGTCAATTTAATTTGGCCGATCAGAAATTATTTTCTGTTAGTGAATACTTAGATACATGTTTAACTTACATGTACTGATTTGTCATGGGGTGTTCTTCGTTGAACGCTCCAAAACTTCAAAAAAGGCACCTTACATGTATATGTTCATATTCTCTGTCGCTTTCTGATTAATGCCAAGAAAAGTTACACATGTGATTAGAAGATGTTTTAGTGCAGATTTTTTTTTTATTTGATTGAAGCCAATAAATATGACTTGAAGGCAACTGTGTGAGAAATCCAGTTGCTTATCTACTGGTAAGGAGAGAAGACGTGTTGAAAACTCAATAATCATAACGAGGAGATATACAAACAAACATAATAACCATTTAATAGGTGTAGGAACGTATGTTAATTTTTTCATTCACTATGTATTCGTTGTTTGAACTGACTATTGCGATACTTTTCATGTTTGAGCTGAAATCAGACGTTAGTGAAACTACCAATCTTTATGTAATGTTACAAACACACATATTATTACATTAGATATGGCTTAAAACGACGGTGTGCTGTTTATATTAAGTGCAGATATATAATATTTTACATTGTATAAAATACATACAAATTATGAATGCTTGAAATGTGTTGTTCCATGTAATACAGGCGCTAATATGGTTTGGCAAATACTAAATTGCTTTTTTTCTTAACTTCGTTTACGTTTAAATGAACTGTAAACCACGAATGACGAATAAAGAAAAGTTCTAAAATACCGTATTTTTTTAATTATTAGTTTAAATTGATTAAAATATCACGACTGGTATAAAACATTGACTGAAAAAAGTTTCTTTTTTATTTTTACTTTATTTTTGTTTTTGTTTATTTTTACTGGGTATGCATACCAGGTAACTACCAGTTGACTATAAATAAAGCAAGTAGATTGATCATTATCGTCACGTGGTAAACCCAGGAATGCAAATTGTGCATGCGTAGCGAATTGTATATATTTATTTTATATATAAAATGATCAATCTACTTGCGTTATTTATAGTGTGTATATTGTTATGTCACCTATTTTTGCGATGTACTTTCGATTTCACATCGCGAAATTTTATTACCGAATATACTAAAAATATGAACTTTTTTCAAGTAATGTTATATACCAGTCGTGATGTTTTAAATTATATAAACTAATAATTGTAAAAATTCGTGGTTTACAGTCCCTTCAATAACTAGCCAATGTTTGCATTTCTAAACCAGAAATTCGTTAATGGAAAGATATTGTAGAACGTTAACTGCGTTAAAGTTTTAAGATAACGAATAAACGTAAAGCAATGAAAAATATTCGCGATGTGAATACTTGCTGGTAATTTATCAATCTACAGAAAACTATCTTATGCAGACAGAAATATGCAGAGAAACCACATAGCCTACCGGTAAAGTTTAAATGCAGCATGCATCTTCATCTTTCGACCTTTTCTTTACAAAACTGTGCGATTTATTTTATATGTATTCTTAGTTAGCAAATAACAAAACATGATGACACTCAGGTGTTATGAAAATTGATACCAAAAAACAAAATATAGTATAATATATTCACCACAGGAATAGCTTTTATTCTAATAGACGAACATTGTAGGTGAATTTGCTATGGAAAGTGTGTGAAATATTGTTATAGTTTTTTTCAATAACACAAATAAAAATAAACGACTGATTGCGAATCGTTGGTTATATATAAAACACTATTGTACTTAAATGTAAGCATGTAGTTAATACATTAGTTTAAATAACCATGAGAACATGTGCCATTAACTGTTGAATTGTTCTTCAAATGAGTTTAGCGTGACGGTCTTAGTCCCAAGACAATATTGCCCATTATATATGGCTTAACACCACCGTGTACTATCATGCCATTACTTTGGCATATTTTTTATTTATAAATTTGAACCTTTTAACTATTTTACAGTGCTATTTTTTATATACTAAGACCGAACACGGAGGTACCTCAACATGGAGGTCCGATTAAGATACGGATATAAAAAAGGAAAGGCAAATCAGCTGGAGTTTTTCTTTTCATTTTCATGTATTGCGCAAAAACATATGTTTTCTGATTACAACGTTCGTATTCACAGCATGGTATCTAACATATCAACATCTAACATTGATGTAAGTGATATGTGCGGGTCAACGCCTTTTACTTAAAATTATCAAAATCAATGTCTTACGGTACATTTGATATCAATAAGATCGTACACGTTCGGTAGACAGGTACCTTTGTAGAGCAATTGCATGTTTAGAATGTCTAGAATGTTGAGATATTGTATGTTGAAGTTAAGGATATTTTCAAAACAAAGTTTGCACTTGATATATCATATATATCTCAATAAAGAATGATGTTTAATCATAAGGACATACATGCACGATTAAGAATATGAGGTCTTATGTTACTGTCTGTATGGATAGGTACATTGTATCTGTTATTTGAGTATCTCACATCCAACATCCATACATTAGTTCTATTTATTCGAAATTATTTGCCTTGCATTTCGAATATTCTATGCACTTAAATTGCACAATGTAATGCAAACGACTATGTTCCCCAGCATGCATCAATTATTTCCACTGTTGTCATTATAACGTTAAAATAAACGTTAATAAGAGGCTGGAGACGTTTTTATAACTCTACTTCGATATCAAACCAGACAACAACATTGCGTTAAGAAAAACAAAAGACGCACACATAATGACATTATACAAATAAAATTAGTCTATTGAAGTCGTCTAATGTACGACCCNCATGTGTGTTCATTCCAGTGCTTTCAATATGTATAGTTATTATGCTGCAGACATCATGTATCCGATTTAAAGGTGATGACCCAACTTGTATTTAGTTTGTGTGTTTGAAGAGTATTTGGGTGTCTGTACTTTGGTGGTGTATTTCCGTGGCTGGAAATTGTCCCTTTGCCACCAATAAAAGATCACATTTTATAACAATATTTCTCTCCTGGTGCAACATAATTTATACTTTGTTTACATGTATGCACTAGCATTAACACAGAAACATCTTATATAGCAAACACACTTCATAAACTCTATCATTATGGTAAGTGTTGTTCTTATCCATAACTTCTAAAACACAACACGTACTATACACATAAAAGTATAAAAACTGGGATCCCCGCATTGGAACGGTCAACGTAAACAATTGGTTGTTCAACCAGGTGTGAAGGCTAGCCGAACCGCAAACTTACCTCGGAATTAATATCAAACCGAACGCGCCTCTTACATAAAGACACATTACAATTATATATTTTTTAAAGAATTTATTCTATTTACTGTCAAATCAATTCGTCATCGTTGGTAGTAACGAAGCGTTTTAATACAAAATGGTTAACCATTTTATTCAAGTCAAACATATATAACTGATAAAATAATACATTCCCAGTCAATAACATCACAGAAACATGGCACACAATGTCGCTATTCTACACCGACAGAACATATGTCAACAAGACAATGATATTGCATAGAAATTAAATTACATTGATACAATAGGCGTAAACTGTCTACAGACAGCTTCAGTCTCCTGTCGATTGCTCTATCACTCACAATATTAGCACATCTAAAATCGTTTGCTTAAGTTAATCAAAATAAACTTAATAATAATTATCACTAACTAATACATTTAAATCTAAGAACATAGCCTGTATTCTCCAAACATCAAAATCCTAGGTAACCAACGAATGGCTGGTATGTTATTACTTTATGGATCGGTTTATTTATTGTTGAATAGAAATACACGCGAAATGTAAAATATAAAAAAATATGAATAGTAAATCGCTGCATAGTTTTACCACTCTCTAGAATAAATAACGAATAAAATGCAGCCTAAATGTCAATAGTCTTAAACGTAATACTGAGCTAATTGGATTTTAGAAATGTAATCACGGGACAAAAACATCACGGAAGTTTCGATCGGATATTCGCAGCAGGCTTATTAATTTCATCGTAGAAATGTTGTTAACATAATCCTATGCTACAATGTCATGTTCTACAAATTGATTTCCCAGCTTTCTTATCACGACATTGTTAAATCAGACGTTGTTTTTTGTAAACTCTTCTCCCGTTCGTTTAATCACTTCAGACTTACACTTACGTAATGCTGTCTGCCTAATATGTCGCTTTTCTTTGATGCAAATGTTGACGGTATTGACATTGGTGAGATATATACAATCCGATATTTCTTTGTACTTCATTCACTTTTAAAAAAATGCATACTTATTTTATGAATTCATCTAGTATTTGGTGGTACCATGACATATAAACTTCAAACGGATATGTTGGAGTTATATATTATTTAACTCTTAAACCAAAATGTAACCTTAAATAATTGTGCAAATAAAGCTTTTAATAAATGCATTCAAATCGCAGTATATATACTAGTAATCGAAGGCTTGTAGCAAATCTACTTGCCTTTCATTCCCGTATTTAGGAATTGTTTCTTCATTCTTATTCAATCGCTTTAGTTTAAAGCTTTTTAACGTCAACTTATATACATAAAAACCTACCGCATGTTGAAAATCATGAAATGATATATGGTAAAATATATGATATGATATATTAACAGAAAACTTAATGATAATTGATAATTGAACTTGTCACAGTTGCGCAAAAGTATCTGAACGCAATAAAGCCTGGTGCCCCTGTTTCAACAGACAACACATTTATCAAGTTGACAATGCTATTGCCTTGAAATTAAATTACAGTGATACAATATTTGCAACATATCCGTCGGCAATCTCCGCGCCCCTCTATGTTTTGAAATGGATTGCAATACCGAACATAACGAATGTAGTGATGAAGGTTACGAACAAGACCCACATCTTTTTAAGCAGCATATAACTTCATATTTAAGTGAGCTTGAACAACGTTTGCAGAAATTAAATTATACATCAATTGAATATTCCGAATTCCAATCTTTATTTAAAGATGACGTCAATGAAATGATGCAATCATATACTGAGCAAACTGTTATAGCAGGAGTTTTTCAAGATATATATCTAAACTTGCAGCTATTTATTAAATCACGGTCAATTTATTAAGTGGAGACAGACAGGCATGTGATTCTGTTTCTCATTTGTGAATGATGACGCTTCAACAAAAGTATCTAATAAAGGTGATGTTGGGCATGACAATGCCTTGAACTTTTCCTGTGAAATCGGTAATAAAGACAACATTTCTGATCAATGTGAACTTGTTGATGACATACTTACTTAAATAAGTACGAAACAATCATCATGTTATGAAGTTTATTCTGAAACTATTCATGTTAAAGTTAGTTCGAGTATTGAACATATTGGCCCGAATGATGATGTCGTTCTTAGTAGTGCACCATAGCAAGATATAAATACACATGTTGAAATTAAGATGTCCCGGGAAAGAGAAAAAGAGTAATACAGTAGTTTGGGTACTGACATGTTTGAGACCGACTCTGATTTATTTTAATCCCAGCGGCGAAAAACACAATGTGTAAAATGTTTCATGTAATACTATACACTATTTCATTGCAGAATGGTATTCGTCTGATCAATAATCTATGAAGTATGCAATCATAAATCATAACACTCATTTCGTGTTACGGAAACCTATACAAATTATATGAGCGTGTCATGCAACATTCGTTGTTTGCTAATAATCATACATTACAGTTGGCCTAAATCAAGTTCAAATAAACAATAATTACTTTAAGAGAATATGACAGGTTTGGTCCATGTTTCTTATGTATCGTATTTAATCAATATGCAAGTAGACGCTCCTGTGGGATAGTGTTGTGTTATTGATTTATGGAATTAATTGTGTTAACACGCTTCAACTGGTCACTTTTGATTGATATAGTGTTTTTTAATATGCGTCATACATTCTTCTGAAGCATAACTTTAGTTGCTAGCTTGTTTTTGTCGCTGTGCATATGTAATATTATATCGGTATTCACATACATGTATTTACATTTGTATTTCTGCGATGAATATTGTCATATGATTACATAAATAAAATAATGTAATAATGAAATCTGCTTTATTTTCTTTGAGCTTGTCCATAATTTGCCGTAACTTTTGAAAAACAAAGGTGTTAATATGCCATACGCAAAATATCGATAGTTCCACAATATATACTATGTGTGTGTAGAGAACACTGGGTATGGACGAGTGAAAGACGCTACAATAAACAAATGATATTATTTATACAGGGTAACACATATATTTAGACACACAATGAGAAAATTTTGTGAAAGAAACTTATTTAGGTTGTATAAATGTTGCGGTTTCCATTAAAGCAGACTTTATTACATTTTACATTTTGACTATTTGAAAAATCGATCAAAGATAATTGTATTAAAGTGCTTGGATACATGCAAATATGTTTTTTCATTTAAATATAAAGAAATGAAACACCCGAACCTGCAGCAGTATTGCATTTCTATCATACTCACCTTCGTGGTCAAGTGTTTGGCTTGCATATATGCGGTATATACCACTATAACAAAACTGTAATGGTACACGTGTACATGTATAGGGCAAAACAATCGCATATCTTTAATATTTGCTGTCTAATGCCTTCATACGTCATAATATACTTAAAGTAATTGTAAAAAATACTTTAATTTACTTAGTGTGTTTGTTTTCACATTATTCTCGTTTATTCTTTTTACATTTTTTTATATATTCACGGAATAATATTTATCATTATAACACATGTTATTAATTATAATAAACTAGCCAAGTTGCAAGAGTGACTTCTTATTTTGCCAACAAAACTGTACTTAAAGCTCGTTCGCTAGGATGATTATCCGGATATTATACTCTACTTCATTGTACTGTTGGAAAACTGTCACTATACCATATAGTTGTATAATATATGCACATGTAATATCATATTCATATCTTGTTGAAAATAATGTATGCAGTGACCCTTTCAATTAACATCATATCATATCGTTATGACGACGATATATAATTTTTAATCAGAGCACGTATGGTCATAAAATAATATCGTATGTTGAAAATGGTGTATTCGTTTTTATCAGTTACAGATACATAATGCAAAAAATACAGTAATTCAATTTGAGAACCTGCAAGGAATATTAAGCTGATATTTATGGACGTTATATCACGTGTAGGTAGAATAGTTTGTTTGATTTATTCAATGTCAAATAAAAAAAAAAGAAATTAATTATTTAAAATAAAATATAACTGAAAGTTGCAGTGGTGTTTTCAATTATTATATGAAATTAAANTTTAATCAATATGCAAGTAGACGCTCCTGTGGGATAGTGTTGTGTTATTGATTTCTGGAATTAATTGTGTTAACACGCCTTTACTGGTCACTTAAGATTGATATAGTGTTATTAAATATGCGTCATACATTCTTCTGAAGCATAACTATAGTTGCTAGCTTGTTTTTGTCGTTGTGTATATGTAATATTATATCGGTTTTCACATACATGTATTTACATTTGTATTTCTGCGATGTATATTGTCGTATGATTACATAAATAAAATAATGTAATAATGAAATCTGCTTTATTTTCTTTGAGCTTGTCCATAATTTGCTTAAGTAACTTTTGAAAAACAATGGTGTTACTATGCCATACGCAAAATATCGATAGTTCCACATTAAATAATATGTGTGTGTAGAGAACACTGGGTATGAAGGGTGAAAGACGCTACAAGAAAAAAATGATATAATGTATAAAGGATAACACATATATTTAATCGTACAATGAGAACATTATGTGAAAGAATCTTATTTAGGTTGTATAAATGTTGCGGTTTCCATTTAAGTAGACTTTATTACATTTTACATTTTTACTATCTGAAAATTCGATCAAAGATAATTGTATAACATTGCTTTGTTACATGCAAATATGTTGTTTTTTTTCACTTAAAGGCAAGTGTTTGGCTAGCACATATGCGGTAAATACCACTATAACAAAACTGTAATGGTACACGTGTATAGGGCAAAACAATCGAATATCTGTAATATTTACTGTCTACCTTGATTTGTATAACACGATTTTCTGATGTTTTAGTATAGTATGAACAATACAAACTCGTTTATAGATACATTTTTTGAGAGCAGACTGTTTTCAAATCACACCAGACATCTTGCAAACACAAATAGGTTTAATTACACCAGCGTTTCTTCGCTTCAAACTTGTGTGCATGCCAGATGTGTTATGTTTACCGAACGCTTAATGCCTTCATACGTCATAATATACTTAAAGTAATTGTAAAAAATACTTTTATTTACTTAGTGTGTTTGTTTTCACTTTATTCTCGTTTATTTTTTTTACATTTATTTATATATTCACGGAATAATATTTATCATTATAACACATGGTATTATTTATATAAACTCGCCAAGCAGCAAGAGTGACTTCTTATTTCGGCTACAAAACTCTACTTAAAGCTCGTTCGCTAAGATAATTATCCGGATATTATACTCTACTTTATTGTACTGTTGGAAAACTGTCACTATACCATATAGTTGTATAATATATGAACATATAATATCATACTCATATCTTGTTGAAAATAATGTATGCAGGGACACTTTCAATTAACATCATATCGTTATGACGACGATATATAATTTGTAATCAGAGCACGTATGGTCATAAAATAATATCGCATGTTGAAAATGGTGTATTCGTTTTTATCAGTTACAGATACAGTAATTCAATTTGAGCACCTGCAAGGAATATTAAGTTGATATTTATGGACGTTATATCACGTGTAGTTAGAATAGTTTGTTTGATTTATTCAATGTCAAATAAAAAAAAAGAAATTAATTATTTAAAATAAAATATAACTGAAAGTTGCAGTGGTGTTTTCAATTATTATATGAAATTAAAATGACTAAATAATGTTTGCTCTAAATAAATCATTCAATTCAGTAAAATAATTGTGAAAACATATGTTTTGCGTTACACAAGCGCTTACATATAGCAATTACCTTTATATGAAGCCGCTTTGAATGAATTCCATCAAAGGAATAGTTAAGTTAACGTTGAACTTCCCTGTTATCATTAAAGCCACGAGGGGGCTTCTTCGCGTATTTTTGTGTTGCTTTCATCAGCCGGCGGCTTTGCTTTTCCACTTTTGAAGTCTGAGATAATTTAATTAAAATCTGGATCGATCGGCGAAAAGCTGGCATCGTGTCTTTTTCCGATAAATTTCTAAATCGCATTAGCCATTTCACCCTTCAACGGCTATGATGAACACATTAGCCATTTCACCCTTCGACGGCTATGATGAACGGCTAAAATTTAAAATGATCTTATATAAATTCAGCTTTGTTATTTTTCCTGTTGACACAACATGAAAGGATGTCTTTTTAATATATGACTAGCTACCTTTTCCCAATAACAAACGCTCGATTTCAGCATGGCGATGTTAATTCATATCAAACGAGACAATGTGAGATTTGGTAATCAAACCTAATTGGTTTTATTTGTTTCACGAAAATAAAAGACAAAATTCAAGCCACTATGCCGATATTGTCTGGATACACATGATTTGCATGTATGTTGTATATGTTTTATATTAGACAAGTTCGCGTTAATATCAGTGAATGGTGTGAGGTATGGCATAACTCTCAAAATCAAATGTAAATTAATTAAAGTATAATATAGTAATTATAAGGAAGACAACACACCAGATACTGTATACAAAACAATAACAGCAACACGTCTATTGTTTTAATATTGTAAATGGATCTGCAAAAGCTCATGACGCCACGTCAAACTTGAGATGGGTTCGCGCTCAATTTGCACTGGTTTGCTATATTTTATTAATACTTTAAAATAACTTAACATTTCCGCCTTCTTGTTTTGTAATATGCCAGAGTCGGCTAGCCTCGTCGTTAATATTACGACTTTTCTGCTTGAAGTATGTAATGGTGTGTTTGCATTGATCAAACATATTATCTTTCTGGTTGACTATAAAGCTTTGCATATCGATTCTCAGTAATGTAATATGTGTATGATTTCTTATCAGTTCGTTCTACATTTCTATGACTGTTTATATAATAACTATTAGTTTAAATTAAATGTTACAAGGATTAACGCGTTTGATTCGTGGAAGAATGCAAATTAAATTGCGACTCTATTCAAAATATTTTGCTTTTAAATATACAAGCAAATAAAGCTGTATTGGGCCATCTTTTTAGCTTCCCATTGCATTCGACCCCTACATACTGAATAAGCCGACGTTGATGCAGTGATTGCTAAATTAATTAATTACCAATTTAATAACTTGATATTGCACACGTTGAAGAAGGTTTACTTATCTTGCAGTTTAAATATGTACGTGATTATATTATTGATGTGTACACGTACGCGTTCAATATGAACAATGTATCCGAAATTGCATCGGGAAACTGTAAAACGTTAACATAAAACATACCATGGCAGGGAGTTCCCTATGGCAGTGCTGTTTACGGATCGTGCCATTTTCTAAATATTTGTTCATAACATTCTATAGATTTTGACCTTAAATTGTGTTTTATGCTATTCGCTCTCAGACTGTTGTTTTGATTATCCATTTCGGAGAGTTTGGTTTCTACAAAACAGAAACTTAACCCTTTTAATTGGATTAGTGTTTGCTTAGCGTGTTGTTCTTGCAACGGCATTTCAGGACCATGTGCTTTGTTGTGTTGAGAGAATTGTATAGTAAGATATATGAAAGAGGTTCGTTGGTGCCATATTCCTAACGCGAATTTGTTCTTAATTTTTTGGTTTGTGCTTCATTCATTGAATGGTGATTGATAATTGGTCAAAACGAAAGTCATATCTATATACAGTTTTATTTCTCTGGAAGCAGTTCTAATTTCATATAAAATATAGTTGATACGTCTTTAAGTACCGTATTAAAGTATTCCAGTGGTGGAAATGTTTGTGCACGATAATTCCTAACGACCAACTGCAATATAGTGCGGGTGTGACCACATAATTATACATTCATTATTTGTGTGTTCGCAGGCCAAACCGACACTTATTGTTACCCGAACTCAATAAAGTACATTGTAAATTTTGTGTTCTTGATGAAGATACCATGTTTACCATTTTTTTTAGAAAGTGAAAGAGATCTTAAACATGGAACAATTAAACAATGAAAATAATTGGTATTGTAGATCTTGTATTTGTAGATGAACTTGTGTTGCATATCACGAAGAAATATGTTCACTGAAATAAATTCATGTTATCACTTTTAAATATGAGCATAAATTTGTGTTTTTGTAATTTTAATTTAATTTAATTTCTTTGAATTGATATATTGCTGTTTTTTTATATGAACACGTTGCCTTGGAAAATCCCTATCAATAAATATCAAAAATATCGTGCAGATTAATAATACCAGTTTTTTGTAATTACATTGCTTTCTTTACAGATTACTTTTTTAAATGTATGACGCAAACTTTAATAACATAGTAAATTGTAGTTTAAATTGAATACGTTCGTATCGGTTTTCCTTTGCGAAATAAAAATTATGAAACAATATTGTATCCCTTTTAATTTGAGCACAGGTGTGTTGTTCTGTATTGGAAATATAGCTACTTAAATCGATATACTGATGCTTTCATTTGTGATGTTGAAATAATTTCGATATTTTTATCTAAAATGCATTATTTAATATTTGATTGAAACGTAAAGTTGTTTAAGCAATATTTATTTACTTGTTCATAGACAGCATGAAAGCAATATAATACAATACAAACATACCTGCTACTTTAAACAAAGTATGCTTACATTGTAGTTTTAATTAACATATTTGGGTATCGGTTTTCCATGGCAAAATGAAAAACATGGTTTCTTATTGAATAAACCCATTTATTTGAATATATTAAGTATCATAATAAACATGTTTGTAAACGATTACAAATAAATTGATGTGTATTGAATACACGTAAAGACGCAGTCGCCTGAAATAGATTAATGTTGATCAGTTTTCTAAATGAAAACAGAAAAGGTTTTGATGAAACGTGAAATCAAGTAGTTTCATTACATCAAATGTGCACAAATACACGAACATTGAACGATTGTCCTAGCTAATGTGTCCATTATCACGAGTTTGACAGAAAAGCACACGGATTTACATACAATTGGATAAAGAAAACCGTTTAAAGACGACATCGTAATCACGACCTTTTAATTGTTCTCTTTACTGCTTAACGAAAACATTCCAGATTGAAAAGTGTAAATATATGTTTTTTTGCGGACCACTAGAGCTTATACAGAAAAGGTGTATGTATTAAAAGAACCATATTTGTAGCGATATTTAACCGTGTCTCGAGAGTTCTCTTCTAATTTTAGAGTTTGAGATACTTTCATTTAAACATTTTTTTTCATTAGAACAAATACCGAAACTTAATACGTTAATGCTAGTTATGGTTAATCGACATCCGGGTAGGATAAAGCATGGTCCTGGATCTCCTAGAACGACTGCCATGTCAAATATATGTAGGTTATAGTGTCGCACTAAAAATATGTAGGTTATATTGCCACACTAAATATATGTAGGTTAAAATGTCACACTAAATATATGTAGGTTATAGTGTCACACAAAATATATGTAGGTTAAAATGTCACACTAAATATATGTAGGTTATAGTGTCACACTAAATATATGTAGGTTATAGTGTCACACTTAATATATGTAGGTTATAGTGTCACACTGAATATATGTAAGTTATAGTGTCACACTAAATATATGTAGGTTATAGTGTCACACTGAATATATGTAGGTTATAGTGTCACACTAAATATATGTAGGTTATAGTGTCACACTAAATATATGTAGGTCAGAGTGTTATGCCTACCAATGTAAGTAAGCTCATTAACAGGTTAATGTAGGTCACACATGCACGGTGTAGATACAGATCATTTTAGTCTGCTGTCACTGATGTAACTTTTTGTATGAATATTAATCCCAAGTCTCACTATTGCCGGTAGAGCCCCGGTCCATCCCGGTTTGCTAACGCCGGTCGACCGACGAGAACCCAGATGATTTGTTGATTTTTTTGACGCGGTAACACTATTTCCCGGTGCCGGCCCGGTTGAAGCCGATCAACAACCCGGCAGAGTCCCGGTCAACCCCGGTTGTCGCCGGTAATGCCCAGGTTGAGCCCCGGTGAAAGCCGGCAGCGTCCCGGCAGAGCCCCGTTAAACCGTAACTCCACCGGCACTCACCGGTATTATACCGGCATCAGGCCCCGGCAGAGCTACGGCTGAGCGCCGGTTTAACCCCGGTCGTCGCCGGTAATGCCCAGGCGGAGCCCCGTTGAATGCCGGTGGCGTCCCGGCAGAGCGCCGGTTTAACGATGTACATGTACCGTAGCTATATCGGGACTCTGCCGGCATTCACCGGGGCTCCACCGGTGTAACACCTGCGACAACCGGGGCGTTGCCGTAGCTCTGCCGGGGTCTGAATGGGCCCCGGTGGAGCTACGGTGCCATTCCGGTTGTTGCCGGTGCCGTCCCGGTTGTTGCCGGTGCCGCGCCTGTCGTTGCCGGTCCTTCCCGGTGACTCCCGGTTCATCTCGGAGGTATTAAACATTTTTATACTTTGTCGGTGGAGCCCCGGTTGTTCCCGGTTGTCCCCGGCTCATGCCGGTCGTCCCCGGTGGAGCCCCGGTTCATCCCGGTAGAGCCCCGGTTCACCCCGGTAAATCCCGGATCACGCACCGGGGCTCCACCGGCATCATAGTGAGAATGGGCCTTTACACTATATATACTCCAATATTGTGTATGTGTATCCTTATTAATGTTAGAGTGTAACTAAGCGTTGTTTTCCTGTGAACATACATGTAAACAAGGCACTAACTGTCGCATAAATAGCACATATTAAATCTCTGTTTCTATCTCTGTCAATTATTGCTTGTAATAGGTAAATACTGAAATGAGTAATATGATATGAATATGATCGTAACGAATGTATATGGGTTCTAGTACATAATCAATCGAAAAAATACCATAAACACATATAAACACTACTCTTTATGGTTTTTGTTAAGGTCAATACTATTAACTCGTGTCATGTCGTGCGTCATTTCGAATAGAGTTCAAGCCATTGTTCTAGTCTTATCAGCAATTGAAATTCAATTCAAAGAGATAATTCTATATTTAAGAGCTGCTTATTTATAAATGATTGCCTGGCAACTCATCAATAATTACCTGTCAATACACGAGTGAGATAACATAATGTTTTGTGTATGAAATTTGTCACAAATTGTTTACTATTGTACCAACATTATGCGACGGTGTTCTGTCAACTATAGGTTAAATCTAAATTATATTGAATTGATACCATACACTAAAATAATATGGTTACATGTATACATAAATATATTGACGCTGTTAATGCTAGTTAATTTAACAATCTAATCGCTATAATCAACATTCCGGGCGCCAGTCTATATCACATAGTTTAAATCAGCGGAAAGTCGTTTTCTGTGGCTGCAGGATTTAACAAGACAATCGTTCGATTGTGCATTCGAACTAATGAGTCGTGAACTTATGAACTCGTTTCTGTATACACACACAAATATATATATATATATATGAGAAAAAAAATTGTTCAGACATTGAACAAATTAAGTATCTTATACCCTAGCGCTTTCGACTATACGTCTTCTTCAGAGGAGTATCTATATATGTTATATATAATCAATAACATCGTACAATCTTGCTTGGTAAATACTTGTAGATATATACATAGATAACGTCTGATGAATTTAAGGATATCTGTAAAACAAACTTTAACGTACTTGTATTATTTAACAATAATTTAAGGAAAAATGTCTTTATGATTTAGAATATGAGGTGTAAAGCTGTTTTATATAATGATGCGTAAAATTCATCTGCTATTTGTGTCATATATACATAAAATTAGACATCATTCTATTCGAAATAATTTACCTTGCTTTTCGAATGGTGTATGCAATTATATACACAATTTTATGTTAACGGTCTAATTGCCCAGCATTCATCACTTATTGCCACTGTTTTCAGCATAAAGTTAAAATAAACTTTAATGATAGACAGAAGACGTGTTCATGTCTCTACTGCGATATAAAAAATTGTGTGAATAAAAAAAAACAGACAAACGACATTTCAGATTATACAAATCATTTTCACAGAAAGATCATAAAAGGTCGACGAATTTAATCTATCACCAAAACGACTAATTACAAACTTATCCAATACTTTGAAAATTGCATAACAGTGATCTCCTCCGTCATAGTTCGGGATTAGTTCTGACAATATTGATCTAAAAGTCGAAGACCCAGAGACTTAGGCATTAATAGTATACGACTTATGGAACAGAGATCAAGAGTAAAAATCTCTTGACAAAATCAGTAGGTCAATCGCATGCAATCATTGGTTTATGATTACAAGAAATACATACTATTAAACGAAAACAAAATGTCATCATTGATTGATAACAGTAAAGAGAAACATTAAAAGGCGTTCCGTCCATCAATTAAGTTGAATTAAAATAAGCATACTATTTCTGTCTGCATCTACTTTCTAGTTTTGTTTCAAAAGGTGTAGTGTGTTAAGCTTTAGCACGATTGATTTTTTGCAAACAAAGAAAGGCGTTTAAGTACCATTATTCACAGAACTAGATGTAAGGGATTATCTTAATGAGTTTAAGTACCATTATTCATAGAACTAGATGTAAGGGATTATCTTAATGATTCGGAATGACTTGAAGCTTCAAATGCTTCTTTTGGGAAGACAATATGATTGTTTCCATTTATCTCGAAATGTCTGAATGTCCTCAGAGAGCCAATAGAATTAATGGTGATTGGTAACATTCCATCACGATAGCTCTAACATAAACATTGGTGTTTAGTTATCTTAAACAAACTAATGGAAACAGCGCAAATTCTCCTGGGTTTAACACAACGAAAGCATTGATGGCTTTGAAATAATTCGAATTTTTATCGGAGTTTGTGTCGTAAAAAAATTCTCTCATGTGTTCGAGTTTGATAAATTGAATATTCTCCAGACAAACACTACCTGCCATTTCTCTTAATTACGGCACATTATAAATAATGACAAACGCTGGCATCTACATAAGAGGTGCTTAAACGGCTACAAATACATATTTAAGGTTCAGTAATTAATCGCTGGTTTTGATTTATTCACTTATGAAATATACACATGTATTTGTTATGATCTATTCGCCGGTGCAAAATTCCAGCTAAAATGCTCTATATATTACATGTTCTTCTATATTTTAAACGCGCGTTTCATTCTTTATTTCAGGCAAACTATGAGCCGATGACACTGTTATTATTCCATATGTTTGTAATTACAAACCCGATTCTCACATTACAAGTCATGTCGTGCAACGCGTTTAAAGTCTTCTTATCCATTGCATTTTCTAATAATGCTGCATTTGTCTGCCGTAGCAATAACGCGTATTGATTTAAAGGTCGCACCAATGCGTCTGGCTGTAAGGTCTTATGCATATTGACGAGAGCAATAATGCCAGTACGTAGTGGAATTTACATCAGCATTTAGTCTCAGCCAATATTTTGTATAATTCATCTTTAAATTCATATAAACTTGTCACAAATGCATGGTCAAATATTTAAAAAAATATATTTTAAACACTGTGTAATTAAAAAAAAACTAAATTAATATGGTATTGTTCTCAAGTTACAATAAATATATGTCCTTAAATAACCGTATAAGTCGAGTCATGCTTCTCCCATGTAGCCTGTATTTGTCCATAATTGTTACATGCGCATACACATTCAAAGCCCATAAGTATGTAGTATACTTGGAATGCTTTGATGATGTTTAATACGTGAATTAATGAGATCATATCGATTCAAAAACATAGAACTTGTTTTCGTTTAGATGAGGTAATTTAAAATTTAAAAAAAGGCATTGCATGTGTAATTAGCGATTGTCAACACGTGTGGTGTATGTATGCGATGTGCCGATTAATATTATCAGTTCAGAAATGACTTTTCTTAGTATATACACAGATACATGCTATTTAATTCACACTGTTACTTCAGTTAATAGTAATGTGTTATATTCTACTTTGATTTCAGATAAATGCCAAGATGGCTTCAAAATGTAACTTGGAGATGCTCGAATGCAGCTATTTTAAATTTGATTGAAGCAAATAACAAAGACTTGAAGCCGATGTTCTTAAGAATCTTATTACCAATCAAGTTGTAAAGATAATGATAGTCTTAAAAACTCATTACGTATTAAACATTGTGTATGTGTACTGTAAATGTCTTATAGCTGTGTTTGTAATTATTACGATGTGAAAAGCGCAACTCAAACATAACAAACATTTAAACAAAATAGGAACATAATGTCATTATTTTTTTATTATTTTTTTATTCAAAGATTGAACTGATAAGTGTGATACTTATCTTACTCTCAATGAAACTACCGAACGTTATGTTTTATTAGAAACACACATATCATAACATTAGGTATTCGTTCAGAACGACATTGTGATTTTTAAATTTAGTACAGCTACAATATAATATAAATTGTATAAAATTGTTCACACAATCTATAAAACAACTGATTTTTTGAAATGCGTTGTTCCATGTTATACATATGGTCATATAGTTAATATAAAACGTATTGGCATGTATTTGTCTTGACCCTGTTTATGTTTCAAAATAAGCCCACGTCTGCATTTCTGAACAACTAATAAGTTAATGGAAAGGTAGTATAGACTGTTAATTGCTGTAAGTCCAAAGAGAAAAAAAACACGTAGAGCAATTAAACATAAAATGCTCTGGGAAAACTTGCTGGTAATATATCAGTGTTAAAACATGAATATTAGAGAAACAACACAACATGTCGGTACATATTCAAATCCAGCATTCATCTCAGTCTATTGCAGGAAGTTATTACAAGTACTTTTGATATAGAGATATTTTATATGTATTCGTAATCAGTAAAAAACAAAACATAATGCAACTCATGTGTTTTGAAACCTGATTAAAACAAATATGGTATTATATATTTACCACAGCGATAGCTTTGTTATAACAGAGACGCATTTTATGTTATGGAAAGTGGGACATCTTGTTATAATTTATTTTGCAATATTAAAACAGTAACTGTTGAATTGTTGCAACTTTATATACGTTTACATTGCAAGTCTCAGTATACAGTAAATGTGGCTAATGGTCCCTTTTTATCACTTAAGACTTAAATAGACGCTTATTTGGTTTTACGTTTATTTGAACCTTCTAACATTTTTTACAATTTCTATAACAATACCGATGTGGCTCAACATGGAGATCAGATTCAGCAGTGTAATGTTGCTGATGTCATGCAGTATCCACTAGTCACTTTTGTGGATTCTTGCCACGCACCGATGCCACGAAATGCCAATTATAGAACTTGGGTAGCACAAGTAAAAAATTGAATGTGGATCTGGAAAATCAAATGGAATTTATAAAATGAACAACTAAAACACATGGTAATATAGAAATTACAAAGGAAAAACGACAGACTTATAATCACATTGTGTATAGCACACGGTGTTGACCATGTATTATGAAATGACGGAAACAATGCACAAAACGAATATTGCAATCAACATATTGAACTATTTTGTTATGAACTGGAAACATAGTTATGGAAACATAAAGATTCATTGAGCTTTAAATACACATACCAAATGTGTTTTTAAATACTGTATTTCGGTGATTACATGTATACGATATGTTTAAAAAGAAAAATATACATATATGTTTAGTTACATGTTGAGTGATAAATAGACATCACTAAAATGTGTAAATAAGTATCTATAATGACAATATATTAACAACATAATTGTATTACACTGTAATGGCATTACTATGTGGTGATGTCTTTTTGAACTAAGAATCCGAGGTTTTCATCTAATATGGTAATATATTAACAAACTGTAACGGTTTTCGCAAATATCGGATGAGGTTACTAATGTAACACGACGGCAAATCTGAACATGACAGGTGTTAATCAAGCATATTACCATTTATTTAAAAGTCAGTAACTTAAGATAGTTTTGGACTTCCCGGGGATCCCTGTCCTTTGTGTCAACTTAATACACATATAGGCGATAGTGCATATGTATGCAGTTACATATTCATATATAATATACATACATAAAGTATTGTCAAGTAAGCTCTGAAGAATGTTGTATTAAACTTGTTTAATGTTACTTCGAAAGTCAAACTTGTCTCCGATTTAAGAAGTACTTATCTTGAATATGTCCTTTAAAGGGCGAACCGGTAGGAAAGTCAAGGATTGCTTGTTATAATGTAAATATTGAGGTTCTCTGTAATATGATCTCAATATGATCATAATATGTTTATACACCCGTTTAAGAACCGTTTACAAAATAGTTTTGTTCCAGTACATTATCAATGGAGTAAGGTCATAAAAAGACTGTAGCAAAACACACAGTTTTTATTCTTGCACAGTTCAACATTAAAACCGCGTTTTTGTCTGGCATTATTTTGCATAGATTATAATCAATTGTTATATTCTCATCAATAATTGAAAGTCAATTGAAAGAGATAATGCTGTATGGAAGTTCGAGTCGGAAATTAATGGCGCCTCATCAATTATTGCCTGTCGATCGAGGAGTCAGATAACACGAACATTAATTTCACTTGCCGTGGAAGGATTCCCATGGGTTGGTCTGGAGTATAAATGAACAAACAACAACTTAAATAAAGCGATTGTGTTTGTGATGTTCTTGCTATGCAATGGGTCACGCTGTCTTTCATGATAAGTTACATCATGGATGTATTTAAAACAATAGTCGGTCTTCCATAAGTAAAATCTAACCCTTCTACTGATTTGGTAAAATAATAAGGTTATATGTGGACTATTTTGACCGTATGACTGCTACTTATGGTTCGTTGTCAGTTATATCGCTGTCGTTCTATAACTTGAAACGTACATTATACGCACATTTAAATAGGCCATAATATCATTACTATACTATTTACGGGAACTTACTATAACTCATTAATTATCAAGAATATGTATACTTGTATCATAATTTGTATTTTAAGTTATATAATTATAAAAAGTAGCAGTGATAGTAGTAGTAGTAGTAGTAGTAGTAGTAGAAGGAGTTATGGTATTATTAGCAAAAGCAATAGTAGTTGCAGTAATAGTGATATGAGTATATTGATAGTAGTTGAAGAGTATTTGTTGCTGCTGTATTTGGTAGATCTCCGTATCCCGTTGTTCTCTGCATATTTGCGATCTTTTGCACTCGAGAGCAACAATAAAAGGCAAATCAGCATGCGTTTTTTCTTTCTTTATTTTCGTGTTGTTTAAATAAATCTGTTTTTTATTACACGATTCTGATCAACAGCATTTTTCCAACATATCGACAGTTTAATTTAGTTTAAACCTATTTATTTTTGCTCGATTGCATCGAAATCCATAGGCATATATAAACGCTCTCGAGTCCGTTTCCTGGGACTAGAACCAGTACTTGGTGTCTTTGGGGGAGATCAAAGGAACGCCCCCAGTGGGGTTCGAGCCCATTACCTCCCTATCGCTAGGCGAACACCATATCAACTTCGCCACGCCGATCTTGTATCAACAGTTAACGAACATCGGTGCTAATGATTTGTTCGATTTAATGCTTTTTGCTTAAATTATCAAAAACTATGTTTTTACGGTACATTGATATACATGTATCGATAAGATCGTACAATTTCGGTGGTATGCATATTTTTGTATATAGTTTGAGTGTCTAGAATGTTTAGATAACGTCTGTTAGAAGTAACTATATTTGCAATACAAATATTCAAGTGATACAACATATTTGTCTTATTAACGAATGTTTTTTTTTAATTCATAATGATATATTTGTATGATAAAAATATGAGGCCTACAATTGAAGTACATGTATATAAGGACACGTACAATGTATCTTCTATTTGAGCATCGTCTCATCAAAAACAAAATTGCATATTCCTCATTTTGATTCAAAATTGTTTGCAATCCGAATAATGTATGACCTCATATGCACACTGTAGTGTAAACAACTTTAATCATCAGCATGTATCACTTATTGCCACTGTTGTCATCATACAATTAAATTTTAAGATGAAGACTTGTTCATGACTCTGCTGCGATATAAAACCAGACGACATTTCGTGAAAAAGAAAAAGAAAAGATGATTGAACAGAGATTATACACATAATCTGTCATATTGAAGTCGTCTGATGAACGCATTGCATTTTTTCCCAGATAGGTCAGAACATGTGGACGTAGTTAATCTCTCACCAAATGGACTAATTACAAAATAAACCAAGTCATAACAATTTGCAAACAGTGGTCTCTTCTAAATAATTGGTCGGGTTAAGTTCTGACAATCTATATTTAAACGTTGAAAGCCCGGAGACTTAGACATTCATAATATAAGACTAACGAAAGAGAGCGTGACTCTGATTAAAAGCAAATGTCTATAGAGAAATCAGCAAGTAAATCGCAGCATGCAATCGTTTTTGATCAAATAAAATACATATTGTTGAGCGAAAAAACGTCCCACCATATAAAGACAGCATAACAAGGACATATTTAAAGGCGTTACGTCGCTAAATAACACAATATTACTAAAACAATTGTATACAAATTAGCATGATATTTATTTATTTTTTAAGGCGTATTTTTTTCATCTGAAGAATGATTGCCTCTTGCAATCAGAGACATACGTTTAAATGCAATAATTCAGAGAACTAGATGTAAGGCTTATCTTAATGATTCCAAATGACTAGAATCTTCGATTGCTTCTTTTTGGAGGAAAATATGACTTTATCCATTTGTCTCTAAATGTTTAAATGTCCTCAGAGACAATAACACGAAATGTGATAGGTTAAAGTCCATAACATAGCTCTAACATTAACATTGGTGTTTCGTTATCTTAAATAAACAAATAGAAACAACGCAAATTCTCCTGCGTTTACAAAAATAAAAGCATTTGATGGCTTCGGAATAATTCGATTTGTTATCGGAGTTTGTGCTGTACAATAATTCTCTCTCGGTAAATTGTATCGTCTCCAGACAAACACTGCGTGCAATTGTTCTTAATTATGCAAAATTAAAAATAATGGCAAACGCTGGTATGTACATAAGAGGTGCTTAAACGGCTACAATTATATATCTAAGGTTCAGTAACTAATTACAAGCTTTGATTTATTCACTTATGAACTATACACATGTATTTCTCAAGATGTATCTGCCTGGGCAAAATTGCAGCTAATATGCTCGATAAAAACACGTTGTTATTTATTTTAAACGCGCGTTTCAATCTTAATATCAGGCATATTATGAACCGATGGCACTACTTGTATATTATATGTTTATAATTGCAAACCCGATTCTCACATTACAAGTCATGTGGTGCAATGCATTTAAAGTGATTTTACCCATGGCATTTTCTAATAAAGCTGCATGTATCTGCCGTTAAAATAATGAGTACTGGTTTAGAGCTCAAACGCATGAGGCTGCATATGGACGAGAGCGATAATGCCAGGACGTAGTGGAACTTACATCAGCATCTGGTGTATGTCAATATTTTGTAATATATCTTTAAATTCCTTTGAACATGTCCCAAATGAAGGGACAACTATTCTAAAAATATATGTTATACTTTTTATAATTATATTCATACTAAATGTCATATATTATTGTTATATATTTACAATAAATATATAAATATACGTTCTTACATAACTTTTAACGTCGAGTGATGCTTCTTCCATGTAGTCAGTAGTAATCCATAATTGTTAAATGCGAATACACATTAAAACACATACGTTATTATTAAACTATACATGCGTTTATGATGTTTCGGTCATTAATTTCTGATATCATTTCGATTCCAAAAGATAGATGTAGAACGTGTTTCGTGGAGATAAGGTAATGTTAAAGCAAAAGGCATTAACATTTAAGGAAATCATACTTCTTTCTATAGGTTAGTTCAAGATTTATAGTTAATAGGCTGAAGGCAGCAAGTATCCGGTTATAAGTTGAAATCGAAGTGTTTTCTTTTACGCCGGCCTTGTAACTATAATGTGTTAATGTAACTATAATGTGTTACAATATTGAACGTGTTATAACACATTTTCAAATAGTTTTCAATGCAGTGATACTGAAAAATATCCAGCTGGAATGGTTAGTCATAATTATATTATATTAAAGCTTAACTAATTATGCGATATAGCCATGTAAGTATAAACGTGCAAAGGTAGTGCACCCAGTTGTGTTAAGTATATGTGTGTGTATACTATATGTGTGTGTCTTGTCTAGAATATTTGATAAATCTCTTTTCCATCAATAAAATAGCACATTATATTACAAGGTTTCTCTCCTGTTTCACCTGAAGTTTAATTTTGTTTTTATTTATATATTTACAAAGAAACGTCTTATATAACACACACTTACCTAAAAATTAATCTCAAACCAAACGCACGTCTTAAATAAAGACACATTACACTTAAAAAAAATTGTTTATTCCCTCAAATAGACTCATTTTATTTACTGTTATATCACTTTTACAGTGTTGTTAGTAACGAAGCGTTTTTATACAAAATGTTGGACACATGTATGCATTTCATCAATATATAGCCGGAAAAAAAATAAAACCCGCTTTAAATAAAAAAAGATATATCGTTATGAACACAATCTCATGTTTTACAAGAAACACATCCGATCATAAAACTATAATTTATGATGACAATATTTGATCCGTTTTCATAAATAAAACATATTTAATCAGATCTCAAGTGTGAGCCTCAGTATCTGCAAATTATTTTTATTGCAAAACCTTTCCAGTTTTTCAATTTGACCACATGCCAGGAATATTGACTGGATATTTATGGACATAATATCACGTATAGTTAGATTACTTTTTGAAGCTATCATTGACACTTTTAAAGGTTTTTGTTTTTCATTTTATTCACTAGAAAATAGCCTGAAATAGGTTTAACAAAATAATGGCAATCAAAGAGGCAGTGTGTTTCATTTTTTTGTTTTATAAAATTGTCCTGACTAAACATTTTGTGTACCAATTCCTTTTATATGAAGCTGAGTTTAATGCATCTTCAACCTAACGCTCAAATGCATCATTAAATCATAATAACGAGGCCGCTTCTTCGCGTTATCATGTGTTGCTTTCATCAGCCGGTCGAGTGTGCTTTCCCAGTTTTGAAGTCTGATATTATTTAATTATAATCTCCATCGATTTGCAAAAAGCTGGATCACGTCTTGTTTCCTGAATGTCCATAGCGGAGCCATTTTACCCTTCAGCTTATATGATGAGCGTCTTAAATGTAAAATGATCGTAGATTAGTTCAGAACTGTGACTTTATCTGTGGAAAGAACCTAAAAGGATTTCTTTTAAATAACTGAGTAGCTAATTTGTCTCAATAATTGTTAGAAACGCTCAATTCAAGTGAAGCGACGTTAATTTATATCAAACAATATAGTTTCGTTAATGAACTCGTTTGGTTTTATTCGTTGCACACAATTACAGAGAAGACACACTTCTGAAAACTACCAATAATGTACATATGAGCCTCGTTCTGGGACATCTGGGATCAATGTTCGTGAAGTGAATTCCCAATTCGCACTGGATAATCATTTACGACACTTTCGGCTTTTTGGAATTTTTCGTTTACAGCAAAAATCTTCAAAACGAAATTCAAGTCTAGGCGGAAAGTGTCGTCCCCTTACATGCACATCCTACGCACATGCATAAAGCCCAGTTTTTCAAGAATAAGGCGAATTTGTGATATGTTGATGTAGCGTCTGTTTTTACTGTCTAGTTCTTAAAGAGCATTAATATAAAGTATCTTTATTTAATGTTTAATACTGGATTTACTTGTGCTTATACTTCTACTGCTGTAAATACTAATTATGTTTCAATTATAACTAATTTTATAACGAGTGCAGATACCTCTACTTTTTTCGCTACTATTTATATTACTCCTACTTCTAATTCTTAATCAAAGTAGTTACAAGTAAATTTACTATTAGTTTTGTTTGCCCATATGCATAGAGGAGTGCATGTTGCAATAATTAATAATGTATTTACTTGCGTCTACATGTGTTGTTGATGTTCGTAAAGTATTCATTGATAACTTAAATTTCCAAAGGATCATTCATTAACTGATAAGAGATAACTGCATAGATATAAGTGCAAACTATTTAAGTTTCGTGTTTTATATGTAAGCATTTTCGAGATAAGAGAAATACCGATGTGTAATGTACCGCAATTCTCTGACAGTTTTACCTGTATATAACACAAGTTATCAACGAGAATACATGCAGTAAATGTATTCAACATGTCTTCAAAAACATGCAAAGAATCTGGCGATCTAAATTTAAAAAAAAAATCTAAAACTAGGAGCTGTATTTTTCCAACATTTTTTAGAATTATAAATTACTAATTTTCGTCGTACAGAATGCTCGTTTTTCTTTCGCTAAAAGAGGTCAAATGCTGACCATGTATTCTTCCATATTATATAAGTAACTTTTAATATAAAATTGAGAACGTTAAATAAAGTCATAGAGTAAACAAGATTAAGTCTTTAAATACAGTTAAGGTAACATGTCTTTGGTTTTTGTTTTACTTCTCGATAAATCATTGTACAAGGTACGATAAATAAACGGCATTTTTTATGTCTCCGGCTTGTGTGATACAATGAAGTACATTTTTTGAATTGGCTAAGCTGAGTAAAAAGTTGTGTAAAGTATATGTTCGTACCACTATGCTGATATTGTCATGATACAAAGGTGCCTCATATAGTATGTATCTTAACTCGTATTTCATAAGCTCTGCATGGTTATGCTGACTGTGTTGTTTTTTTTCATAATAGGCTGGTAGCCTTTCGTATTTAGTTAGTTACGTTAAATGACGTCACGGGGAAATGCAAGATGACGTTATATAATAAAGAACTTTGACTGCATATTTATAAATTAATAAATTGTATGTTACAAAGGTGTTCTCTTTTGATATGTGAATGAATATCAATAACGCTACGAATTGATGCAGCATCGTTTGCTTTTAATCTCTGTGCACATGTATATACTTTCGCACCCTGCACACTTTATTGGCCGACGGTGATGGTTCGATTCCTTCATTAATTAATTACCAATTTAATGAATGCGACTGATGTTAAAAAATGTCTTTGGAATGCTTCATTTAAATCGCGGAGATCATAATATCATGGTACATAAGCTCTTATGCTTTAATTACACACCGTCAAATAATGCTCAAAGTGTAATTAAAAGTTAATAACGTGATAACACCAAATTGAATGTATTGATGCAGGTTTGAAGAAACAGTATGTAACGACTACTAAAAGAATGCAAGTTCAAATTCCAGTTCAAACGAATATTATATACAGGAGAAATCCAAATAAACCAATACCAGATGTGTTGCTGTATATTCATATTTTAAATGCTAATTTGTGCGAAGAATTTCTTGATTTAGCTAATGCGTATTTCAGCGGTTTTTCGTCGTTAACAACCAGATATCTATCCCCTTTCGAATGAGTGTTTTAATAATGCATACGATTTTAAATGAAGAGTTTTAGTAATGCAAAACACACTAAAGTCGGTGCGCCATAACTTATTCACGTATACATATAATATTTTATCTGTGTGTGATAATTCCGATCTTAGTTACAACATACATTATATTAATTTATGCAAATATGTTAGCTATGTAATTCATTTGAAATTGTTCTAATTATATGTTTACTTTCAATATTTTTATTTGAAGTGTATATGCAAGTATATATGTCACGCATGTTTACAGATAATGGTAATGGAATGCAGTTATTTTGCTTAACATCTTTATTCACACATTATACACATTATACAATCAACCAAATGAAACAAATGTCATTAAAGTAACGGTTTAAATAAAAGTCATTTAAATGATATTGCCTTGAAGTATCAGCTTTATCCGAATCTAATCAATTAAATGAAACAAATCACCAAAAAACGCTTGTGTGAAGACGTTAACAACAGAACAATGTGATCGATGACCATGCATCGTCGAACATGAAATACCAATTAGTGGCAAACGCCCCGTATTTGTGTTATTGTAGTTGTGCATCGTTTCACTTTGTTCGAGTGCTTGTTACCGCATTGAGCCGCCTCTCCGAGTAGAATAATAGTTATACTGCATTGTTTGGAAGCTAAATATACTCATGTGTAAGCTGAATGATATTGTGGTATCATGTTGTTTAAAATCGCTTTATTCAAAATTGAAATGTTACTTCATTGACAAAGAAACATGGTAGTAAACCTTGTTGATAAACTGTTAACAAGATCCGTATTGTAGTGTATGAAAGAATGATAAATGCACAAGTACTTGATTGACGTTCAAATAGAAGTATGATTCGTGGAATGTTATTCCGATGTTAAGGACGTTTTTCGTATATACGTTCATTTAAGACTCCTACATAAGTGTATATGTACCGCTATGGTATTGATACAAGTTCAACATAAATAAAATAGGTGTTGGTGTCGTTAAATGTTCGATTAAAAAATTTTCACGAGTGGCGTAGTGAAGATAATTATCTTAACTGATCAAGCCAGAATATACATTGGCAAAAATATTGATCTACCATTTTTAGAGCACATTGGTAGTGCACAGGTTGTTTTGTCCGTCGTGCATAGTGTTCGTGCGTCGTCCCTGGTGCATAAACGTTTAATACAAACGACATTTCTTCTCCCACTAAGATGTTAATGACACTTCCCTTTATGATACTTGGGCGACCCTTTTGTTCCGGTCCGCTGCATAAAAAATATCGCATGGCAGAAGTTTCCAGAAGTAAATTAATGCCATCCGTATTATATAATAAGAAAAATGAAATTGCCTCTCGACTACGTCACTTAATCTACATAAGTGCTGTTTGAGCATCGTGCCATTTCCTTCATACTGGTGCATTACATTTAACTGAGTTTGACGTTAAATTGTAATTCGCTCTGTTTTGGTTTTGATGATCCGCATCGGAGAGATTTTGATATTGAGTTTGGTTGCTGGACTATCCGAATATTTTCATTGGATAAGTTGGTGTTTAGCGTTATGTTTGTGACAATCTGCATTGTTGTTTTGAGAGTATTTCATAGATAAATATGTGGCGTAGCTTTGGTTTTGAAAATTTCTTACGAGAACTTCGAACAATATAATGTATAATGTTTGATTAGAGAATAAGGGTCATTTTGTCGCTTTGGTGTATGATTATTTTTCTAAACGATAAAAGCATATTCGTAGAGTGTCCGTTCAGTACAAGCAGCTCGGGTTTTATATTCAATTTAGTTGACGCATGTTTTATAAATTGCATAGCTTTATGTATATCAGTGGTGAAAATACACCACTCACCGTATATCTGCTTTGTAACTAGTACCGAAGTCCATTTGTCAAGATAATTGACCAGTCGCCAAATAAGCGATCGCTCCGCCCACTAGTTTTGTTTACATAAAACGCTTATTCAATTACTCCGACACTCTTTGTTTGTCGGACCATGTGGTCGCAATCAAATAAATCTGATTGATTGTCCGTGAGTTTGATTGACAGCTGGCGAATGGTCAATTAATATCGATTAAATGCAATATAGTTCGTTAGTGATCACAAACGTTCATAGTAAATATTTTTCTGCACGCTGGTCTAACATTATATTATATTTTAGTTTAAAAAAAGAGCCCTCTTTCCTAATTGTTTGTTGATATCATAATTACAGAGAGTGGACTATATCTAAAACAGAGCATATTTGCATAACACAAATAATACGTTTATTAAGTCAAATTTTTTTAAATCAAAAACTGATAAGTTCTTAAAATAAATGTATTAACACCATGCTATCACTTTTAATTTGAACACAGGTGTGTGGTTCTAAAATTTAAATTTAATTTGTTTCATTTCATATAATGGTGTTTTTATATAGAATGGTTACCTTTGGAAATACGTAACACTAAATAACAAAAACAAATCGTGCTTATTGATAATAACATTTTCATTAGTTGTTTTGAAATATGTTCAGATAAATTATTTAAAATGTATGAAGCAAAAGTTTATTGCGTCGTCAATTGTTGGTGCAATTTAAATATTTTTTCATATCGGTTTTCATGGGCAAAATAATGGAAAGTGTGACCATGTATGTTTTGCGGACCACTAGCGCTTATAAAGAACCAAATATGCAGATATACAGCCCAATATGTACCGCTTTTTAACAAAGTATCGAGATTTCTTTTCCTTTTTCGAAGTTTCAGAGACTTCCATTAACAGCTTCATTGATTGACATTGCGTCTTGTGTAGGGAAGTGCTGTAGCGAAGTAACCATTTGAAACTTCATTTTCAATGATTATCGTCTGAAATGGAAGTAATCTTATATTACTTCAGCATTGTTATTGTCCTTGTCGACGCAACATGAAGAATGTCTTTCCGATATTTCAACCGCCAGTATCTTCTGGGATTTGTTAGTAACGCTCGAAAGAATTATGGGACGTTAGTGTATATAATTAAAAGGTGTATTAACTGAAACTTTGTTTCGGTATTTGTTAAACAAAATACAACACAATGCAAATAAATACAAAATTAATACTTTTCTAGAGGTGTGCTTATATGTGTTGTTGTATCTGCAGCAACTGTACACCTATAATAATATTAATACTAATTATTATTATTATTATTATTGTTACTANTACAACTGCTACTGCTGCTGCTACTACTGCGTTAGCTTTTATTACGTTTTATCCAACATTTGCACAGTATTTGGGATAAAGAAATACCGCTATGTTATATACCGTAACCCATTACTCTTTTGCAAATACATACGGTGGTGTAAGTCGTATATCTTGTATTGCGACACGTATATTTAGCCTGTGTATCAAACAGTGAGGAATAGTCGATTTCAAAAGTACCAACCTTGACGAAAATTGTATAATTCTCAAAATAAGTTTTCATCATGAACATATTTACACTTTGGAATATGTTAAAACCTACATGTTTTGTTTAAATAGAATTAGATCATAACAAATAATTACACAGTTTTTAACCTTTGCCAGTGTCAACATTGACATAAAAAATAGCGCTACCGCAGAGTGGAATTCAGATGTGTGTTATCCGAGTGGTGACGTCATTCATAAATATTCAGAACGCGTGGTCCATATTTAGCACGCGCTGTCACAATGAAGCACGCGAGGTCCATATCAGAAAATAGTCATTCATCATAAAAATAAAGATACACAAAATGTTAGACACAACACAATCCGAGTATATCTGCTCAAAATAATATGTTATTTATCTGTACATGTGTTTGAAAGCATCGCCATCTGCAAAAACGTGTTACCAGTTTATTTTAGTTTGATGCAGTTATCAAATATTGCATCGATCATCAGTATAATTCAGATTTAGAGTTGCTTCAAAATTGAATGTTTATGATTAATTTCTGAATTGTTGGCGATTTAAATAAGAGATAAACACATAAGTAATGAATTTAGATTATACGCACGTAGGTTCATTACATAATGTTTTAGAGATACAAAACAGGAACAACAAACAGATGAATAAATGTTGCCTTGGAACGCTTCCATGCTTTATTATATGCCAACTACACTTACGCCTATTTATGTAAGTTTTCCTGATTTATAAAATGTCAGATAATTATGTTCAAGCCTAGAAAGAATTATAGGGTCTCGAGAAGATCAAGATGCAAGCATCACACTGTAAAGTTAATGTATTTTCATTAATTTCTACTTGGATCCAATTATTAATTTAGATTCGTGTTATCATAAGTGCACGAATTGTGCTAGTGATTATACATTATTATAATAATAAATATGAAAAATAATCTGAAAACCCGATAACGATTAGCATTGTGCTCTTTTCTTTCGTACTATAGTGGTTTTCTTTTTGTTACCTTCTGAATAACTTAAAACAAGTGCGTTTTTAGCTCACCTGTCACGAAGTGACATGATGAGCTTATGTGATTGTGTGAGGTCCGGCGTCCGTCGTGCGTGCGTGCGTGCGTGCGTAAACAATTTGTTTGTGTAGACAGTAGAGGTCACAGTTTTCATCCAATCTTTATGAAATTTAATCAGAATGTTAATCTTAATAAAATCTAGGTTGGAATTGCATTTGGGTCATCTGGGGTCCGAAACTAGGTCACTAGGTCAAATAATAGAAAAAGCTTGTGTAGACAATAGAGGTCACAGTTTTTATCCAATTTTTATGAAATTTGGTCAGAATGCTTAAGTTGATGAAATCTGGATTTGGATTGTTTTTGGGTCATCTGGGGTCAGAAACTAGGTCACTAGGTCAAATCATAGAAAAACCTTGTGTAGACAATAGAGGTCACAGTTTTCATCCAATCTTTATGAAATTTAGTCAGAATGTTTATCTTGATGAAATCTGGATTGGGAATGTATTTGGATCATCTGGGGTCAAAAACTATGTAACTAGGTCAAATAATAGAAAAACCTTGTGTAGACATCAGAGGTCACAGTTTTCATCCAATCTTTATGAAATTTAGTCAGAATGTTTATCTTGAAAAATTCTGGGTTAACATTGTATTTGGATCATCAGGGGTCAGAAACTAGGTCACTAGGTCAAATCATAGAAAAACCTTGCGTAGATAATAGAGGGCAGAGTTTTCATCAGATCTTAATGAAATATGGTCAGAATGTTTATCTTGATGAAATCTGGATTGGGATTGTATTTGGGTCATCTGGGGTCAAAAACTAGGTCACTAGATCAAATAATAGAAAAAACCTTGTGTAGACAATAGAGGTTACAGTTTTCATCCAATCTTAATAAAATTTGGCCAGAATGTTAATCTTGATGAAATCTGGGTTAAGGTTGCATTTAGATCATCTGGGTTCAAAAACTAGGTCACTGGGTAAAATCATAGAAAAACCTTGTGTAGACAATAGAGGTCACGGTTTCCATCAGATCTTTATGAAACTTTGTCAGAATGTTTATCTTGATGATATCTGGATTGGTATTGCATTTGGGTCATCTGGGGTCAGAAACTAGGTCACTAGGTTTAATCATAGAAAAACTTGTGTAGACAATTAAGGTCATAGTTTTCATCTGATCTTAATGAAATATGGTCAGAATGTTTATTTAGATAATATCTGATTTTGTATCGTATATGGGTCATCTGGGGTCAACAACTTTCTCACCGGTCAAATTCTTGAAAAACCTTGTGTAGATGAAAGAGGTCACAGTTTTCATCACGTCTTAATGAAATTGTCAGAATGTATTAATTGATGAAATCTGGCTTGGGATTGTATATGGTCCATCTGAGGTCATAAAGTAGGTCATCTGGTCGAATGAAAGTAAAACTTCCTGTAGACGATATAGGTCACAGCTTATCAGATCTTTATGAAATTTAGTCAGAATGTTTATCTTGATTGAATCTGGGTTGGGAATGTATAGTCAGGTGAGCGATTCAGGGCCATCATGACCCTCTTGTTTTTCATTTTGTCGTTCCTAAATTGGATTCTACAAGTCGTGAATTGTTATTGGAGAACATTGTCATTTTATTGTTTGATAGGGAAGCACGAATACATTAAATGCAATGGGTGAAATATGTTGCTTATGAAAACAGCTTATATAAAGTCAATACGTGTAAACCACTGCGGTGCAGGTATTGTGATGTATAGATTACAGTTGAAAGTTCATACATGGATTTTTTTTAAGTATGTACTAAGAAACATGTTGAACGTACTGATCCCTCATGGCGTGTTCTTCCTCGCACACTCATACTTTAATAGTGGCACATGAAATTGTAATACTGTAAACTTATTAGTATGTGGCGGAAATTTAATATCGTTGACTTCGTAGGTTGATCGATCAATAAACTAAATACAGACACATTGGAAAAGACTGACGCCAATTCCTCATGTTGATTCCAAAATCACAAAGCAACGAATTTACATGTCCACGAATGTTTGTTTTAAAAACCCACGACCTTTTATATATTCGAACTTAATGATTCTACAGTATTCGCTATGTTTTTCAGATCAAAATGGCATTCACATGTGACTAGAAAATATTAAATGAATTTGTTTGAATTTGATTGAAGCCAATAAAAAACGACTCGAAACCAGTTTTGTGAAGACTCCCATTGCTAATCTAGTTGTATGTGGAGTGGTTTTCGTAAAAACTAATTACTAAATAAACATGTTGTAGGTATATCTTTAGTGCTATAAAGCTGTGTATAATAATAATTACGAGGACATATACCAACCCAGACATAATAACCATTAAAAAGGTATAGGGACATAATAACATTGCTTTCTTCAGCCACTTTATATAGGACATGTGTGCATAGATGTTTCATTCAATTTGCATTAGTTGTTTAAACTGACATGTGCGATACCTATCTCACTCAGTCGGGTTTTAGCTAAAATTAAATTTAAGTGATACCACCGACCAGTAAGTTCTGTTAGAAACACACGTAGTATTACATTAGTTATGCGTCGATAACGACGGTGTGCTGTACATATTTAGTACTTGTTCATTATAATATAAAGTGTATAACACAATAGATCAAACCAAAAAGTTTATTAATTCTTGAAATGTGAATTTCAGTGTAATACCCATGATCATTGTTTTTTGTCCAATACGTAATTACATGTTGTTCTTGATTTATTTCTGTATTTCTTAACCACTAATTAAATAAAGGAGAGGTATTGTAGAAAGTAAATTGTGTTAAAGTTCAACGAGAAAACCACCTAATACAATTAAAATAATTGTGAAAGGAATACTTGCTGGTAATTTATCAATGTACAGAACGCTTTCATACAGAAGTTATATGCAGAAAAACCTCAAATCCTGCCATAAAACTTGTAACATGCAATATTCATCTACGCTTATCGACGAATGTTATTATAAGCACTTTGTGACATTGATATATTGTCTACGTTTTCTCATTTAGCAAAAACTAACAAAATATGATGCAACTCAGACGTTGTGAAAATGGATACAAAAAGGAAAATATGGTACTACATTTGTATATAATTACCACGGGGATAACTTATTTGTAATAGACACGTATTTATTGTTAACATTGCTATTGAATGTGTGAATTCTTGTTATAATTTATTGTGCATTATAATGAAATGAACCTTACTGACCGATTTTGAAGCGTTGATTATACATTATTCACTATTGTGCATTATTGTTACCATGCAATACATAAACTAAAAATGGTATGTCCTTATCTAATTAAAACCATGATCACAATTGAACATAAACTGTTGCATTGTTCAATTGTATATCAGTTTACATTGACAGTTTCAGTCTAAGGACACGATGGTTAAAGATCCGTTTTATCACCTAACACTTTAACAGTGGCTTAGCTGGTTTTACGTTTTATAAAATTATTTTAAAACTTAAGCATGTCCTATTGTTATACCAAGACCTATAACAAAGGTGGATAAACATGGAGGTCCGATTAAGTAGTGTAATGTTGCTACTGTCATGCAGTATACACCAGTCGCTTTTGGGAATTTTTGCGTCGGTGCTACACAACGATGCCTAAAAATGCAAACAGAAATTAAAGTGAGTCCAATTTTTTTTTCTTTCTTTAAACATGACTTTGAAACTACGTCTCAACGTTTTTAAATCCCAATTGATGTTCATGTACCGCTTTAATGTGGTGACCCTAGCTTTAGTCAATTGTGTTATCTTATGTTAAAGTTTATATTAAATGTAGTGTCCTTTATTGTACTAAGAAACGAAGGGAAACTGGCTGACATTAACATGTGTTGCTCATAGCACACGGCATTAACATGCTATTTTGTATTAATAAAGGCAATATATACTGTGAACTGTGTAGTCCACATATTGTATGTTTTTTTATAAGCGGCGCATAAGATTAAGATGCATTAAGCTTGAAAAAACACACATAAAATATGTATGTACATTTTTATTTCGGTGCATACAAGTATACAATTTTTTACAGGAAGATGTACATAACAGTATAGAAACTTGCTGTAACAAAATTGTTAAAAGTATTTGCAATGATATTATCAGCATAATAGATATACATCATAGTGGAATAATTATGTGGTCATAGTCATAGTCTTTTTAAACTAAGATTCAGATATTTGCAATTAATAAGAATTATTCATAAAGCTCGTATTGTCGTCGCTATTATTCAGTAGATGTTCTTGATGTGACTCTATGGCACAGTTAAAAATTATAGATGCTTATTTAAGCGTATGCACTATTAACTTAACAAGTCAGTACACACATATATGTTTTACTTGCCGGGTAACCCTGCCCTTTATGTAACATTTAGAAACATACATGACGACAGTTCAGATATATTCAGGTACATATCCATGCAGATTTAACCTAAAGAAACGTAAACTCAAATATTATTGTCATCAAAAACTTATGAGTATATGTTATTTCAAATTAGCATCACAGCTAGAAGTATACATTTATTGGTGAACAATATTTATTATTTATTATATTACAGCTATGTTCACTCTTTTTCCGCATGTTCCGAAAACGTGCTCCGCCTTGCCAATATTCCATAAAATTCGGATGTCATAAGATGTGATAAGGCGATATTCAGATCGTAATGCTGCCAATTATGATGTCTGTTTGAAAGATCAATTGCAAAATTATTAACATTGTGCTGAGCATTGAGTTTAAAGTAAGTGGTCACTTTTATTTAAATACACTGAACTAAAATGATCACATCTCTTAAACAAACAGACCCAAATATTTCTATAGATATTGCTCTTAGTAAAATTGTTCTAAGCAAAACATATAATTATGCCAAGTAAAATTAATTATAATTAACTATATGTTCACTGTAAAATAAAGAAATCGCATTTTCAACATTTTACGCAGAACTTGAGGTTGAAACAGAGCTATAATTTTATATACAAATTCCAATGTAGAATTAATGAAATACTAGAAACATATTTTAGGGGATTTGGTAATATTGTCAACATCCGCTTGTCTTATAAAAGTAAAGTTGAAACTATGCAATACAATACACGACAAAACATACAACACCACACTACACGAAAATCTGAGTAAAGTGGGGGTCACAGACTTGGAACGATCAATGCTAAGCATATGCAAACGACCAACATTCACGGTTGCTTTTGATACCAGTGTTAATGCGACCACATACAAAAACCGTTAAGGATGTGTGAGCAATATCTTGTGGCATATATTCCTATTTTATAATATAAAATGTATCATCGACCCGTTAACCTTAATTGCGAGTTAACGATGTACACTTAAAATAGTCGACATCATGTATTTTAAGTATAAACTAAACTGGGATAAAAGAACAAAACGAACAAACAAATATGTTGCCTTCTTAATATTTGAATAAACGCCGAACGAATAGAGCTCTATGAGATTGAAACAGTATAGAAATGAACATATACACTTTACGTGTGTGAGGCAAATATTATTTTGGTTAGTTGTGATTAATACCAGGGGCACTGATCAATGTTCGTCTGCAGTCTATTGTTTTTAGTAGATTGAGTTAGAATAATGTGCTTTTTCCACATAGCTAACAAGTTCCAATTAAATGTCATAGACTAGATTGACAGGTTCATAAGATGACAACCGGATGCTGCTACTGATTGCAGACGTTTTTTTGCGGATACAGTTTATCAGCAGGCTATTAAGATATGTCACTTTTATTTAATATTATTTCGTATTGGAGTAAAAGTAACTGTTTTATTACATTTACAATCGACTATTTGAAGGCCTGTTATAACATTGAATCATTTGTAGTGTGCTGATAATTACCTGTTTATAACGGAAACAACAACCAATAAAACAAATAAAAAACGCCGTAACCAACTCGTCAAAGGTAAAATATATATCGTATTTTAACACGTGTATCTTTATGCCAAATCAGATACGACAGATTATGACTAGAAAAATCACAACAAACAGATACGAAGTAAATACAATGGGACATCTGCTTGAAACGGTTTTTCAAAGCACTGTTGATTTAAACTGGTTTTATGTTACTCCAAAATCAATACTTTACTCGGATCTAAACGATAATCATCGTGTATATTTCAGTTGAAAGGGCGAGCCGGTGCAGAAATCTAGATGATACGACGTATACCAGTGAGATGCTCCGGTTGGGATAAAGCAAAGTCATGGATCTACAAGAAAGACTGCACAGCCAAATATATGTAGGTCATATTATAACGTCTACCAATATAAACAACCTCAGTAACATGATGGTAACTGTCACTCTAAGTAGATGAAGATCACATATAAAAGTTGTAGCTTCACATATCATATAGTTTTTTTTATTTTTAAACGTATTTTTGAACCTCGATTTCATCGAAAGCCTAAGGCTTATTGAGGCGCGCTTGAGTTCTTTTCTGGATAGAAGGAGATCTAAAGAACGCTCCCACACTAGGGATCGCAACCGTGACATCACAGTCGCTAGGCGTATTAAATACCCATGGCGACCTCCATACTTTGCATAGATGTTTTTTAGCTCGCTCGTAATCATGTTACTTATTGTGTGTATTTATCCTATATAATACCATAATTTGGATGTTTAATCATGTGAATGATAAACATGAGTTAAACATTGTTTTTATGTAAATATACATGTAAACAAAGCACTTACATGTACAGTCGTTATTACTGCTTATAATAAATCCATGTTTCTGTTTCTGTCAAAGGTTACTTGTAATGGGACAAATCATGAAGTTCCCACAAGTGTATGTACCTTATACGCACGTACATAATCAAACTTAACACGACCAAACCTACAAAAACACATAGCGACTTTGTATGTGTTTTTGTTCTTTCACAGTTCAATAAAAATACTGCTTTTCCTGTATTGCGTTATTTCGTTTAGATTGCAAGCCATTGTTCTAGTATCATTAATAATTAAAGGCCAATTCAAAGAAATACTTCTGTATTGATAACTAGTGAAACTGGAAAATTAATAAGTGTTTGGCACCTCATCAATGATTGCCTGTCGATAATTGTTATATATTTGTTGCAGAGAAGTAGTTTCTGTTGTTGTATTTTTCGCTGTAACTTTCCATCTCCCTTTCTCCGGTGCATTTGTTTCATCTCCTGCATAAGAGAGTAACACTTAAAGGCAACCCAGCATGAATTGTTTGTTCATGTTCATAAATTACAAACACACATCGGTTTTCTGAAACAACTGTGTGATTCACATACTATTTGTTTCCGAAGATGATACAAATAAATCTGCCATATTGAAGTCGTCTTATGATCGCACTGTATTGTTCTTAGATAGGTCATACAATGTGAAAGTAGTTAATACCTCCCATAAAGGAATAATTACAAACTAATCCAAGACATAGCAATTTGCAAACAGTAATCTCTTCTTCGTAATAGTTCGGGATAAGTTCTTACAATATTATTCGAAACGCCTAAATCCCAGAGACTTAGGCTTTCCTAATATAAGACTTACAAACGCGAGTATGAGTCTGATCAAAAGCAAACTTCTCTAATGAAATCAGCAAGTTAATCGCATGCATGCATCCTGTTTTATTAAAAGAAATAATAATGTTGAGCCAGAACAAAAATTCCAACATAGATAGACAACTTTTAAGGGAAATATTTAAAGGCGTTAAATCGACCATTAACGCAATGTTACTAAACTGAGTTGCATTAAAATTAACATGATATTTCTTTCTACATCTACGTTATTATTTTGTTCATCTTAAGGACGATTGATACTTGCAAACGCAGAAAGGCGTTTAAGTTAACTAATTTAGAGAAATAGATGTAAATTATTATCTTAATAATTACGAGCGCCTAGAAGCTTCGATGGCTTATTTTGGGAAGAAAGATATTACTTATTCAATTTATCTCGAAATGTTTAAATGTCCCAAGAGGAAATAACACGAAATGTGATGGGTAACATTTCATTACGAAAGTTCTAACAGAAAAAAATGGTTATTATGAGAGCATTTAGAAAATATAGCAGTATGCCTGGACCAATAAAATTGTCTTCAGTAAAGTTATGGAAAAACGCTAATTCTCCAGGGTTTTAAACAATGAAAGCATTTGATGGCTTCGGAATTATTCGATTCTTTATCGGGGTTTTTTTTGTGCTGTAAAAAAAATATCTCATGTGGTCGATGTTGGTATTTTGTATCGTCTCCAGGCAAACACGGTCTGTCATTTTTCTTAATAATCGCAAACTCATAAAATAATTACACGGGTTGGTATCTTCATATCAGGTTTTAAAAAGGCTTTTTGTAATTTTTTAACTTGTTAGAACGAAATCATACTGGTAAGCTCAGATAGTATGTGTACATTTTAATGTGTTCAACTATGCAATAAAACATTTCGTTGTCAAGATGTTCTCGCTTGTGCAACATTAACAACTAATATCATGCTTGGTAATTAAATGACCTCTTTATTTTTAAAGAGTGTTTGAAGCCTTATATCAGGAAAACTGTGAACCGATGGCACTATTATAATATCATATGTTTGTGATTACAAACCCGATGCTCACACTTCAAAGTCGTGTGATGCAGTACTTTCAAAATGATTCTATCCAAGGCATGTTATAAAAAAGATGCATGTGTCTGTTGTAAGAATAATTCGTTTCGAAGTCGCACAATGGGTCAGGTTGTCTGGTCCAATACATATGGACGAAAGCTCTAATACTATTACGTAATCGAAGTTACATCAGCATTTAGTCTCAATCAATGTTGTGCATAATATTATTGTAAATAAAGAATATTTACGTGTTAAAAGATGCTTTCGCAAAACAACATTATTCACTTGAGTTGTTTTATGTTTCATATACGTATACGTTGTATTTTCAAATATGAATACGCTGTTACGTATGGATAGCAATGTGCGTATGAATATGAAATGCATGCAAACCAACATAATGTCGATATTTGTCAGTGCGAATTGAAAACCCATATTTAACAAGTGGAAACCCAACCGTCTCTTTACCTAAAACAGTATGTCAATTTTTTCAACTCTCTTAACATCATCAGGCAACATCCAAAGTTAAATATCTTTAAACATGCGACTAGGCTGTTTCTGTATGTTTCTTAACAATGACATAAAATATAAGTAAGTAAAAACCGTGTCGTATTTCGCTTTTAAAGAATGGAGTCGAATAAAATGTTCATCTTGATTCATTTTGAAGAGCGTATGATGTCAGGAAGAAGGTGTCAATGAAGTATCGATCTGACTTTCGCAGAATTATTATTAATACCATTATATAAACTGATGATAATATGCTATGTTGTGATCATATAACTATCATATCCTACTTTGTTATCTGGAAATTCTCAAAGCAGACGTTCCTATTTAATTGGAACATACTTGCTTGTAAACAGCACTTCTATATACTCACTCGTGATTGCTGTCTACGTTGTCTTTATTTTGCATTATATAATTTATACCTTAAAATTGTTTTCTGATGCAGATAACTTTCATAATTACGTTCATTAATCTGTTTTATAGATGACATATATTATTTTATTTAAACGTACACTTAAATGCGATGGGGGATTATGTATAATACAATATTGTGCTTCATTGGTAGCACGCGGTTAATAACATACATCTGTTTGCCCTAATGTACATAACCATGAGCATAATCCTACATAAACTGTTTAATTTTTGCAACGTCATGTCAGCTTACCGTGAGAATTACAATAAAAAGTCAACAGGGTATATAATCATTAGTAGTTAGCAGTTTAACAGTGGTTTTGTTGGTTTTTACATTTTATTCAAACTTTAACAATTCTGCAGTTCCAATTTATTTACCAAGAACAAGAACCGAGGTGACTCAACATGGAGGCCCGGTTCAGCAGTGTAATGTTGCTGCTGTCATGCAGTCTCCACCAGTCGCTCTAGCAATTCTCGCGTCGGTGCCACACACTGATGCCAAGAAATGCCAACACAAATTTAGTTAAATTTAAATGCATGTCTGATAAACTATGACTTTGAAACTTAGTTTAAGCGGGTTAATATCCATATTGATTCGTATTTACCTCTCCAACGCGTTGACCATAGATTTAAGCATGCTTATTGTAGATATTTATGTTTTGGTTGGATTGTATGCAATATCCTGTCTTGCATATGCAATCGCTCATTTCGCTTTAAACGACCAACAGGTATTGACCAGAATTATTCATCTGATAACGTTTCGGCTAATATATGTGTGTGTGTGTTTTATTTTATATTGCAAGAGTGGTATAACGCACGTAAGAACCGTAATAAGCGTGGGCGATATCAATGATCACTTACCACACATTACAATACCAATAACATATTTTGAACGCGAATGTAATATATGCAACTTTGGAAACAAATACAAAGCAAACACGTTGTTTTTAATTAACAAAGATATTTCACACCATGAACATTGCAATTCACATATAATACTATTTTGCTATGCACTGATCACATTAATGTGGATACATTAAGATTAAGCACAATTGGATCTGCTATTTGACTATCGTCTCAGTATGTATGCACTCAGATGCACAAGGGAATGTAAACAGGTTTATTTCTCGGCATGTACCACTTATTGCGACTGTTGTCATCATATAGTTGATATAAACTTAAATGAGACAAAGCCTGAAGATGTTTGCATGACTCTGCGGTAATATAAAAACAGTCAAAATTGTTTGAATAAAACAAAAGACGCAAACACTGACGAAGATTATACAAATAAATATGCCTTATTTAAGTCGTTCAATGAAAGCATTGGTATGTGTTCCAAGCTAGGTCTTACAATGTGGATGTAGTTAATCTCTCCCAACAATTTCTAATTACAAACTAATCCTGGACAAAACATTCTGCAAACAACGATCTCCTGTTGGTAATATTACGGGGAAAGTTCTGACAATATTGATCAACGCGTCGAAATAGCCCGGAGACCTAAGCATTTCTGATAGAAGACAAAAGGAAGAGACTGTTACTCAGATGGATCAAAAGCACACGTCTCTTGAGAAATCAGCAAGTAAATCGCATTTTTGCAATGATTTTTGAATACTTCCCAAAATTGAACATAAAAACAACATTTAAGGGTAATATAAAACTTGGGTTATGTCGATCAATAACGCAATGCTACTCAACCGAGTTGTATTACAATCAGCATGATATTTCTTGTTTTGTGTCAAAGTGCGTTCGTTTGTTCCATTTAAGTAGAATTGATTCTTGCAAAATAAAGGCCGTTTAATATAAAAAAATTGAGACATGAATGTAAAAGATTATCTTCATAGTTCAGAATGACTTTAAGCTTCCACGGATTATTTTGGGAAGCAAAATATGACTTTGTCCATATATATCGAATTTTTAAGATGTAATAAGATACAATATCATATGATTGGTTACATTCCATCAAGATAGGTCTAACAGAATCATTCGTGTTTTTTAAGTATGTGAACATTTTGGAAATATAGCAGTATGCCTGGTCCAATAGAAATATATTCAACAAACAAATGGAAACAACGCTAATTCTCCTGGATTTAAGACATCGAAAGCATTTGATAGCTTCGGAATTATTCGATTAATTATCGGATGTTGTGCTGTAAAATAATTATCGTATCGGTTCGATATTGGTAAATTGTATCTTCTCCATACACCCATTGCCAGTCATCTCCTCATTTACCGAAATTAAAAATAACGAAGAACAATGGTATATACACACGAGGTGCTTAAACACCAATTAATTAACGTGTTTGTACAAAAATAAATATTTGCGATTGAGTAATTACTTACTAGCTTTAATTTGTTCAACTACTAACAAAAAACATGTATTTGTCATGAGTTAGTCACTTGTGCTACATTACAACTTATATCATGCTCGGTAATTAAATTACCTTCTTTATTTTAAACGCGTTTTTCAAGCTTAATATCAGACCAACTGAGAAATGAAGACAATACTATAATGGCATCTGTTAGTGATTACAAACCTGATGCTCACACTAAACACTCGTTTGGTGCAACGCTGTCAAAGTGAATATGTCCCTGGCATATTTTAATAAAGATGCATTTATAATTACGAGTATTGATTAAGATGTAACACACATGAGTAAGGCTGTTGGCTTTTCTACAAGAGCGATAATTCCATGACGTTGTCGAATTTACATCATCATATGGTCTCAGTCAATATTGAATGAAATATTATTTTAAATAAGTTACTATTTACATGTTTAATAATGCATTTAAAATACTAAACATCCACTTGCGTTTTGGTATTTTTTCTTTGTGTGTAAATGCTAATGGAACACATTAATATGTTGTTATATATGGATATCAATGTACTTCGAAATATGACATGCAAGAAAACAAACACTTTGTCTGAATTGTTCAGTATTAATTAAACTATGATTACTCAACTTTGTTATCAGTAAATTCTGAAATCAGACGTTCATATTAAATTTGAACATACACGATGGTATACACAAGTTGTATATTGGCATTCATGATTCTTTTCTACATTATATATTAAATAGTGTGTACCTAAAATATGTTATACTGACAAATTCAGACATGTATAATGAATGCCCTCTACTATAACACACATTAAATAACTTAATTATGAAAGGTAATTGCATTTTCAACAGAATACCAAGTATAAACATAACATAATCAACCCTTGGATTACCGCAATGGAACGGTTAATGTAAAGCATTGAGGATTTAAACAGGTTTGATGGCTAGCCGAAAATCATCCTAAACCAATTATTTATCACAAACGAAACGCGCGTCTATATAAAACACACGTTACAGTTAACATCTTGTGTTTGGGTCTTTAAGAAGTACCTCATTATTTACTGTTAAATCATTATATCCCTACATTGAATTTAAGGATAAATAGTTTAAATACACAACATTAAAACCCACATAATCAATTCCTAAATATCTTAACGATAACAAAATACTTTCCTAATTAACAATATTACGGCAAAACGACATTACAACGTGGATTTACAAAGACATGAAACCACAATGTCGGTGTTTTAAGCCGACAGAACATTTGTCAACTGTGCAATGCTAATGCCTGGAAATTGAATTACAGTGATATAATAGGCGTAAACCGTCTACACACATCTTCAGTCACCTGTCTTCTGTAATTGATTGTTCTATATTTCACAATATTGCCCCATCTTAATTATGTTATCGACAAAATCCGGGAAGATCTTACTAAGTACCACTGCGATGTCCTTTTCTAAAAGCATGGCCTCGTTGCCAATTGACATAATATTAGACGACATATGCACAATACCAACTTATAAAACTGGGATCACGGCCTTGGGATGATTAATGCAATGTATACTATTTGGGGGGTTAGGGTACTCAAACCAAAACCTGCGTTCAGAATCAAAGTCCCGGATTGTAACTTCATTGCCTCACAATTCAAATCAAACTCAAATAACTGAAAACATTTTTTTCAACTTAATTTAACTACTCATGCGTATGATGTTAACAAGAGAAAGACAACTATAACCGATTAAGGCATGCCAAATTGAAACAAAAATAAGTAATCACTATAAACCGTCCTTAAGTTACAATCTTTAAAGATAATGCATCATTTAGTTTCATATTCGGAACAGGGTAATTCTCATCTAGTAACAAGCGTTAATATTGCTTAAAAAATGCCCAATAACTTGTTCTGTATTGCATTTATTTTCTTAAAAAACATTTGTTTAAGTCACTTTATCTGATTCCGGCCTCATAGAGTATGCAGTTAAATGTGATAATTAAGTTATACCTATGTGAGGATAATCTTGCAGTGATGGCACATATCTAGAATGTTTATGAAACATCGAAAACATTATAATACATTTACAAATAATATTGTATTATTATATTTGTCGTTGAATATGTCGTTATTATGTATTATAATAACAACATACACTGACCTCTCAAGAAGTTTGTTATATGACTGCTTTGATTAAGAACGTAATGTTGTATATCGTTCGCGTGTGTTAAGTCGGCATTATCATATTTAGTTACAAAAAAACGAATTGAGACAATGACATAACCCATTTGTATAAACCTGTGAATAAAACAGCAATTGGTCCGAATACTGCCGACGAACGTACTCCATACCAAAATTGTGATAAGACTGCTCAGTAATTTTCTCCCTGATTGGTAATAAAACGAGTCATCCCTTTGTATAACGAGAAATGTATGTTATTTAAATAAAACACGTACAAGACTTACAAGAATTATTAAAGAAATAACCCGTTAGCAGTATCGAACTTTGATTATGTGACTTTATTTATGTTTTACACAGGGTGGTATTGTCTATAAAAAACAAAGGATATAGTATGCAAAGGCCAACAGAAACAACACAACATGTTTAACCTTACCTTTACGTTGTTTAATCTAAATAAGTATCTAACTTTTAATAAAGCGTTGTATATATTGTTACATGCTACATGTAACACGCAACAGTATTCATAGTTAGTCACTGCACATCTCTAGCATACATCATGAGCAAATTTCTTCTTAAATGTCCATTGTAATGAATTTTATACTGATTTTAAAGAATTTTTGAAATGTAATCACGGGGAAAAATATTCACGGAAGTTTCCATAAACATTATCGTTTATGATTATACCTGCAGAATTGTACTACATCATGATAAAATAAATTTCTTGTGACGTCTTTTTTAACTGAGTACCATATGTTTTCATCGCATTACGAAATGCCTAGACATTTCCACTTTTATAAGCAATAATTCACCTTGAGGTTACATATGTGACTGTTATGCACATCTGTTCACGACAGATGTTTATTAAAGCACACGTACCATCAATTACAAATGACAGCAATCTTATATATTTAGGACTGAAAACCCTGTCCTATATTTGACCTTTTCAATCATACATGACGATAGTATAGATGTATGCATATGCATATGCCTTAAGATTTACTGTACAACAAGGCGTACTTACTTTAGCATTTGCCAAAAGCAACTTTCCAACAGTATAGTACATCAATATGAATCATGAGTGAGCAAACGAAAACTGCTTACGAAAACGCAAACTTCCTTCTAAAGTGTATTGTGTTTTAGTAGACTGCGTAAAAATAACTTGCCTTGGCACTTAGCAAACACGAGTCAATAAACATTTCAAGATTGGATGTAAACGTTCTTACGATGAGAACCAGACCTTGCGTTCAAGTGCTTTTAACTCATTTCTCATCAATCAGTTCAATTGTTTGAGAAGTATTTTTAAATGGTAAAATGTGTCGTTTAATGTTCTCATTTGCTTTACAAATACTGTTTATTATTACACATCATACGACAATCATAAAGACATGTTATACTTTAAAATACAAGTATTGTCAATTAGTTACTTGTATATTATTGTAAAGGAACGGATGCGATTTACACAACACACAGATATACGGAACGTTGAACACCAGGATGCGCAAAATCAAAATATACGGTTGATTTGTTTACAATAAAGCAATCAGACATATCTTTTTAGTTGAACATGTTTTAGTCCTAAACATAAACTTACTGTAATATCGCATGTGGATAGATTTAAGTAGACTAAATTACCCTTAACAATAAGCTATACATCTGCTAATACCATGTTGTTTATTTAAAACATAATAGAACACGTATGAATTTTGGGAGTTCCATATAATCATGTTAAACCTGCAATCTTTTAACATCAGTCCAATAAGTTGACCCATTGTATTAACTGTTTATGTGTTTGTTGCATGTTGTGGAATGTGTTCAGTGACTATATGCTGTGTCTGACTATTTTGGCAATTCTTTACTTGCCATGAGAACAGATACGTGTGGTACAATATTATGTCTCTCCTGCTCATACATATACGAGTTCACTGTATTTATATCTGTCTAAACGATATGTTTTGTTTAAATATTCAAACGTGAGAAATTTATGTTTCTCTTATCCGGTGTGGAATCCAAGCTGTTAGTAGTATATGTCTTGGATAGTTCAGTTCAAAGGGGAAGCCGGTGAAGACACACCAGTTAATCCGAAGAGGTGCTTTGGATCGGATAACAGAGTGACAAAACAATGCTTATAATTCCAATGCCTTACACATAGTAAAGTCCCTATTTATAAAAGGTTGGATTGGAAATCGCATGGCACAACATTATTAATTGCCAATTGATCAACGAGTCAAATAACAAACATATCAATTTTCATTGCTGCGAAATGTTTTCCTTGGGTGTTTTTGTAATAAACTTACAATCTGAAACTTAAATAAATAAGGGGGATGTGCTTTCTTGTTGATGTGGGCCACTCCTTATTCCATTTGAAGCACCATCGTTAGTGTAAAATGTACCTTTTCGCTTTATCATTGGAAAATAAATTGATATCTTAGAAAGAAATATATATGAATATGTACTCATATTTACAACGTATATTATCTGCAATTTCGTACCGTCTTACCCACACTTTTGGATAATACTAATATCCTTTAAAATGATAAGACGCGTTCTTCGCTAAATATGTGCATACACGGTTTTGCCGTATTATGTACTTTTCGCTAATTGCTACTTGTGTTAACATATATTTAAAATAAACTTAAGGCTTAGACAAAGGCTGCTTGAACACTTGTTCTTGATCCTCCTTCGATATAAAACGAGAAAAGTTCGTGAATAAAATATCAGACGCTAAGATTTAAAAAAATGCAATAATGAAATCGCCAAACGAAGGTACAGTAATCTCCCAGAAACGTGGACGCCCTCAATCTCTCTCTCCCTCTAAAACGACTAATTACACACTTATCCCGGCTATAGTAATTTGCAAACAGTGATCTCTTGTCCGTTCATATGCGGGATAATTTCTTTACAATATTGTTCTACACACTCACATATCCAGGACAATTTGGAATTCCTGATTAACGATTAACGGAAGCTAGTTTGACTTAGATCAAAATCAAATGTATCCTTAGAAATCAGCTAATGAACTTGCATATATTTAAATATGGACTATTAAAAGTTAAATAAATGCAGTGTTACTCAACCTAACGAACATGGACTTTAACGAACATGGACTTTCTTTTTTATCTCCTGTTTTGGTTTGTTTTACAAAATGACTTAAAGGCAGTGCTTCCTGACAGCACTTGAAGGCGTGTTTACACCATAATATAGAGAAATTGGTGTATTCTAAATAATTTCAAATGACAGGAATAATCAGTGGCTTACTTGGAGAAGGAAAATGTGACTTTTCCATGCATCTTAAAATTGTACAATGCCCTAACAGACAAGAACTAACATGTGCTAATAACATGTTCGAAGTTAACCAGTATGTCAGTTCCTATGAAAGCTACCTCACATGGAAAATGAGCTTATTCTCATGGCTTTTAAACAACATGAACAGTTGATGGCCTCGGATTGCATTATATAACTAAGTGGTAATTGAGCTATTAAATAAGTGTCTTAAGTGCTACATGTTGGTAAATTTGATCATCTCCACACGTGCACAATCCATCATTTCTCTTAATAACGAAACACGTAAAATAATGACAGATGTATCGAAATAAGAGTGCGACTTTTTTAACCGGGGACTATACTGTTGTAAACGTTTTTGTATTTTGTACACAAAACTTTCAACGTTTCGGCTAAGAACAATTGTAAAATTGATACTCAATCACCACATATCAAATATGTCGCCTCAAGTACAAAACGCTTCATCAAGTAGATTAGCAGTTACCATTATCATTTCGCTTTTTTCAATCTTCACATATAGGGTATTGTAGACCTAAGACGCATTGCCAAAAACACTTACGCTAAAACATGTTTATGCTAAAGATGCGTCCTGTAATACGTCGAGTTGAAAACGTGTGTCTCTGTTGTACATAGTGTTAATATTTTAGGTGTATCAATGTAATAAATTGTCTGTTATAACATTGAATTAACTTGCGGGGTATTTATTTATGAACTACTTGGAATGATTGCTTACTGAGGAATTTTGCGGAAAGTTACTTTTACAAACAAACGGAATGGAATACTGTATGTTAAGCAATGTATTGCTTCCTTAATTTGTTCTACTTAACACAATCTTGACGAGGTATATTTTAACCAATATTCGCACGATACACATGACATTACTACCGTGTCACGTGTTTGTTCAAAAATAAACGCAAGTGATGTAACGCTTTCGAAATATTCGATTGCGATCTTTTTTATCTGATATGAAATAAAGAGTATGTTTTTAGCGGTTGCTAACTGAAACAGGAGGTTTGGTCTTGTACATGTGAAAACAATGACAATGCCAGGATTACGTATGTAGCATGAAACTCAAAGACAATGAATGTACTCATGTGTCTGAAGAACAGATTGTTTAATAGACGAATTTATAGATATGGCGTAATGCAGATTCTTTACTAAAGTGTGTACCTGCTTTGTTTGTCCGACACGTTTCATTATAATTTATATACATAAATGATTTATTATCGTTTCGAATACGTCTCAATGTTCATTACAGTCAAATAAATATTATAACGTTGGGTAATATTCAATGTAAAATACAAGCAATCAGTTCAAACCCATATTGAACGAATACAAACCCGGACTTCTTTTTACCAAGAGCAGTTAGTAAATCAAAAGTACGTTCCGAATCACAATGCAACACACTACAACTTCGGTATTTTTGAACAGTATATTACCCTGCGGATTGATGTTTCTACACTAAAATTATGTCTACTACCTATACACTATCACAAATAATTAAGCGCCGTATTACATATTTTCAGAAGTAAGATGAAGAAAGCAGCTTAAATGTCCGCTGTCATGAGTTTGATATCGATAATAGGATTTCAGAAATGTTAACACAGTAAAGTTTGTCATTTAAGTATTGATCAGAACTTTGCAGCATTGTGATAATTTATTATGGTATAGTAGCTTAAGTTAAAAATACAGTCGCGTGCTACAATGTTGAACCTCTGATCGTATTACTGCTTATTTCCCAGAGTTTTATCTGAAAAAAGGAACATACGACGTTGACATTAAAAACGAACGACATCGCAGTGCTCAGCTTTTAACTTTTACAAAATTTAGATTTAACAAGTAAAAGAGTTGTTTACTTAATATGATGTGTGTATTTGTTACAATGTTTACGGTGCACCCATCAGAACTCTTAATTTTCAGAGGAGATAATTGATCTACTACCTACGTCTGTTTATTAAGTTTGCAATTTTCAGTTTGAATGAGTTTTATGATATATTGCTTTTTTCAATATGCAATGAACATTATCATTCCTGTATGTACACTCATGTAGGTACTTGTGGTGTATTACTTATCTGTTTAAAAAAAACAACGTTTGTATCCGCTGATGCAATACACTTTCACATTTTTATTTTATTTATATTTATCTGTAGCTTTGACAAATTATCGTTTAAAAGCTTACACATAGCGTTCAGCAAGTGTAAATTCATATTTCGAATAATACAACTCATGATTTGTATAAACCAGTATGTTATGTGAGTATAATTTTAATAATAGTAACGTTTAGTAAAACAAGCCTGAAATAAACTTCTTAATTTATATCTTAGTTTTAAAATTATGTGCATTGATATTCTGTAATAATGTTATATTCCAATATTGTGAATACTGTTTTACCTCGAAAGTTGCTTCTTTCACGTAGCCTGTAATTATCCAAAACTGTTATACGCAATGTGCAACACCAGTAAAAGTACATAGATGCATTATTAGACGAGGGATGTTTTTATCATTAGTTTTAATTTCTGAAAAACATACCAAGGGTTTCAAAACATCGTTTTCAAAAGGTTATTAACAAAATGTACAAATTCATATTCAACGAACACTGAATATTTTGTCTTATGCACTCTTTATTTATGGGTAAAGTAGGCTAGAAACATAATGTGTCCGATTTGTATCTTATTTTGAATTGCGTTCGATTCGGGTTATATCATACTGATATTATTGTATACATAACAAACACATTTTCAAAAGTTTGCAATGCATTGGAAAACACATTAAGTCTCATGTTTGATTCATGTTTCAGACAAAAGTTTAAAGCTTGAAGAAAAGATACGCTATGGAAAGCTTGACATTTAAGCAAACAAATCTTAAACGTATCTATGTTTACAGTTTGTTTTAGTAGTTAGTTTTAGTGTTAGGAAATGCTATTACTTTTAAGTGTGCTTCTACCTGTTCATCAAATGAATCAATATATACTCAATGCAATACAACATGCCTAGTTTAATTTGAAAATTGAACAGAATCAAAAACATATCACATATCATTGGAGATCTTTTAACAAGGACCGGGAACTATACAATTCTCATTCAAAAGACAAAGTGTATGTAGTCAATTGTACTGCATTGGCATTGAATTACACCGTTATAATGTGTGTTACTCTAAACATGATGTATAAGATATATATATCTATATATTATGTATGTATTCATTTTTTTAAACTCCGGCTTAAAATATTTATCTTACTTTCTTACTATGAATTAATATCTCTTCCATGACATTCTGGTTGCGATAAATCTCGTGTGGATAAGTTGCATTTCTGGAGTGATTAGATAACATAAGAAGTCTTCGTAATATGTTTTTTTTTTTAAATGTACTTATTGTTTCCTTCTAATCATAAAATATATTGATGTTTTAAAAAGAAGTATTTAATGATACGTTCTTTTATTTACAGATTATTTTATCAGGTATTTGTAAGTCGTCTTACCAATAGACATTCATATTATTTTAATTAAAACAAAATCATGGGCTTTGCGCTCCGCAAAATGTATATAAAAAAAGCATATTCTGAAATATAAACGGCTGTAAAGCCTCGCATGTGTTGCTTGCCAATATCGTCAAGATAAAATTAAAACACAACTTAACAGTTAAATGAGGACAATAACTGAAGACGTTTTTATGATGCCGGTGTTCCGTTTTAACTTGATAGAACTACGTGCATATACCAACAGACACGCCGAAACAGATGAAGAATATGTGCATAAATCTGCCATATAAATCTCGTCCAATGAGTCCTCAGTAATGTTCTCCCAGATTGGAAATAAAGCGTGCAAGAACTTAATCTCGATCTAAAAGGACCAATTACCAACTAATCCAAAACAAAGCAATATGCAAATAGTGAGCCATTAGTCCTAACTGTTCTAGATACGTTCTGAAAATATTGATCAAAATGTCCAAATATCCCGGATACTGTGGCATTTCTGGGTGATAACAGAACATACGTCTCTTGAGAAATAAGCAATTACATCGCTTGCATTCATTTATTTTTCATTACATAAAAAGTTGCTGCATACTTTGGAGGGAAAACTATTCAAATATAAAAAAAAAGCTTTTAGCTATAAAAAAAAGTAAATCATTGACGAAGTATTACTCATTTGAGTTGTTTCCCAAGAAACATGGTATAACTTTCTTCATGAAGTTTTTTTTTCCGAAAGTGTTTTTTCAAGCGCACATGGGCATTTAATACCATTGATATATATGTTTAAGAAAATAAATGAAAGCATATTTCGGTTCGTTTTTAATGTTGAACGTGTTGCATGATCACGTAATGTTTGTGTTAAATTCTTACCCATTTTGTGTTATCTTGAAAATATTATTTTGTAATAATTGACATAGAAATAGATGAATGATACTGTCCCATTTGTAACACACGATTTGTTATTTCAATCTGTTGGGACAGTAGCACATGAAACACAGTTTATACGATACCCAAATAGTGATACCCGCAATTAATCTAAGATTTCGGAAACGATATATTTTCGGACACCTTCAGCAAAACCTAATATTTTTGTGACTGTTATGTTTCGGACACCCACATTTTCTCCTGTGTTTGATGACTCTAAATTGGCGGACAATTGGAATCAAACTCCATCATTATTATCTCAAGAATAAGAAGACTCTTTCCATTTATCTCGAAATATTAAGAGGTTCTCAGAGACAAGTACATGAACTGTGATGAGTAACATTCCAGCAAAATAGCTCTAACAAAAACATTGATGTTTCGTTAGTATGTGAAAATTTTGGAAATATAGCAGAACGTCTGGTCCAATAGAAATATCTTCAACAAACTAATGGAACAACGCTTATTCCCATGAGTTTAAAGGGACCTGTTCACGTTTTGGTAAATTGATAAATTGCAAAAAAATCGGATCTGCAAATTTTTGTTGTAGTTATGATATTTGCGGGAAAATAGTAATACTGAACATTAAACATGCTCTAATATATCCACTCAATGCATCTTTTGACGATTTAAAAACCTAAAGATTATAAAGCGTTACAAACGCGAAACGATTGAATAATTTGGAAAGTGCTGTTATTATCGTTATATTTTGTGATATTACGAGGATTGCTCCAACGGTCAGTGGTTCGGGACCCGGTGTGGGTGACTTTTTGTTTCGTTCTTTCATTTTTTTCTTGTTTTATACTGGAGCTATTTAGTTATGATGCTTACACTTATAAATTTAAATCGTTTACTGACAAACTTCAAAACATGCCACAATCTGTGAACAAGTCCCTTTAAGACCACGAAAGCATTTGAAGGTTTCTGAATAATTCGATTAGTCATAGGATGTTGTTCTGTATAATAATTATCGTTTGTGTTCGATATTGGTAAATGGTATCGTCTCCATGCAAACACTGCCAGTCATTTCTCCTCATTTTCAGAAATTAAAAATAATGAACAACGATGGTATCTACACACGAGGTGCTTAAACACCAATTAATTTACGTGTGTGTACAAATAAATATTTTAGGTTGAGTAATTAATTGCTAGCTTGAATTTGTTCAACTTCTAACAATAAACATGTATTTGTCATGAGTTAGTCACTTTTGCTACATTACAACTTATATCATGCTTGGTAATTAAATTACCTTTTTTTATTTTAAACGCGTTTTTCAAGCTTAACATCAGACCAACTGAGAACTGAAGACAATACTATAATGGCATCTGTTTGTGATTACAAACCTGATGCTTACGCTTCAAACCTCGTTTGGTGCAACCTTGTCAAAGTGAATCTGTCCCTGACATATTTTAATAAAGCTGAATTTGTCTCTTGTTATTATAACGAGAGTATTTATTTAGATGTCGCACAAATGAGTCAGGCTTTTTGGTTTTCTACCAGAGCGATAAGTCCAGGACGTTGTCGAATTTACATCATCATATGGTCTCGGTCAATATTGTATATAATACTATTTAAATAAATTACTATTTACATGTGTAATAATGTTTTCGAAATTCAAAACATTCATTTGGGTTTTTATATGTTTTATTTGCGCATGCTACACATGAATATGTTGTTATATATGGATTTCAATGTACTTCGTAATATGACATGCAAGCAAATACTATTTTAATAAATTACTATTTACATGTTTAATAATTTATTCGAAATACAAAACATTCATTTGCGTTTTTTCATGTTTTATTTGCGCATATATTTTAATGCTTCATATGTATTTGTTGTTATATGTGGATTTCAATGTACTTTTAATATGACATGCAAGCAAACAAACACTGTGTCTGAATTTGTCATTCTTAATTGACCTATAATAACTCAATTTTGTTATCATTAAATTCTGAAATCAGACGTTCATATAAACTGGCACTCGTGCTTCTTTTCTAGATAACATTTATTATATACTATATAATGTGTACCTAAAATATGTTTATATTATTTTAATAATAACTGTTGTTTCCTGATGCAATAACCTATTATAATTAAGTTATTTAAATTGTGATATAGTAGATGGCATCAATTATTGTATGAAACGTACACATGATTGTCAAACAGTATATATGTACATATTCACGTAATATATACATAACGTCATATATTAATATACAACCTCCATATTGTATTGATATACAAATTTAATAATGATGTCACAACGCAATATATTATTTAAAAAAATCCGTTATTATTTCTTGTCTGTTAACAGCCATTTACTAGTAAATTGTCATATAACTCATACTCATTTTGATAAATACATTACTTTCTGAGAAGATTACTTTTCCAAAATATGTCGAAACATATTCGTTAAGAAAATGAAGCATTCAATTACAGGGCAATACACATATAACACTATCATGTTTTTTATATAGGCGAGTTCAAGATTTTGTGTTGATAGGCTGCATACTACATGTATCCGATTAACAGTGGATTTCCGATATAGTTGTTTACTCCTGCCATGAACTAATAAGTGTTTTCATGTCGTTTTTGCACTAGCACATTTTCAAAAGTTTGCATGACAGTTAAACATTTTTAGCTCTAATATTTAATCATAATTATGAAATATTTCAAAATAAAAGCAATTCTTTGATATAGCCATATAAAGGAAAAACGTTCAAAAACGGTGATCTCAGTTGTATTGATTGTTTGTTTGTTATGTTGTTGTGTGCATTGTGTAGTATTTTGTTTTGCAACACCCTGTCCTTTGCAGTTTTATATTTGCAACCAATACAAAAATACATTTTATAATTCTATACATAGGTTTCTGTCCTGGTACCACTGACGTGGAAGTGTGTTTATATTTATATACTGTCATTTACACATAAACAAATATAAAACAAACAATGCAACTTTTGAAATCTAACAGAAGAGACATTCTTGTTTGGATCCCCTACTTTTGCGACAGAATACCTAGTATAAACATAACATAATCAACCCTTGAATCGCCGCAATGGAACGGTTAATGTAAAGCAATGGGGGTTTAAACCGGTTTGATGGCTGGCCAAATTCCACACTTACCCCAGAATTAATCACAAACGAAACGCGCGTCTATGTAAAACACACGTTACAGTTAACATCTTGTGTTTGGGTGTTCAAGAATAACTTCATTAGTTACTGTTAAATCAGTTTAGTTCTACATTGAATTTAAGTATGAATCGTTAAAATAATACACAACTGTAAACCCACATCTTCAATTCCTAAATATCTTACCGATAAAACAATATATTCCTAATTTACAATGTCAGACCAAAATGACAAAACAATGTGGATTTACAAAGACATGAAACCACAATGACGGTGTTATAAGCCGACAGAACATTCGTCAGCATTGCCTGGAAATTGAATTACATTGATACAATAGACGTTAACTGTCTGCAGACATCTTCAGTTTCCAGTCTTCTATAATCGAGTGTTCTATATATTACTATAATGCCTCATCTAAATTATGTTATCGACAAAGTTTGGGAAGATCATACTAAGTGTCACTACGATGCCCTTTATTTAATGCATGGCCTTGTGGCCAATTGACATAATATTAGACAACAATGGTAAAAAATACTAACTAATAAAACTGGGTTCACGGCCTTGTAACGATTAATACAAAGCATACTATTTGGGGGTTTAGGGTGTTCAAACCAAAACCTACGTTCAGAATCATAGCCCCTGATTGTAACTTCATTTTCTCACAATTCAAATCGTACTCAAATAAATGAACTCATGTTTCAATTTAACTTAACTACTGAAAAGTCGGATGTTAAAAAGTGCATCACAACTTTAACCGACTGATGCATGACGAAGTAATACCAAATATAAGTAATCACTTCATCCCGTCTTTAAGTTACAATCTTTCAAGATTATGAATCATTTAGTTTATTCGGAACAGTGTAATGCACATCCAGTAAGAAGCCGTAATATTGCTTGAAAAACGCCTAATTACCTTTTCTTCATTGCCTTTATTTTCATAAAAAAAACTTGTTTTAAGTCACGTTATCTGATTTCCGGTCTCACAGACATTGAAGTTAAATTGGGATTCTCTTTCGCCTATTTTTAAATTGTATAATTAACTGCTAAGTTATACCTTTTGGATTTAAAATTTCATTTTATGTGAAGATAATCTTGCTGTGACGGCACATATCTAGAATGTTAAGCTAACATCGTAAACAAGATCAAATATTTACAAATAATGTGATATTATTGATGTTAATTAGTCAATATTTTCTAACGTGGTAAGAATTAGAAATGAATGATTAAGGTTACATACAACTGTTAATTTTCGGTTAAAGGAAATCTGCCGGACTAAACGTAAACATATTTATTACCGAAGTCAATAAATAAAAATGTGTCGTTGAATATATAATTAAATGTTTTTTTTTAACGACATGCACTGACCCCTCAAGAAGTTGTTTATATGACTGCTTTGATTAAAAACGTTATGTATACTATCGTTTGCCTGTGTAAAGTCGGTGTTATCATATTTAGTTAAAAGAAACAAATTGAGACAATAACACAACCCATTTGTATGACCCTGTGAATAAAAGAGCAATTGCTCCGAATGCTGCATTTAATAGACAGACGTCCTCCATACCGAAATTGTGATAAGACAGCTCAGTATTTTGTTCTCCCTGATTGGTGATAACACGTGATTTTAATCCCTTTTTATAACGAGATACGTATGTTATTTCAATACAACACTTACAAGAAATGGAAAACACTAGGTATCCGTTTTAACATACCAGTTAAGTTGGATGACAAAATGACTGTATTCATTCTTGGCGTAAATTGTTAAGCCACTCTTTATCAGTATCGAACTATGATTATGTTACTTTATTTATTGTTTACAAAGGGTGGTATTGTCTATAAAATCCAAGAGATATAGAATACAATAGCAAAACAACACACTATGTTTTATCTTACTTTTGCTGTTTTAATCTAAATAAATATCCTTTAATCCAAACATCAACATCTGATTTTACCAAAGAATGTGTTTATGTTAAAACTTGTGTATATAGCGGTGTATATATTGTTGAATAGAAATAAATGCAATATATAATATGCAACACTATGTATAGTTAATCACTGCATGATAGTACACATCTCTAGCATACCTCATGAACAAGATTCTTCTTAAATGTCCATTGTTATGAATTGTATACTGATATATTAGGATTTCAAACATGTCATCACTGGAAAAAGGCTTCACAAAAGTTTCGATCGGAATTTCGCATCAAGGTTATTAATAATTATAACAAAACATAAAAGTTGATACACATTATCGTGTATGCTCATATCTGCAGAATTGGAATATAAAATGATGAAATAACTTTCTGGTGACGTCTTTTTAAACTAAGTATCAAATGTTTTCATCGTTTTATAAATGCCTAGAAATTTCAACTATTATTAGAAATTATCCACCTTGAGGTTTACTATGTGACTGTAAAGCATATCTGTACACGACATATGTTAATTAAAGCACACGTACCATTAATAAGAAATGACAGTAATCTTATATATATTGGCCGAAAACCTTGTCCTATATTTAACCTTTTCAATCATGCATGACGATAGTGTAGATGTATGCATATGAATATTCTTGAAGATTTGAAGCCGAACGTACTTAAGCTTTGCCAAAAACAATATTGTCCACTAGTATAGTACATCAATATGAATCATGAGAGAGCAAAAGAAAACCGCTTAATTAAACGCAAATTACCTTCTCAAGTGTTTTGGTTTGTGTAGACTGCGTAAAAATAACTTGCAATGGCACTTAGCGAACACGTGTCAATAAACATTTCCTGATAAGTTGTAAACGTTCTTACGATTAAAACCAGACCTTGCATTCAAGTGTTTAAGCTCATTTCTTATCAATCAGTAAAATGGTTGGAAAATTATTTAAAATGATATATTTCACGTGGAATGTTCTCATCATATTGTCAAGTATTAAATTGTATTCAATTGTAGAGGAACGGCTATACTTTACTCAGTACACAAATATACAAAAAGTTGACAACCAGAAAACGCAAACCCGAACAAAGCAATCAGACATATCTTTTTTCATTGAATATGTTTTAGCCCAAAGCACAAACTTCACTTTAATAGCACATGACAATAACTTTATGTAGACTCAATTACCGGTGTCTGTAAGCTATATATCTTTTAATACCATGCTTCTTATTTAATACATACAAGGACACGTATGCGTTTTTGAGATCCATAAAATCACCTTAAACCGGCAATGCTCTGAATGACTATTCCACTACGTTGAGCCATTGTATTAACTGTATATGTGTCTTTTGCATGTTGTGTAATGTTTTCAGTGATGATGTGCTGTGTCAGACTATTTGGCAATTCTTTAATTAAAATAGACGTTTGGTACAATATGATGTATCTCTGGCTTATGCATATACTATTTCACTGATTGATAATTGTTTTAACTATATATTTTGTTATTAATCTGTATAGGTAACTACCTTGTTGCTGTTTAATTCTGTGTTGGATCCTGGATTATAGTTGTAGTTAACTTGTATATTTCAGTTCAAAGGGGAAGCCTGTAAATCCGACGAGGTGTTTTGCATGAGATGAAAGAGCGACAAAACAATGCTTATAAGACCACTGCCTTACACATAGTGAGTTTGCTTGAAATATGTGTTCCCAAGCTCCCTGTTTTAGCATCGTGTCACATCAACTCGATGTCTAGCCATTGTTTAAGGCACATCAATAATTGAAATTTTAATCCGAAAATATTTTTCTGTATAAAAGGTTGGCTTGGAAGTTTATTATCGCATGGCACAACATTAATGAATGCCTATTGATCAAAAAGTCAAATATCACACAAATTGAAATTGAAACTTGTGTTAACATTGATTATATATAAACTTAAATTGGACAAAGACTGGTTGAATACGGAACTGTCTCGTTTCATCTCGAAGGAGATCCTCCTTCAAGATGAAACGAGACAGTTCCGTGAATAAAACACATGAAGCTACAACTGCTAAAGATTAAACACATAAATATGCAAGTGAAGGTACAGAAACGTTGACGCCCTTAATTTCTCTCTAAAACGACCAATTAAAAACTAATCCCGGATACAGCAATATGCAAACAGTGACTTCTTGTCCTTTATTATGCGGGATGCATTCTGACAATATTGATCTTCACATTCAAATATCCTGGGGACTTGAAATTTCTGATTAAAGGCTAGCGGAAGCTAGTTTTACTGGGATCAAAAGCGCATGTCTCAGAAAACAGCCATTGTATTTTCATATAATTTAATATGTACTATTACAAAACAGTTGAATAAATCACAAATGCAGTGTTACTCAACTCAGTTGTCCTTTAACAAACACGGATTTTCTTCTGCGTATTCTATACAGGTTTGATTTACAAAATGTCTTCCTGACAGCACTTGAAGGCGTTTCAACACCATAATGTAGATAAATTAGTGTAATCTTAATAATTTTAAATTACTGGAATTATCGATTGCTTAGTTTGAGTAGGAAAATGTGACTTTTTCATTTCTCTAGAAATTTTAAGATGCCCGAACATACATTAACTTAAATGTGCAACATTAACATTATGGAAGTGAACCAGTATGTCATTTTCCTTAAAAAGCCTTAGGGAGATTAACAATAATGCACCACCTTTTTTAACGAAATAGTCCAAACGTAAGTGAAAGCCTTAATGAACACGAGCGATATTAAACATTTAAATCAAATCAATGCACCATACAAAAGAGACCTGGTAATAATGGCTCAGGTGAAGCAAATCTAAAGCAAACACTATGTATTCAGTCAACACGTATGCATTGTTGCTAAACACTTGTAGTATTAAGATAAAACATTAAATCCATGGAAAGGTTTTCCTAAGATGGTCTAATTAGTCATAAACCGATTTACATGTGAAATCCGCTTTAAGAACCAACGGATACCCGGACTGGATATTCAGACTACTCAAAAAGAAAGAGAAAGTAGTAGACAAAGATAAAGGAACACAAAAGAGACCTACTGCAGGCATACCTTAAATCAGGGGCACCTCAAAAGTATTGTTTAGAGTATTCAGAAAACATGGAGCCAACATCCTTCGCAAACCATTCAATTCCATTTGACAGAACCTCACTAAAGTTAAAGACAAAACAGACAAATGAAGAAATGTGGTGTAATATATCATGTCCAATGTGAAGATTGTAAAAATGACTATGTAGGTGAAACAGCGAGACAATTAGACACTAATTTGAAAGAACACCTTACACGAACTTCTTCCGCCATATATGAACAGTGTGAACAAACAGGACACAAGGTCAACCCTAACAACACTAAAGTACTCACTTCCGAAGAACATCTATGGAAACGCAAAGTGAAACAAGCAATTGAGATCAAACGGCGGCGGCCATCACTTAACAGAGACGAGGGCTGGAACTACCCCGGGTGTATGACAGTCTCCTAGTATCACGTGACCCTGTGAACAGCTGATGAAGAAGATATGATATCTTCGAAAATTCCAAGGTAAATAAACCGGCTCTGAGTCATAGAAATTACTCAATTAACTTGGATGCGAATCCAATTTATGTTTGTTTCTGTGTAGCAGAAGGAATTATTTAGTGCGGACATGTCAAATGCAACTGAATTCATAAGATGAACTGCTTAAAAAGTTGAAATAACATTTACATATGAAAAAATGCATACTTTGTTTATATGTTGTGAATTACAAAAACAATAACAATTTATAAGCAAACATAATAAACAATTTGAACATTAAATGCACATGTTCGTGTTCCAGGTGACGTACTATTCAACTAAGAGTCAGATGTTCTCGTCTTGTTATGAAATACCCAAAACACTCGATTGGTAAGTGTAATTATCCAGCTTGAGGTTACTTGTGTGACTCAAATGCTAGACTGTACACAACATATGGTATTGTAAGCTAAAATTCAAACAATTTAAAAGATATTGGCAATAAACATATAAGGGAGGACACGTACACTGATTAACAGAACCAAGTTCCGTGAATTACCTACTTAAGTATTTTGGTTTTAGTAGACTGCGTTTAAATAAAGTATATGTGTCACTTAGCTCACATGTTTCAACAAACATTTTCAGATTGGATGTAAGCGTCCTTATGATGAAAACCAGACCTTACTCTCAAGTGCTTTAAATTCATTTATCGTCCATCGGAAAAAATGTGGGAGAAGTTTTTAATAATGGGGAAAATATTTGTGTTAGAATGTTCTCATTTGGTTTTAAAGTATGATAATTATAACAACATGTTATTACTTTAAAATACAACAATTGTTAATTATTGACTTCTGTGCAATGGTTGATGAACGGCTTAATAGTACACAACACACATATACGAAATGCGAATCCAGTATATCAATTAAATTATTTTAGACAACCGTGTGCTAAAACGGTGAACCTCTGATCATATTTCTGCACATTTAACAGCTTGGTTATCTGAAAATAGTAACATCATACGTTGACAATAAGAACGGCTTCGCCTTAACCGGTATTGATTAAAGTTTTAAAACACGATACAAAGAGTACTTTGTGCTGTTTCCAGAACAATGGTGCTTTATTGTTATTACAACTTTTTTGGTACAGTCATCCGTATCCGTATTCTAAACGCCGAGTGCAAGAAAAAAGCCACTACTTTCTTTTAATTGAATTTGTTTGCGCATTTCAGTTTTAATGAATCCAATGATTCATTTCTTATTTAGTTCAATATGCAGCCAAACATTACATATAACCAGTCAAGTATAGTACATACACTGGTGTATGTAATTGTGGTGTATTACTTATATTTTGACATATATTTTATACGTATTTGTGTTTAGAGTATCATTGCGCATTATGCTTCTTCACTGTAGTCTGTAATAATACTTCTTTTAAGAAGGAGTACTGTATCGGAAGAAGAAGAGAAAAATCGTTATATGACATGTTCAATACCATTAAAAGTACATATGTTCTTTATTAGAACGTAGGCGTGCTTTAATGATTAGTTTAACACTCGTTCAAGGGATACACTCATTTGGGAGAAGATACGAATTATCAGGGGTTTAGGAAAGGTGATTACTATATTATATTCACTTCATATGTAAGGATAATTCGTCTTACGCGTTCAAGAAATCTTGTTCATAGGCTGCGAACAGCAGGTTTAAAATTTAAATCGTTTGAATTTCACTCGATTTATGTAATTACGAACCTTTTATTTTACACAATTCATTTGCAAAAGTGTGCAATGCAAATGAAAAACAATTAAGCCTGAAATTGTATTCATGTCTTACAAAATAGTTTTTTAACGCTTAAAACCCTGATACGCTATGAATATCTGAGAATGTATGCATACCAATCTAATAACCTTTCTCAAGTACGGGTTTGTTATTTATTATTGGTGATTGTTGCTTTAATTGTAGATTAACTATTAAATTCAACATTTTTATTGAAGCCTTTAACGATACTGCTTTTGTACATCGCACTTATAACCATGTTATCAAATCTATTAATATATACCAAATATAAAGAAGTTAAACACCAGAAGCTCCAGCAGTATTGCATTTCTATTAAACACACCTTTGTAGTCATTAATTTATGGCAAGTGACCAATTGCCAAAACAGTACAGTACGGGACAAAACAAAACAACATACACACATAGTAGAATAAAGCTGGGGTCACCACCGCCTTGGATGGTAAATACTAAGCCCAAAGCAATACTAAATGACTAGTTTCCATTTTAGATCAAAGTTCTCAACCGAGATACCATTGCTTTTAAGACTTGTGAGAATGAGTTGCATGTATGAAGTGTTAAAGATAAGATATGAAAGTCAGGATATTTAAAAATATTGTATCATCGGATTTAATTACAATTTTTTTATATAATTAACTTCTTTCACTTCTTATCATGATACATATATTGACGTTTCAAAAAGAGGCATGTACGGATTACATTATGTTATCAACTATGTGTGCATCAACTAACCCATAACATTGGATATTTTCTTATTACATGCAATACTATTTTATTTTCGCATCGAAAAACGTATTATAAGACATGTAAATGGCTTTTATTCTTCTCATATTTCGCTGAGTGTCATTATTGTTAAACTAAAGTTAGTATAAACTTAAATAAGACCGAATATATGATAACACTTCTCGTAAAAAAGGAACAGAGACGCGAGCACCGAAAGTCCCCTGATTAATTCACAGAAGTTTTTCCCCAGATTGGTAATAAAACGTTGACGCAGAAAATCTCTCTTTAAACCGACTTATTACTTATCTATTCAGGACATAACTATTTTCAAACAGTCAACCACTGGACGTATTGTTTCTGCATACGTGCTGACAATTGTGTTCAAAATTCCCAAATAACTCCGAGGCTTTGGCATTCCTGGAAATAAAAGGTAGGGCTGATGGAAGAAAGTTTGTAGTGGATCAAAAGCAGACGTCTCGTGAGAATTCAGCAATTACATCGCTTGCTTGCCAGCAATAATGTTTCATTAAATAAATAGTTGATGGAAAATTTGGAGCGAAAGAGACACGAAAAACACCATTATGTTTTAAGTCATAAAAGTAAATACAGTTAACGCGAATTTACACATCAACTGTCCTACAAATTGGAACGGAATATTTCAGGTTTAGCAATACCAAGCTTCCGTTAATTTTAGAGCGGAATGAATTTCGATAAAATCTATTGGCGTGTTGCAACTTATATAAAAAAAAACGATACAACAATAACCGTATGTTTTCAAAATGTTAGTTTTAAGCTTGACATCATGTAAACAATTTAGGGTGTGCATTCCACAAGGTTCTTAAAGTAAATCCATCCGTTCATTTACCTATCATGTATTACTGAAAAATGAAATGACATCTCAACTGTTTCTTACGAGTTATATGTCTTAATGTATTTTATTCAAATTATAACATTGTAAGCCATCTAACACGTTTAAAAAAAATCCCATACTTGCACTGAATAATGAAATCAACTTTGACGCACACATGTTATTTTTGTTGCATTCATTTGTCTTGCTGTAATCGAAATTCGTTTGACTTGGTATTTCATGCCATGTTCGATGTATTTTTTTTATTCTCTTCTGTTGAAATAACGAAACAAATAATAATAAATAATACTCGTCTAATACATGTACGATTAAAATATGACGTCAAACCTTACATTCCTTAGGGATACGCACACTTGTATCTGCTATTTCACTATCGTCTCATTAGAAATGCACTCAGATGCACAAGGGAATGTTAACAATGTAAACAATGTAAACAATTGTATTCCAAGACATGCACCACTTAAAGTGATTGTGGCCATCATAAAGTTGAAATAAACTTAAATGATACACAGACTGAAGACGTTTTCATGACTCTGCGGCGGTATAAAACCAGACAAAACTGCTTAAATTAAACAAAAGACACAAACACTGACGAAGATAATACAAATAAATATGCCATATTTAAGTCGTTCAATGAACGAATGGTATTTTTGTCCAAGATAGGTCATACCATGTGTACAGAGTTTATCTCTCCCCACAACTTCTAATTACAAACTTATCCCGGACAATATAATTTGCAATCAGCGATCTCTTGTTGGTAATATTACGGGATAAGTTCTGACAATATTGAACACTTCGGAATAGCCCGGAGACTGAGGGATTCCTAATAGAAGATTAACGGAAGATACTGTGACTCGGATGGATAAAAAGCAAACCTCTCTTAAGAAATCAGCAAGTTAATCGCATGGATGCAACGGTTTTTGATTAAAAGAAATACATATGGTTGAGCTAGACAAATTACCACCATGGATATTCAACATAAAAGGGAAATATTAAAAAGCGTTACGGCGATGATTAACGAAATGGTACTCAACAAAGTTGTATACAAAATTACCATGATATTTATTTTCACATCTTCTTTCTTTTTTTTTTCAATATTGATTGAAACGTCAACATGGCCCGGAGACCTGATATAAGGTAAAAGCAAGAGACTGTGACTCTGATCAAAAGCAAATGTCTCTTGAGAAATCAGCAAATAAATCGAATGAATGCAATCGTTTTGTATCCAACAAAATACATATTTTTGAGCGAGAAAACGTCCCTCCGTAGAAGACAACATAAAAGGGAAATATTAAAAAGCGTTACGTCAATCATTAATCCAATGTTACTCAACAAAGTTGTATATACATTATTATGATATTTATTTCCGCATCAACTTTCTTTCTTTCTTCTTGAAATGGCGAATTTTATTCATTGTAAGATTGAATGCCTCTTGTAAACGCAGAAAAGCGTTGAATTGCAATAATTCAGAGAATTATATTTTAGGCATTTCCTTAATAATTCCGATTGACTTGAAGCTTCGCGTGCTTATTGTGGGGCGGAAAATATGAATATTTGCATTTATCTTGAAATGTTTTGATGTCCTCATAGGATATTAAATTAAGTGTGATTGGTTACATTACATCAAATTAGTTTGAATTGAGACATTGGTGTGTCGTATGTCTCGGAACATTTTGAAATATAGCAATACAAGTATTAGTGTCGTCTCCAGACACAAGACGGCCTGCCATTTGTCTTGATTATCATTAACTTGAAGCAATGATAAGCGCTTGTTTCCCCATAAAAGGTTCTTAAACGGCTAATATCAATTAATTAACGCGTTTGTACGAAATAACCATTTTAGGTTTAGTAATTAATTTCCTAACATTGATATGTTTAACTATGCATTTTAACATTTATTTGTCGAGATCTATTCGCCTGTGCACCATAACAATTAATATCATGCTCGGATAGGAAATAATCTTTTGATTATAAATACGTGTTTCAAGCTTTCTAGCAAACACGTTATGAATAATGTGATTTTAACCCCGATGCTCACACTACAAACTCGTGTGGAGCAACGCTCTCAACGTGAATTACTCGATCACATGTTAGTATAAAGCAGCATTTGTCTGCTCTAACAATAAAAAGTATTGATTGAAAGGTCACATCAAGAAATTAAATAACAAATTTGTCGACGGTTTTGCTTCAATAACTGTTTTATTCCGACGTCTACGGTATTGAAACAAAAAACCGAGGGGAGCACAAACCACGTAGAGCCGTAGGGCTTATTCATTTAAAAGAAATATAAATATAAACTGGCTTACCGGGTGAAAATATCCGCTACTCCTTCACGAAAAACACGAAAACGACGCCATCTTGGAAGTTTAGTTCCAACTAACCTCACTTGAACCCGGTAAGCTCCCGTATACGCATGCACCCCTTTGAGGTACATCATTTATTCAGTAATTTAAATGACTAAGAGACTCGATGGCCTTTTGTTGAAAGAAAAATATGACTTTTATCATCAAATACACTGCCATAAAATTGTTCCAGGTTCAACCAAACATGATAGCTCTTTCAAATCATTATTCTATACATCTTTATGGGATAAAGCGGTTTGCATCTTAAAATCATGTTATACATATTAAGCAAGTACTGCATACATCAAGTCTCTGTTTCTACTTCCGTCAATGATTGCGTGTTATGATGTAAAAACTGAAGTTCTCTTTAATATGATCTGAATATGATCATACTGATAAACATGTTTATTAACCGTATACAAAAGAGTATGGTTGCGAGTACATTAGCAATGAAGAAATGTCATAAAAAGAGTATAGCCACACACACAGCTTTTACTCTTGCACAGTTCAACATTAAAACCGCGTTTCTTTCTAGAATTATGTTGCATGCATTTTAATCAAATGTTCTATTATTATAAATAAGTAAAAGTAAATTTAAAGAGATACTGTTGTATATAAGTTTATATTGGAAGTTATTGAGTGCATGACACCCCATCAATGATTGCCTGTCGATTCAGGAGTCAGATAACACAAAGATCAATTTAACTTTTCGATTCCCTTGGATGTTTTATGAATATCAATGTACAAACAGCAAACTAAAAAAAGCGATTGTGTGTGTGGTTTTTTGTCTAGGAAATGGATCACCCAGAGTTTTATTTAAAGAACAGACATTAATAATTTTAAACCATCGTCGGCATGCCATAGGTTATATAGGTTATATCTAGCCTTTCTGCTGATTTGATAAAATAACAAAACATAATAAGGATTTATATGGAATTTATTTACTGGATGAAAGGTAGTAGTAGTAGTAGTAGTAGTAGTAGTAGTAGTAGTAGTAGTAGTAGTAGAAGTAGTAGAAGTAGCAGTAGTATTAGCAGCAGCAGCAGCAGCAGCAGCAGTAGTAGTAGTAGTAGTAGTAGTAGTAATATTAGTAGTAGAAGTAGTAGTAATAGTAGTAGTAGTAGTAGTAGTAGTAGCAGCAGTAGTAGCAGTGGTAGCCGTAGTAGTAGTTATTATAATAAAACAATAGAAGCAAGAGTAGTATATTGGTATTAATTGTAGATTAATAGTTGCTGTTGTCAGTCGCGGTTACTCTCCGTTTATTTTTATCCTGTACATACTTGCATTTGTTCGATCTCATTTACTAGATACCAACAAGAAAAGGCAAATTAGCATGGATTGGTTTCTTATGTTCAATTATTACGCATCACATCTGTTTTCTTGTTACAACGTTCTAATTAACAGCTTGTTTTCCAACATATCGACATTTAATGAACATTAATGTTAGTGAGGTGTCGGTTTTACGCAGTTTGCTTCAATTATCAAAATTATTTTTTAACTTACATTCATATCAATAAGATCGATCAATTTCGGAAATGTTAATACTTTTTCTTATAAGTTGCAAAACTAGAATATTTAGATAACGTCTGTCGAAATTTTGGATATTTGTAAAATAAATTCTCGCATTATAACATATTTGTTGATTTAAAAATGTTTTTAATCAAATCGTTTTCTATAAGGATACATAAAATGGTATTTGCTATTTGAGTATCGCTCATCTAATCAGTTGGATATTAATTATATTTCTTCGGTTTGTATTGCATATTACATAATATATGCACGCATATGCACTTTTAAATGAACACGACTTTATTCACAAGCATGCATCACTTATGACCACTGGTGTCATCATAAAGTTTAAATAAACTTAATTAACACAGAGACGTTTTCATGACTCTGCTGGGATATAAAACCAGACAACATTACGTGAATTCAACAACAGACGCTAAACAACTTGATGACGACTATACAAATAAAGCTGCTATATTTATGTTGTATAAACGCACTGTTATTTTCGCCGCATAGGTCATACCATGTGAGCGTAGATAATCTCTGGCGAAAAACGACTTATAACAAACTAATCCAAGACATAGCAATTCACATATAAGTGCTATTTGGACCGTAATCGTTCGGGATAAGTTCTGACAGCATTGATCAACACGGACACCCAGCAATTCCTGATATAAGACATATCAAACAAAATACACGTTGTTGAGCGAGCAAAAAATCATCCATAGAAAGAAAACATAAAAGGGACATTTAAAAAACGTTAAGTCGATCATTAAAGCTATGTTACTCAATCAAATTGTATAAAAATGTACATGATATTAATTGTATGTCCACATCTACTCTGTTTTCTTAAAAACAACTCGTATTCTGTTCATCTTAAAGATGATTTCCTCTTGCAAACGCAGAAAGGCGTTTAAAAGCACTAATTCTAAGAAATAGATGCGAGGCATTATCTTAATAATTCCGAATGACTAGAAGCTTCGATTGCTGCTTTTGGGGGGAAAATATGACTTGTTCCATTTATCTCGAAATGTTAAGATGTCTTCAGAGACAATTACATGGAATGTGATTGGTTACACTCCATAACCATATCTTTAACATAAACATTGGTGTTGCTTTATTCTGTGAACATTTAAGAAATATGCCTGGTCCAATACAAATATGTTCAACAAACTAATGGAAACAACGTAAATTCTGATGGGTTTAAAACAACGGAAGTATTTGATGGCTTTGGAATAATTCGATTATTTATCGGAGATTGTGCTATACAATAATTATCTCACGGGTTCGATTTTGGTAAATTGTATTGTCTCTATACAAACACTGTTTGTAATTTCTCTTAATTATCGCAAATTAGAAATAATGGCAAACGCGGGTATCTACTTTAAAAGGCTCATCTCAATAAACATTGAATAAAGTGTATTATGCGTACTATGTTTACCATTTACTTTGCGTGTATGAATTACGAGAGCGCAAGCGAATGTAATTGTAAAGAAACAATGTGTGACATAAATGAATATCATGTATTGTGTAACGTTATCAAACATTCGCTTTGTGCTAATAATGAAGCACCCAGTTTGTTTTAAATGACAGTTTAGAATTAAAATTAAGCATACTTTTTTCAAGAAATTATAAAATTGTGAGTCCATATTGTTTATGTATTGCATGAAATAATTACGCCAGTGGGATTGTGTTGTTTTATTGCTTTGTTGAATTAATTGTATTAATGCATTGTTATTGTAGATTGATATAACTTTATTAATATGTGCGATATTTACTTCTCAATCATCACTTTAGTTGCATGCGTGTGTTTTGTCGCTGTGTACATGTAATATTATATTGGAATTTACATAAATTCATTTACATTATTATATTGATTTTCTGCGATATATTGATATATGCTCAGACAAATAAAATAACGTATACACTCATTTGATATTATCTTTGAAGTTGTCCATATACTGTTAAAGTAATGGTTTAAAAAAACTGTGCCTTCATATTGTCTCCCTGCCATAAGTGGAATATCAGTATTTCTACATTATTTGCTATGTGTGTAGAGAACACTAGGTAAAACATGTGCATCAATACTTCACGCATAACCGTTATCCGTTAGTCACTTAAATCAAAAGCTGTTTGTACATTATGTTAAAATTGTCCATCAATGATTATAACAATTGAAGTATCTCCGCCGCGGATTTCAATTTCATACTCAAATAGAAGAACGCGCGATGAAAATTATTTAAGACATTCCATTGTATTATTATATCAAACAGATGCAAACCGCTTTTCGCGATTTTCAGTGTTGTCTTCATCAGCCTCTCAAGTTTTCTTACCCAATCTCGGAGTATGAGATATTTTAATTAAAATCTGCATCGATTGGCAAAAGCTGAAAATTATCTGCATGTAATAAATGTTGGGACAACGGGTCTTATGTTGGAAAACATGAACTAAGATATATAATTACTTACTCATTAAATGAAGTTTTACTTGTTTTAAACCTGGTAGCTTAATACGTTCTCTTTGTTACCAATAGCGTTGATAGTTTAATACCTCCACAAGTATTTATTTTTTAATTAAAAAAGTATCTCCAAGCAATACATGTTGTTCGTTTCTCAAAACAACAAACTATTGACTAAATATACCGATTCCTTTATATTGTTTTGTTTTATTGTTAGGTATGTCCACAGTATTTTCCTTCAAAAATGTAACTAAAACATTAGTATTATTAATGAAAAAGCATCCTGTGTATCAACCAGTGTTTTACGTTACATGTTTTATTTTAAAAATAATTTCATTAACTACATTTTACAGTTTTGAACAATTGCCAGTAGAAACACTGATATACAATATAACGCTATCGCATAGTGTAATATTCAGCTGTATGGAATCCGAGCGGTGACGTCAATCGTCAATATTATTTGCGCGCGGTCCATATTTAGCATGCGCGGTCTTTATCAGAAGTCATATATCAAAAAGATAAAGATTTTCAAATTTGTGTCAGGCACAATAAAATCCGATTGTTACAGCTCGCAATCATAGTTAATTTGTTAATTTACAAATCTGCCCAAGTGTTAAACAGCAACACCCTCTGCAGAAATAGTGTTGTCCAGTTTATTTTAGTTTCATGCATTAAAATAATATTGAAACAACCATCATTTTATTCATATGTATTTATACGTAATAACCTACTAACGTTTTTTAACATTAAATGCTATGATTAAGTTCTGCACTAATTTGAAACAGGTGTAGTGACAATTAAACTAAAAGATAACAGGAACAGTTATGCATTTACTTTATAAGCACTTAGATGCATTATATAGTGTTTCAGAGATAAAAATGCAGGAAGAAGACAAATATGAATTAACTTTCCTTTGCATTTGGCACGTATTCGTGTACTTTTTTTCGTTTCGATATGGTTATGATCAAGTGAAATTGTTCATGCATAATTACATGCCAACTTTACTAAGGCTTATGTATTTGATAACTGTTTGCAGATAATTATTTTCAAGTCTGGAAATAATTATGCGGCTATATAAAGAACACGATTAACGCATAGCACTTTAAATTGTATCTCTTAATATTATTTTTTATTTATATACAGATATTATAGCAGACATTAGTAATCATAAGTTCACAATGTGTGCTTGTGGTTATATATTCTTATTATATTCAATTTGATAAGAGCAATCGTTATGTCTGATTGTACTAAGTTAGATACGTTTGTTTTTTATGAAATCAAGTGGTTATAACACTTTACCTGTTGAACTGAAATATTGTAGTTTTTCTCTAGCTGCTTACTTAAAACAAGGACGCTATCTATTTTGTCAGTCCTGGGTATGTATGTTGCAAGTCGTGACTGATTATAGGTGAAAATTGCAATGTTTCCTTTTTTTGAGAAAGCTAATTACTAATCTTGTGGTAAGCAGTTTTGGTAGTCTTGACAACTCTTAACGAAAAACAAGTGTTAATGTTATTGTTAATGTTATGTAGTGGTGTCTATAATCATTACGAGGAGATATACAAATACAAATATAAAACCATTAAAAAGGTGTAAGAACATATTTGTATTGGTGTTTTCATTCACTTTGTATAAGTGGTTTGAACTGAAATGTGTGATACTTATCTTACTCAGTCCGGTTTGAGCTGAAATCAGAGTTTAGAAGAACACCGACCATAATGTTTTATTACAACATGCATATTATTACATTAGGGTGTCCGTCAATAACCACGATGTGCTGTTAATATAACGTACTGTAACACTATATTATAAATTGGATAAAATACTTGATAAAAACCATAAAGTTTATGAATTCTTGAAATGTTTTGTTCCGTTAAGCCAAATACATTCTTGCATTTGTTTTTCTTGACTTATTTCACTTTGTCTGTGTTTGAAAACAAGCCCATTTCTGCGTTTCTAAATCAGTAATAAGCTCATGAACAGGTAGTAAATAACGAATAGTGTGCTACAAGCCAGAGAGAACAAATACAAGTAAAACAATTAAAACTAATTGCGATGGGAATTCCTGGTAATTTATCAATGTGCAGCAAGCTATTTTACAGGCATCAATATGAAGAAAAACCATTATCAAACCTGAATCTCAAAGACTGATTGAGAAGCGGTTGGTTATGACACATTATTCACTAGTATGTTTACATCTGCACATAAAGTTATTAACATTAAAAGTATTGTCAAACACCGAAGTCAAGAAATGCCAACAGCATTAAGGTAAGGTACATCTATATTAATACCGCGTGTCCTGTCTTGCGTTTTTTTAGGATTTGTTCTAGTCTAATCAATAATTAAAAGCCAATTCAAAAAGATGATGCTGTATAGGAATTCGACTCGGAAGTTAATAATTACGTGTCACCTCATCAATGATTGGCTGAAATCCACGAGTCAGATAGCAACACAGTCAATTTCCTTGCCGCGGAGGAATTCCCATGGGTTGGTTTGAAATATTAATGTACGAAAAGCAACTTAAATAAAGCTATTGTGTGTTCGGTACGGTGTCTATAAATAAAAATATATAATATTTTAAGACAATTGACGGTCATCTATTGGTAAACTCTTCCTTTTTCACTGATTTGATGAAATAACTTAAACTAATAAGGCCATATGTGGAATATCTTGACTGTTCGAATGCTTCTTTTGGTTTGATGTCAGTTTTATGGCTGCTATTTATTACATTACCTTCTTACATACATACACTTATTCAATACTTTAACCATCATGGATTCAATATACATAATTGATAACGTGTTTTTGCACGTTTGACTTTATACGAAAACTATTTATGCTATAATTCGATAATTTTATAATAACATTATATATAGATGAATCGGGATTTGTATTGGTAGTTATAATAGTAGAGCAAGGAATTACTGATAACAGTAGAAGAAGGTCTGGTAGTAGTAGCAGTAGCAATAGCCGTTGCAATAAAAGTATATAGGTATCTGTTGCTGGTGTTGAATTTGTGGCTGTAACTCTCCGTTTCTCTTTCTTGTCTAGATATGTCCGGTCTCCTGCACTAGAGAGCAACAAGAACATATACATCCGCATGATTTCTTTTTTAATGTTTTGCGCAAACACATCTGTTTTCTTATTACAACGTTCGGATTGTAATAACATTATATAAACGGATATAACAATTCTATGTTGATCCTATAATACAATTTCCTTAACTTTGTTATCAGGATATTCTTAAAGCATACGTTAGTATGTAATTGGAACGCATTCGCTGGTAAACACCAGTTCTAACTATTCACTCGTAATATTGTTCTTTCCTACAATAATTGTAAGTATACAATTTTATAATTATTTTATTCATTCGAAAAATGTTTTGCATTGCAATACGCATAAGGTATGCACTCATATACACCAAGAAATGGCAAAGATTTTATTACCCAGCACGCATCTTTTATTTCCATGACTGTCATCATAATGTTAAAATAAACCTAAATTAGAGCCTGAAGACGTGTTTATGACTCTGCTGCGATATAAAACTAGACATTATTGCGTATATAAAAAACAAAACACACACAAACGGATAAAGAGTATACAAATAAATCTGCCATTTTGAAGTCGTCTGACGAACACAAAGTATTTTCCCATATAAATCCTAACACGTGGACGTAGTTAATCTCTTTCCAAAACGACTAATTACAAACTAATCTATGACATAGCAATTTGCAAACAGTAATCTCGTGTCCGTAATAGCTCTGGATAAGTTCTGACAATATTGATCAAAACGTCGAAATAGCCCGGAGACTTTCCTGAAATAACACTAACGGAAGGGAGCGTGACTCGGCTCAAAAGAAAACGTCCCTTGCGAAAATATCAATGACATTGCTTGAATGCAATTGTTGTAAATTAAAATAAAAATACTTTGAGCAAGGAAACTCTCCACCATATATAGACAACATAAATATCAAATATTAAGTCGATCAATAAAGCAAAGTTTAACGTTAATAAACTGATTTTATTTAAATTCACACGATAGTTCTTTCTACATCAACTTCCTTATTGTGTTCAACTTAAGAATGACTGCTTCTTGGAAACTCAGAAAGGCGTTTACATACAATAATTTAGACAAATAGATGTCTTAAGATAGCTTAATAATGTCAAATAACTAGATGATTCGAAGGCTTATTTTGGGAAGGAAAATATGACTTTTCCAGTTATCTTGAAATGTTAAGATGTCCTCAGAGACAATACCATGACATATGATTGGTTGCATTCAATCAAGATAGATCTAACAGAAACATTGGTACATTGTTTTGTTGTGAACATTTTTGAAATATAGCAATATGGAAGCTATTTTACATGTCGGTGTTAATAGCAACTCACAGCATGTTTTTGTTATTTTGTAAATATGCCCCCAGACAATATATAAATTAATTGTGTGTTGTATTGCATTGTTTTTATGCAGACATATTAGTTATTACGCATTGTGTACATATTACTCAAATGACTTGAACGCAACTGTAAATTTTCTCTCTCGAAAGAATCAACTCAAGTTACACATTACTAGGACTATTATTGATTGGCAATGAATTAAATCTACGTATAAAGTCCAATACTTTAAAAACAAAAACTTCCATTTTCTTTTGTCTCTGTTTTCTGTTGAATTCATGAACTCGATATATAACAATTGCATATATACATGTAAATATATGTTCACTCCCCTCATCCCAACGAACTTGTAAAAATGTTAATGTGTTCGAACACTCCATCTAATAGTTTCCCTTTGTATCTTGTATTATAGTAGTGTATTATCTGCTTATATTGTGCATTCTATTACAGATCCCAACTCAAACCGGAAAATATTGTTAGAACTCGTTTTGTTATGCTGCCCTTATTGTATACCTTGTATATTTGGGTGTAATTAAAGAGCTGTTCTGTTCTGTTCTGTTCTGATCCAATCAAATTGTCCAAACAAATTAATGGAAACAATGCTTATCCTAAAGGGGTTAAAACAACGAAAGTAGTTGATGGCCTCGGACTAACTCGACTACTTATCGGGTTTGTGCTGTAAAATAAGTATCTTATATGTCCTATGTTGGTATATTAGATCGTCTCCACACACTGTCTGTCATTGTTCTTTATTATAACAAACTTGAAAAAATGAAAAACGCTGGTGTCTACATATATGTTTCTTAAACGGATTCTAGCAATTAATTAACGCGTTTTTACGAAATAACTGTTTAAGTTTCCTTAATAAATTGCTAACTTGACAGTTTTCAACTATGAGCGATAACATTTATTTGTCATGAAATATTTGCTGTGCAAAATTACAATTAATATCCTAATCGGTAAAAAAATAATCTTCTTTATTTTGAATGCGTTTTTCAAGCTTAGTAGCATGCAAACTGTGAGCCGATAACAATACAAGTATGTCATCTGTTTGGGATAGCACAGCACACTCGTGTGTTGCACTGCTTTCAAAATGATTGTATCCACGGCATGTTCTCATAAAGCTACATTTGTCTGCCAATACAATATCGGCTATTGATTAAAAGGTTGCACCAATGAGTAAGACTGTTTGGTCTAATGCATATTGGCTATAGCGATAATGTCAGGAGGTAGTTGAATTAACATAAGCACTTGGTCTTAGTCATTGTTTGATATAATATAATTTTAAATCCATTAACATTTAAATGTATAATAATGCCTTCGGAATACAGCAACATTCACTTGTGTTGTGTTATGTTTCGTATACGTGTACGTTTTATTGATAAACATTTAATTAGTTTAAACATATTTTATTTTACGAACAAACATGGTATACATTTGCATAGAATATACAGTTACAAATAAGTCACGTTGTTCAAAAAAAGGATTAGAACAAAAAATCGAGTTCTTATAAAGTTCTTCTCCATACGCAGTAATTGAAAGCAAGTGTGTAACATTTTTTGAGGTAGCAGACTTGTATTTGAACAGTACAATTTATAAAAAATAATTAAAAAAATGACGTAAATGTACGTTATCTAGAAAGAAAGAGTAGGTTCATCAAGGTTGATGAAATACATGTGAAGACACATCAGACAGAAGAAAAGACCAAAGCGATACTGTTTAAAGAAAAAAAAAGAAAAAAAAAGACAAGGAACATGACAGACAGCTAGGTATCAAAACGTTTACTACATTTAATGTACAAATGAACTGCATCGAAGATATTCGTGTTTTTCTCCGAGTCAAGACTTTCATCACCAAATAATATATGTGGTATTGTTGGGGAGGTATAAGAAGCAATTGGGCTTACAAGAACTTCTCTTTGGTGTGTAAATCGTTGGCATTCTAAGAGATAATGAGAAACCGATTCAAATGTACCACAAGTACACAAGGGTGATAGTACAATATTGCACTTAAATAGATGTTGATTAAGTGAACTACACTTAGTTCTGAGTCTAAAGTTAAGCATTTGTTGGCGCCTTTCATCATAATTATATAATATATTTGGTCTCTTTACATCTATATTTAGAAGATGCTTAAACGAAGTAAGAGAGACAGCATTTCTAGTATCTAGAGGAAGCTTGTTCCATTCCGTAATGGTTGATGGTACAAATGCATTAGAGTATGTTGTAGTTCGGGTCGTCACATTTCTGATGTTGTCTCCATTTCGTAATGGGTAGGGGTTGTTGGCTCCGACTGTGTCCGGTACAATAGATGTAAGGTAAGCAGGCGTAAGATTTGTTGTTATTTTATACATGAGAACAAGTTTATGTTTTCGGCGCCGAGTATCTAATGTTTCCAACCCAACCTCTCTGTAGAGCTCAGTAATCGAGACAAGTTTGGTACAACCTGATACAATTCGTGCTGCTTCTATTTGAATTTTTTCTAAGTCATCTTTTTCATAATGACAGCAATTATCGAAAACTACGTCGGAATATTCAATGTTGGGTCGTATGAACGAACAATACATAATGTCTAATGCTTTCCGATCGAGAGTATGTTTGTGGCGGCGCATAATATTTATTCGGTTTCAGGCTTTATCCTTTATGTATGCTATATGTTCGTGCCATGAGCAGTCATTGACTATAACAATTCCTAAATGTTTATGGACTTTCACTTCTGGAATAGGTGTGTTTTGCATACTTAAAATTGGATGGTTTAGTCTATTTAGTTTTCGGGAAATTATAGCGACTCTGACTTTGCTGGATTAAATTTAACCAACCACTGATCAGCCCAGGAATTGATTCGTTCAATATCAGCTTGCATAACAGCCGCTGTTTTAACAGGAGAATTTACAACCATATACAGGCAAATATTTAATTTCAGTTATGTATGGATATAAATGTTCATCTAAATATGAAATGCAATACAAATAAAACCCGCAATGAACGAATAGACCGTCTCTACCTAAAGCAGTTAGTAAAAGTTCACAACTCTCTCAACATCATTAGGCAACAAAAAAAGTTGAGCATCTTAAAACTTGTTTCAATTCTGCTAATTTATGTTTCTAAAAACTAATCTAACATATACAGTTAATCACCACTGTGCCGTATTGCGCATTACTATAATTAAACCGAATGCAATGTATATTGTAATTAATTTGGAATTTAAATGATATGATTCGGGAAAGAGCGTCAAGATGTACCAATTTAAATTGTGCAGAACATTACTATAATTATAGAATCTGATCTAAATATTATATCTGTTGATCTAATAACTTCAAATAGCCCCACTTTGTGAATAGAAAATTAGAACGTTCATATTAAATTAAAACACACCCGTTCTATATATGCACAAAACCTTTATTTTATATTATATAAAACATTCCTTAAATAAACCTGTTTGATGGCTAGGCAAACTTCACATTCATCAACAGGACGATGGCATTGCCTGGAAATTGAATTACATTGATACAATGGATGTTAACTGTATGCAGACATCTTCAGTCTACTGTGTTCTTAAATCGATTGCTCTATCGCTCACAATAGGTAAAAGTCTTCATTCTTTTTTCGACAAATAGTCGGTTTCGGGAAGATCAGTTATATTATCACTTCAAGGTCGTTGTTTTTAAATAATTCAAATGACCATTGTAGATAAAATGAGAAACATAACAAACAAAACACCAATGAATAAAGGTTGGGTTACCACCTTGGAAATATCAATGCAAAGCTTAATAGTGGGGTTTTTCGAGTGACCATCCCTCAAACTACCCCCACAATCATTATCAAATAGTGTAACCTCAATTTATAACAATGTAAATAAAACTCATGCAATGGAGAATAAGTTTCAATTAAACTAAAACTGCAACTACTCAATAGAACAGAACTATAACCGGCTATACCCTAATACAACTAACGAGTTTTTAGTTTGCACTGGCCTCATTCAGCAAAGTTGTTTCGTCTTCTTGTCATAAATAGTAGCGATACTACCAAGATAAAAGCAGAAATTTGAATTAACATTTAGGCGCAATCAATATTCTTCAGAGAGCTATTTGCAATCGATGAATATATTAATGTGTTCCTCTCTTAACTAATGTGTAAAATAAAACGCGGGCAATATGTTGTTTTGTGTTCTATTTTTTGTACGTAAGAGCTTTTACAAAATTGAATAAACCATATGTAAAAAAATCTTAACGACCAACTACTGTAAATATGTATAAATTAATGCCAGTTAATAATCGCGCGACCGTATGGAAAAGAGTATATATACCTTTTTAGGCATCATTAGTGTTGGTTTACCTAATATATGATGGCTGTAGCTATTTGTTTGTGTGGAACACATTTTCCGTTCACATTTTGTTTATTTTCCTCGTGAATAGGTGTTTGTTGGTCGTGGGCATCCCACTCCACACCGTACATAGTTTGCAAATATTATATGCATATTACATAGCAAATTTTACATTATAACAATATTTGCTTGTACAATTCAATGAAAACAACATTTGTCCAAGAAATATTTAACAATAACATGATTTTTTTAGTCTCTTATCACAACTGCTGTAAAAAGGTAACACAAGTTCCCATTCATTACCTTGACGCAAATCATTAACATTATTTCGCTTAGTACATTGCAATGTAAGGACTTGTACGATGTTGCTTCTTAAGAGTGGGTCTTGTTTGTTTTATTTTACAATAATACAACATGCACATTTTGATCAAAATAAATATTGGGTTTAAGGGTCCTATTGTATTTGTCCCAGTATAATGGAAGGCATATTTCAAAAAGTTCGGAAAATAATTTCAAGCAAAAAACAATTATACACCTAATTAATTGACGTGCTTACATTCCCAAAACTAATGTTCGATAGTTCCACATTCAGTTTGACAAAAAGTGCCGCTGGCTGAAGTGTCATTTCCATATTCTTAGTGTAAACTGTTAAGCTATTCTTTATGATAACCAAACTATACTCTAACACTTTATGCATTTTCAGACATTGTAGTAATTTTATATGAAATACAATATATCAAGTAAAAACATGCTAAAAAAACAAAACTGTTTTTATGTTAATATATTGTATATATTGTAAATTCAATACAATATATCAAGTAATTATCGGCAAAACAAACAACACAAACGTCTTCAAGATAAGTTTTACTACGTTTTATCTAAATAAACATCCTTCTGTATTCTCCAAAAATCAACATCCGATGTCATCCCAATTTTGTGAAATTTAATGTTAAATATTTTGTATAAATCGATGTTTTAATTGTTGGGCAGAAAACATGCGATATTTAGCATACTTTTTAAATCTTTTTCTGCCATTAATCATGAGCAAAATGCAGCCCTAATGTCAGTGTTCATTAATTGTATACTGAGCTAATAGGATTTTAAAAATAAAATCGCGGGAAAAAGGCATCACGGAAATTTCTATCGGATATTCGCAGTAGGGTATTTACTTGTATTGTGGCAATATTGTTAACATAATCCTATGCTACACTGTCATGTTTTACAAATCATCCAGCTTGCTTTTCACGACATGGTTAAATCAGACGTTGTTTTTATTTAAAACCCTTCTCGCGTACGTTTTTCCATTTCAGACTAACACTTACTTAATACTGTTTGCATTATATGTTGCGTTACTTTGAGGAAAATGTTGATGATGTTGGAATTGGTGAGATATATAAAATCATATTTTATCCGACTTTGTTTTCTCTTCAATCAATTTAATTATCAAAGCATACATATTTTATGAAATTATCTAGTATTTGTTGGTACAATGAAACATTTACTTCGAACGGATATGTTGAAGTTATAAGTTAGTTAACTTTTAAACCTAAATGTAACCTTAAATAAGTGGAAATAAAGTTTAAGATAAAAACAAATCAAAGCGCATTATATATAATGGATCGCTTATAGCAAATCTACTTGCTTTTCATTAATACGACAACACTATCTGAACGCTATAAAGCTTTGATGTCCCTGTTTCACCGGATATTGATCAAATTGTGTTTTTTTCCATGTATATTTGAAGTTGCTGTGAATACCTTATCTGTAAGGAATACTGATTTAAACATTATGCACACGTAAAGCTTGCGTAAACTTTTATCAACACAGAGTGTATACCATATTCATTAATTATATGTTTTGCTATATAGATAAAATACGTTTAGCTGTTTGTGTTACTTGCTGTGACCAAAATGTACTACATCTTCGTATTAGATATTTGGTTTGTTGAATGCCATTCAATTATATCGAACATCATTTCTTTATAGTCGATTTCGAGCCATACTTCGCAAGAACAAAAACACTGACTTTTATAAATACTTATTAATTTAATTTGAATATATTAAGGCATTTTTACAGCAGGCCGATATAATCGTAATGGTATGACAATAATCTATTAGAACATACGATGTATATTATATGTTTTCAAATAGCAACACACAATTGATAGGTATTGAAACACAATCAATACTTCGCATTGCTACTTGCTATTTTGTTCTTACTATAATAACACCGACAAATGCAGAGTTAACCTCAAATTCATGACATAAGGAAATGTAACGATTACATACATTCCATCATTGAGAACAACGCGTCATGTAGGTATTGCTCCTCTTTGCGACAGGTATATAAATTATATTACATGAACTGAAGTTAATAACATTGAAGATAGCCATACTGGTGATGTTTTAATTCTGTTAGCATACAGCGTTGCCCTTAAGAAAGGTTATCATCAGACCCTCTGATATGAGTTTCTTTAAAGTGTTTAATGATTCCAGAAAACAGCAGTATTGTCCTGCCGTTTCATTTGTCATACATGTTAAGGTACACAATTCTTATTTCGTATGCTTACGTGTGTGTTTAAGTACGTGCTTGTGTGAGTTCATGTTAATCTGCCCTCGTATGTGTGGCCGTTTTCCAAACAGGCCATTTACAAATTAAAAACACAATCTTAGTTTCATAATAATATCGCAAAATGCATGAAAGCTGTTATTTCTTAAAACTAAAACCGTCTTGAAACGCTGTCGTTATAATCCCGTTTCAGTTAGGGTTTCATATGTGTCGAACCTCATATTGTGAACGTTCTTTGCAAACTGACGTGAACAACACTGATTTCAATTTCCACGTTTGAATGAAAAAGTTCGGTTTTGAATATATACGAGTTTATTTGGATATGCTCATATTACTCATCCAAGTATGCAACGCAAGTCAAGTGAGCGAATTATACTATATTTAAGATTTTGAACTTATTATAAGTTGACGTATCTGAAAGTGAAAGCAGCATTCGTCATGTCAATGGTTATATTATAAGTCTGTTTTTATTTTTATTATCCACTCTTTTGAGATTTTAAACTTTGATAAAACGTGAGAAGATTTTCACAAAAAGATTGGGTTAGAATTGTGATGGAAAAACAATAAACGCAGTATGGGTTATAAATTCCGACGAACGCATTATTAAGTAATCATCCGATACAATCGTTAAACTTGTTTCATATCGTCAAGTTCACAGACAGAAAACAACGTGTAGCCGATTGCAACTGTGTTTTTTTTATTCGTTTGTGTGTGTCAAATGAATGCAAGTTTTGATATAATGTTTAATATTTTAAAACAATAAGTTGTTCACTTTTCGGGACTGTCAAAAAGTGCATTGAAATGCAACCCAGTGCGCATGGTTTATTAAATGTATACAACATGCGAATGGCGTTTTGTTTTAATGTCTGCGATGATATTTGGTTATTTGAACACATGTTTTTATTGACATATGTATACAAACGAGGGAAACAGAACACACTTGTGTAGTTAGTTTTATTTTTTCTGAGGGCATTTCCGCGATTGCAGTTTCATTCTGTTTAGGGCCCGGAGTGTTACTCAGCAATGTTCCCTAATAACACTCATAAATGCTACGAACAATTGTATAAACGTTTTGACATCAAGTTTTCTTTCATATAATCCGTCTAAATACATCATTTACTAGACTATATCATCAAGACCGTTGGCTTTTACTTACATTATTACAGTCCTAGTCTTGAGAAAAGACGTCTTAACAACGTCGTGTTTGAGGTTGCAATGTGTGCAGAATATGTAGATATGGACAGATTTAGTATTACAATATTTAGTTTTTAGTAAATAACATATTTACATGTGCTAATTTGACTAAATGAGCTACAAATATATTCATGAACAACTTATAACTAAATGTAATTGTAGTCATTTTAATTGTACTATTTTAATTGCTGTTAACACGTGCAGTGTCTATAGTGTGCCATGTCAATCAAACATGAAATTTTAATAATGACTTCCGTTTATAATATACTTAGATACATGTTTAACTTACTGATCCATTATGGCGTGTTCTTTCTCTTGTTAAAATCACTTTTAAATGGTAAATGCTATATTCACTTAAATGTTTTATAAATAAGTCTGCATCGTGTGTGGGGGTTGGGTAATTCATGAAGTTAATTGGGCTACAATCCACTGGAAAAAAAACACTCGTGTAGAAATTACACCTGATTTTGCAGTGAATGCTTTCTGGTGAAGTATCAAATTCGAGAAAACCATCTTACCCACAGGAAATTGTAGTGAAACCATAACAAATTGCGGTACAATAACCATAAACTGCATCATTTAGTTTAGTCTATCGATTGTATAACATGAAATTTGTAATATTAATATATTTTCTATGCATTCTAAGTTATCAAATTACATAACAAAATATATACTCAGGTAAACTTTGAAACCAAAAAGATAAACCCTGATTTTCATTGTAATATTGTATGTATTGTCTTGTATTTTATTGAAAATATGTCATTGGTATTAAACAGACTAGCGTATATTAAAGAGAGTATGCACGATTTTGTCAAATATTTATGAATGTATATAAGATGTGTAATAAACTTATTAGACATACATTTCGATATAAATTAAAATAAAAGTTAAGAAGAACATGTGTCGAAAAATGCGGAATAAACCAGATATTAAAATTAAATCTTAAATCGAAAATGTCTGTACAGTCGAATTCGCCAGCATGTATATCATGCATGAACGATGTGAATCTAAATTTAATTTTAGTGCAGATTTGTTCATACGACACAAGGACACAATTTTGTTTCCTAACAAATACGAGTAACGTGTCGGTATCGGCTTTAACCAGTGCTAACTTGTCTTTGCTGAATTTATGAAATTCGTCTTCAATGTATAATTTCTCTTGCCTATTTTGTGAATTTGTAACATATCTTTATCAATAGATTACAATTTAACACATATAAACATCGTGCATACTTACTGTAAGGTGAATAACTGCTAAAATGTTGACACAATAGTATAACGCAAGTGAGAACCGCAATACGAATGGGCGATACCATACATTTAAATTAAAAACATGAACTTTAGAATGGAAAACCGGTAAAATACTACTTAGGTTATTGCTTAGTAAGGTTTTAATTAAAGCCATGGAACGTTTTTCAGAGATAGTTTATTGCAGTTATACACCGAGTGCAATAACACGCAAAATATGCATTGCTGCCAATTAGTTTGCACAATAAGCGTTAGCAGGTTAAAAACCTTTGATGATGAACAAAAAGGGGAACACATTATCGTTTATGATCATATCTACAGAATTGTAATATATCATCATGAAATGACTTTCTGGTGACGTCTTTTTAAACTAAGTATCATATGTATCATAATGAAATTATAAAATGCATTTTTAAACTAAGTATCATATGTATCATAATGAAATTATGAATGCATACACATTTTAACTTGTATTATCCCCCTTGAGGTTAATTATGTGACTGTTAGGCAAATCTGTACACGACAGATGTTAATAAAACCACACGAACCGTCAATTTAAAATGACTGTCATCTTATATAGTTTGGGGTTACCGAAAAACCCTGTCCTATGTTTAACCCTGTCAAACCTACTATTCTCGAACGTACTGTAGCTTTTGCCAAACACTAGTTTACAATATTATATTACATCGATATAAACCATGAGAGAGCAAAAGAAAACAGCTGGCGAAAACGCACATTACCTTCTCAAGTGTATTGGTTTTCGTAGACTGCGTACACATGAATTGCATTTGCCACTTAGCGAACACGTGTCAATACACATTTCCAGATTGAATGTTAACGTTTTTACGATGAAAACCAGACCTTGCGTTAAAGTGCTTTTTAACTCATTTTTAGTCTATCAGTAAAATTGATGGAGAATATTTTAAGATGATATTTTTGTCGAAGAGTGTTCTCATTTGATTGAAAAGTACTCTGTATTATAAAACAGCAATATGGCAATTATAAAAAACATGTTATTACTTTGAAATAAAATATTGTCAATTATTTAATTGTAAGTAATTGTAGAGGAACGGCTTAACTTTACACAGTTCACAAATATACGTAACGTTGACAATCTTGCAAAGCAAAAACAATATGTAAGTTTCATTGGTTTACACAAAAGCAATCAGTCATTTTGTTTTTAATTGAACAGATAAATCAGTCTTAAACATAAACTTCACTTTAACATTGCATGTGGATATATGCAATTTGACTAAATTACCGGTACCAGTAAGCTATCAATCTTTTTAATACCACGTTGCTAATTTAATACAAATGACACGTATGAATTGTGGAGTTCATATTAAACCCGCAATGCTTTGAATGTTCATTTCAATACGTTTACTAAACCCATTTATGCCCAGTGGACTCTCACATCCTTTTAAACTGGATCAATTTATTTCAAACATTAGGGATGTCTAGTATATTTATTTCTATATTTAGAATTCTTCTTACAGAAAACCTTCAAGCAAACAGCGCAGACCCTGATGAGACGCCGCATCATGCGGCGTCTCATCTGGGTCTACGCTGTTTGCCAAGGCCTTTTTTCTAGACGCTAGGCATAAATGGGTAAAAAGATACGTGAGGTACAATATTATGTCTCCCTTGCTCATGCATATAACATTTCACTGTATTTATATTTGTTTGAACGATATCTTTTTTTTAATATTCAAATGTGAGTAACTTTTTTCTGTTTAATTTTGTGTTGGATGCTGGAGTTTAGAAGTATATATCGTGCATATTTAAGTGCAAATGGGACGTCGGTGAAGACATACCAGTTAATGCGACGAAGTGCTTTGGGTGGGATGAAAGAGTGACAAATCAATGCGTATAATACCACTGCCTTACACATAGAGAGTTTGCTTTGAATGTGTGTTCAAAAGTTCCCTATTTCTAGCCTTGTGTCACTTCGGATCGATTCTTGCCATTGTTCTAGCCTCATCAATAATTGAAAGATAAAACAGAGAGATAATGCTGTATAAAATGTTGGCTTGGAATTGTATAATTGCATGACACAACATCAATGATTGCTTATTGATCAACGAGTCGAATAACACACGGATCAATTTTCTTTGCCGCAAAATGAATCCATTAGGTGTGTCTGTAATATCATCGTACAAACTAAAAATTAAATCAGGAGGATGTGGTTTTTCTTTGCTGTGGGCCACCCCGTATTCCATCTGAAACACCATCGTAAGTATAGAATATAATATTCCGCTTAATTATTGGAAAAAGCATACACATCATAGACAGACAATATACAAATATGTACTTATATGAACACAGTATATTATTTGGAATTGCGTGTCGTCTTACCCATATTATTGGAAAGGAATTATAACCTGTAAAATGATCAGACGCGTTCTTCGCTAAATGTGTGCATTCAAATGCACTATGAACTATAAACGGTTATGTTGCCTTATGCGTCATACTTTTCGTTAATTGCTACTTGTGTTAACATACAATTAAAATAATTGTGAAAGATGCACAGGCTGGTTTATGACCCTCCTTTGATATAAACGAGCAATTATCGTGAATGAAACACCAGACGCTAAAATTGCTAGACAACACCTGAAGGCGTTTAAACATGATTATGTAGATTGGTGGTGTAAACTAAATTATTCCAAATGACTAGAATACGGCATATTTGATGGCTTATTTCGAGTAGAAAAATGTGACTTCAATTTATCTAGAAATGTTGCGATGCCCAAAAAAACGATAACTAAAATGTGCAATCACTATTTGGGAAGTTAACCTGTCTGCCAGTTCCTATTAAAGCCACCACACATAAAATATGAGCTTATTTTCAAGGGTATACGACTTATCAAGCATATTTTGGTTTCGGAATGCATTCTATTACTTAGTGGTCATTGAACTGTTAAATAAGTCTCTTAATTGCTACATATTGGTCGATTTCGATCATCTCCACAAATTCACCGACCATCATTCCTCTTAATAATGAAACACGTAAAATAATAACAAGTTTATCTGGATAAGATTTTTTATTTTTATTTTATAACCGGTGACTATAATTTTGTAAATGTTATTGTACACACAACTTACATGCTTTTGGCTAGCAAAATTATAAAAAGGATACACAATCATTAAATGATACGTATCAAATATGTCGCATTAAGTACTTACCGGTACATAAAGAAGAAGATTGTATTTCAGGATCAGTAAGCCATAGGCCCATATGAACATACAAATATGTAAATAAACAGTAATAGCAAGTCATGTGACACAATGAAAATGAAAAAGTTGTGTTAAAATAAATTAAGTACCAATACATTTATAGGAATGAGTTGTGTAAACTAATTAAAAGATGCCGATTAATAATACGAGCAGAGGCAAAGAGGGGGGTGGGTTATCGGACAAAACGCAAATATGCGGAGAAGGTGTATAAATTATCATTATACATGTTTTTGTCTTGTGGGCTCTATATCTCTGTTCGTTTAATTTATGTCAACACAGAATATATACAACGGTCATAACCAAATACCACATAATTTGTTAAACATAACAATGATTTGCATCTCGTATATATCCGAATCTTTATACATTTATTATTTATAATCGTAACTTTCAAAAAACATATTTATCTTGATAATTTAATGATTTGTTTCAAAGTTGCCCAAAAGATACGCATATGATAGTTACATATTACAATCATTTGTCTCATAAATGTCAGTAGGGACCCAATATACAAGAACAAATAGCATTTTTACAATACATATCGGTACATAAAGTAGCTTAGCAGATACTGTTATCATTGATTCGTGTTCTCAATATTCACATATGNACACCAGACGCTAAAATTGCTAGACAGCACCTGAAGGCGTTTAAACATCATTATGTAGAGATATTGGTGGTGTAATCTAAATTATTCCAAATGACTGGAATACGGCATATTTGGTGGCTTATTTCGAGTAGGAAAATGTGACTTTCAATTTATCTAGAATTGTTGCGATGCCCAAAAAAAACAATAACTAAAATGTGCAATCACTATTTGGGAAGTTACCCTGTATGTCAGTTCCTATTAAAGCCACCACACATAAAATATGAGCTTATTCTCAAGGGTATACGACTTATCAAGCATATGATGGTTTCGGAATGCATTCTATTACTTAGTGGTCATTGAACTGTTAAATAAGTCTCTTAAGTGCTACATATTAGTCGATTTCGATCATCTCCACAAATTGACCGACCATCATTCCTCTTAATAATGAAACACGTAAAATAATAACAAGTTTATCTGGATAAGATTTTTTATTTTTATTTTATAACCGGTGACTATAATTTTGTAAACGTTGTTGTACACACAACTTACATGCTTTTGGCTAGCAAAATTATAAAAAGGATACACAATCATTAAATGTTACGTATCAAATGTGTCGCATTAAGTACTTACCGGTACATAAAGAAGAAGATTGTAGTTCAGGATCAGTAAGCCATAGGCCCATATGAACATACAAATATGTACATAAACAGGAATAGCAAGTCATGTGACACAATGAAAATGAAAAAGTTGTGTTAAAATAAATCAAGTACCAATACATTTATAGGAATGACTTGTGTTAACTAATTAAAAGATGCCGATTAATAATACGAGCAGAGGCAAAGAGGGGGGGGGGGTGTTATCGGAAAAAACGCAAATATGCGGAGAAGGTGTATATCGTCCCCTCCCCGCGAAAATATCCAATCTCAGTTTTGGCACGAAAACTGGTTTTGACATTTTCGCAGTGGTGAAAACGGCCCGCTTCTCCCGCGAGGAATTCCAAGGTCCTACCCAATCGGCTAACAAAGTTATACCCATGTAAATGTGTGCGAAAATTTCAAAGTAAATGCGAACATTTCCAAAGTAAATGTAAACATTGAAAAAATATGAGAAAATTGTCTAACTCAAGCTTTGACTCAATTAAGTTAGACAATTTTCTCATTTTTTTCAGAAAAATCACAAGTCACTTTAAACATTATGACACATGTAGGGATATTTAAAAAGTCATCATGCAAAGATTAAGCTTCATTCTGTAATTTAATAAACAAAAATATGAATTTTTTTCCTTCTCCTGAAAACTTGTAAATATTGAGGTTGGCCATTTTCGCGGGGAGGGGACGATATCATTATACATGTTTTTGTCTTGTGGGCTCTATATCTCTGTTCGTTTAATTTATGTCAACACAGAATAAATACAACGGTCATAAACAAATACCATATAATTTGTTAAACATAACAATGATTTGCATCTCGTATATATCCGAATCTTTATACATTTATTATTTATAATCGTAACTTTCAAAAAACATATTTATCTTGATAATTTAATGATTTGTTTCAAAGTTGCCCAAAAGATACGCATATGATAGTTACATATTACAATCATTTGTCTCATAAATGTCAGTAGGGACCCAATATACAAGAACAAATAGCATTTTTACAATACATATCGGTACATAAAGTAGCTTAGCAGATACTGTTATCATTGATTCGTGTTCTCAATATTCACATATGGGATATTGTTAACACGAGACGCATTGCCTAAACAATAAATGCTGTAAAATGTCTATGAACAAGTTGCCTCTTTTAATAAGTCGTGTTGAACGTATTTGTCGCCTATTTTACATAGTGTTCATTTTTAAGTGTAGCAATTTTATTGTCTGTGATAAAATTAAATTATTATGTGGATTATTTACAATAAACTACTTGGATTGGTTGCTTACTGAGCAATTCTATGTAAACCATCTTTAACAAACAAACGGAATGGAATAATGTATATTAAGCAATGCATTGCTTTTTCTTATTGTTTTAGCACAAACCACAATGTTGGCGATGTATGTGTGTTCGTGCGACATTACACTGATATAACGCTCGGTTATAAACAAGTTTTGTTCTAAACAAGAGTTTGACGCTTAATAAATATGCATTCTATTTACATGACACTGCAAAACATGTATATTATTTATATATATATATATATATATATATATATATATANTCATTTACATATACATAGTCAGTAAATATGGCAGAGACATGGAATACCAAGATGTTGAATACAAGACATAATATATAAAACACAGGATGACCCATGAAAGTGTTACAACTTATTTCCAATGGGGTCCTATTAAACGCAAGTGATTGGGCGCTTTCGAATTATTAGATTGCGTTCTTTTTTATCTGCTGTTGGAATAACGAGTATTCATTGAGAGGTAGCTTATTGAGTCACGCTGTTTGGTTGTTTACAGGTGAAAACAGTGACAATGCCAGGATGACGTATGTAGCATAAAATTCAAAATAAAGAAGTGAAACTCCAGTCGCTCCAGCAGTATTGCATTCCTATTATACACACGTTCGTAGTCCTTAATTTATGGCAAGTGACCAACTAACTTTCAAAGACAATTAATGTACTCATGTGTCTAAAGAAGGGTTGTTTAATAGACGAATATATATGTATGCTGCATAATGCGGATTTGTAAGTAAAGTAAATGCCTGCTTTGTTTGTCCTACACGTATTAGTATAATTGATCGGCATTAATTACTTATTATTTTTGCAAATAGGTCGTTCATTACTATCAAATACATAGTTAAACAATGGGTAATATTCAATGTACAGGTAATATTCAATGTACTGGTAATATTCAATGTAAAATACAAGCAATCAGATCCAAGCGTCTCTGCTTAAAGTGTATAAAGATACCCTTATTAGACGAATACAAACCCGGACTACTTTTTACCAAATGCAGAAAGCAAATTAAAAGAACGTTCCGAATCACTAGAACTTTGGTATTTGAAAAAAAAATCTATGACCCTGCGGATTGATGTTTGTACACTCAAATTGTGTCCACTATTTATACATAATCACAAATAATTAAGCGCCGTATTACATATTTTCAGAAGTAACTCAAAAAGCAGCTTAATAGTCCGTTGTTATTAGTTTGATATATATGATTTCGGATTGTTTTCAAAGTTCAATCAAACATTTAAGTATCGATCTGAAGTTTGCAGCAGCGTAATAATTAATTATAGTTAAGTAACTGAAGTTAGTAATACAATCGTGGGCTACAATGTTGAACCTCTGATCGTATTACTGCTAATTTCCCAGCTTTGTATCTGAAATAGGAGAAATAATACGTTTACATTAAAAACGGCATCTCCGTTACGTTTAATAACTTCAGATTTTGAAATTTACAAAAAGTATTTAGTGTTGTGTACTGAATATGGAGCGTTTCTATATTACAATGTGTACGGTGCACACTCCGGTACCCTAATTGTCCAGAAGAGAAAATATATCTTATTATTACGTCTAGTTTATTTAGTTTACGCATTTAATTTTAAATGAGTGTAATGCTATATTGATTATTTTTTTCAATATGCAATGACACATGTCACATGCTTATTCCTGTATATACACTCATGAAGGTTATTGTGGTTAATTAACTATCTGTTTTAAAATAACCTTTTTAATCGCTGATGCAATACACTTTCACATTATTTGCATGTATTCGTATTTGTAGCTTTGCCAAAGAATCGCATGAAAGCTTACACATTGTGTTCAACAATTGTAAATTCATATTTCATATTTCAAATGATTTAACTTTTTTATTTTTATAAAACAGTACGCTAGGAGAATAAACTTTGAATACAAGTATCTTTTTGAAATATGCATTGATATTCTGTAGTGAATTTGAATTCCACTATTGTGAATAATGTTTTAAATCGTAAGTTACCGAATTATGCTTCGACATATTGGATATTTTATCTTATGCTCTCTATATTAATTGATATTGTAGACTAGAAACAGTATGTACATGTAGCCGATTTCAATCTTAGTTTGCATTTCACTCGAGTCCGGTTATTACCATAATAGTCTATATTGTCAACATTACAACATTTTCCAAAGTGTACAATACATTGGAAAACACATTAAGTATCCTGTTTAATTCATATTCGAGTTAATAGTTTAAAGCTTAAATAATATTTACGCTATTGATAGCTGGGCATTGATGCAAACAGATCTAAAACCATATTTCTGTTAACAGTTTGTTTTAGTTTCAGGAAGTGCGATTACTTATATTTTGCTTAAACCTATTTATCCACTTTATCAATAAAGTAATATACTCAAAGAAATACAAAATACCAAGTTTACTTTGGAACTGGAATATAACACATATCACATGTAATTGTATATCGTCAAACAAGGACCGGAACCTATAATATTATCCATCGAAAGACAATGTGTATGTATTTAATTGTATGAAATTGACATTTAAATACACTGATCTTATTTCTTTTATTCCCAGCATGATGTAAACCATAACGACATCATTTATTCAGTTTTACGCTATCGGCTTAAAATAACTATCTTACTTTCTTACTATGAATTAATGTCTCTTAGATAAAATGTTGGGGGTCATGAAACTAATGCGTATGAGTTGCATGTCTGGAGTGATTATATAACATTAGAAGGCAAGGATACTTACAAATATTATCTCAGCTGATGTAATTTACTCTTTTTTTGAAATAGCATTTGCTTTCTAATCATAAAATATAGTTATGTTCAAACAAAGTAGTATATAAGGATAAGTAAGTTCTATTATATACACACTATCTCATTATGTATTTGTGGATCGTTTTACCAATAGAATTTCATATTATTTTAATCAAAACACAATTAGTTTCATTGCGCTCCGCAAAACGTAAGCACTCAAATATACTCTGAACTGCAACCGGCTTTTATTCCTCGCATGTTTCGCTTTGTGAAACACTTGTCAATATAAAGTTAAAATAAACTTAAATCTTGAATGAGGACAATTACTGAAGACGTTTTCATGATTCAAGTGTTCCATTAAACATCAGAGACGCGAAAACTGCTGAAGAATACTAACATAAATATGCCATTACGACGTCGCGAAATGCATCCACAGTAATTGTCTCGCATATTGGTAATAAAATGTAGACGTGTTTAATCTTTCTCTTGAACAACCAATTACAAACTAATCCAAAACATAGAGATTTGCAAACAGTAATCACTTGGTCGTAATTGTTCTCGATAAGCTCTGGCAATGTTGTTACAAAATGGTTCTTGCAAGCGCAATTAAGCATGCCATTACCCTAATATAGATAATTTGGTGTAAGACTTCATGATTATCACCCGAATTACTAGAACAATTGTATGGCTTCAGAAGAAAACATATTTGTGTCTCAATCTATCTTGAACCGGTAAGATATGTTAAGAGATATAAAAGGAAAGTGTTCCCCCATCAATATTGCTCAATAAGAACAGAACATTCGGTATTTATTTATCCTATTGAAATTATGAAAATAAAGTAGTATGTCTGGTCCTATTATATTAACGTTTGATCTAAACAAAATAATAAAGATCTAGTGCTGAGGCGTTCAAAACAATCCAATCATTTAATGGGCCAAGAATGCACTCCATGATTGAACGGGGATTCATCTGTAAAATAAGTATCTCGTGTGATCTCATGTGATCGATTTGACTAAATTTTATAATCTCCAGACATACGCAGCCTGTTATTTCTCTTAGATGTGAGTTAATTGAAATAATGACAAATGCTAGTTTCTAAATCAGACTTTTCAATTTGTTCATAAATAAAATACTGCCCCATTTCTGATTTTCTAAAAGCGTAATACGTATATTGTGGTTTAAGCCACAGAGGAAAAACACACGTAAAGCAATTACACTTTATTAATAGAAAAATATTGCTAAGGCAACAAAACCTACAGCGAACACTATGTATTGATTAAACAAATATGTATGGCCACTGAAAACCTAAAAAAAATACTTGTAGATGTACGGTAATATTTAAATGCACGATAAGATTTATTGAGATATGTGTTGTAGTCATAAACCGATTTCAATTACAAACCAAATATCCATTACTGCAAATTAAGTTTCACTATCAGCGTTAGCAGGCTTAACAAATGTGATGAAAACACAATTTATGTTTGTTCCTGTGTAACACCTTAAACGTGTTAATGCGGACTTGACAAGTGCCTCACAATGCTTTAGATTAACCTAATTAAATCAAATATTAAGATGATAGTTACAAATGAAAAATGCATAACTTGTTAATATTTTGTATATTACAAAAACAACATGAACCATGTCTAAGCAAACATATGTGAACATTATAATCCACATAAAGTCCCTCTTTGTTTTAGCCGGCATTATATTTGTTGGCGGATTATGAATCATAAAACATGATATACACACTATGCTTTATATACAAACGAAGCACTACATATCCGTATACTTACCTGCAGGGTTATTGCTTTTATGCAGTATTTATATATTGTTGATAAACATAAAACATAAAAACATATATTTTGATGATGTCTGAGAAATTGTAATATATAATAACGGAATAACTCTGTGATGACGTTCTTCTGAACTTAGAATCATAATGTTTCATTTAATTATGAAGTGTCCAGAAAACTGAATTTGTATTCGTAATTACTGAGTTTGAAGTTAACCGATTTGCAAAATCTGAACATGACATTTATTAATAAAAACACGCCTTATTTCATTTATTAAACAAGAATTCCGCGGTTGGAGACATATGTACCCCACATACAGGGCCTTGATTTTCACACTTATTGTGACACTGACCTAATGGGGGTCATCTACTGTCCAAGACTAATGCACATGTAAAGTATCAAGTCAATCGGTCCACTGGATGACGAGTAATTGATCGGAAACGATTTTCGCACTTATTGTGACAGTGACCTTGACCTTTGACATATAGACCCCAATAGGGGTCATCTACTCTCCAATGCTAATGCACATGCTAATTTTCAAGCCAATCGGTCAATCCGTTCACAAATTATATGTCGGAAAAGAACTGGTCTTCCGACAGAACGACAGACCGACAGTCCGACAGACCGACCAACCGACATCCAGCAAAACAATATTCACCCGTTACGTCGAAGGGGGGCATAAAAAGTCATCAACCCAAAAGTATTGTTGACTGACAGAATAACCATGTCATTTATTTACTGGATTTATTGTACATACCCATGCATATTTAAAGAAGAGTAGAGCGTACGTACTTGAAATTAAGGCAAGCACACTATGCTATCTATAGTATAGTACAAACATAGGAATCATGAGACAGATAAGAAAGTTAAGGAAATTACATTCTCTGAAGGAATTGTAATGGTTTAAGTTAACTGCAGTGAAATAAACTGCATGTGCCACTTAGCAAACAAGTTTTAATAAACATTTCCAGATTGGATATAAACGTTCTTTCGACGAAAACCAGATCTTACTTGCTTTTCACTCATATCTCATCTGTTAGAGAAATTATGCGATGAATTATTAAAATTATACTAAATGTTAGTTGGAATGCTCTGATTTTATTTAAAGTACTGTGTATTATAACACAACACATGACAATTATAAAAACACGTTAATACTTAAAACAACAAGTATTTTTCATTTTTTAATTGAATGGTATAATTGAATGGTATTGTACAAAAACACATTAATATTACACTACACCCATATACGGTTTCTTATCAACCAGGAAACGCAAAACCAGTATGCAACACGCATAGATTTTGTAAAAGCAATTTGAAGTGCCTTTTTGATTGAAATTGCGGCATGCTAATAATACATAAGCTTCATGTTTATATATCATGTGGATAGATTTTAAAAGACTGAATAACCGGTATAAGTAAGCGATCAATCTTATAATACCATGATGCTTATTTAATATACAATGTGCATGATTAATTTCAAATTATTATGTATTCCAAAGAAAAAAGAACTTTAAATACTACCCCTTACCTCAGCAAATAATTGGCTGATGTATACAAATAAGGTACGGGTTATATGGCACTTACACATTAACATGACTTCGCTAATGCCGACATGATTTAAAAACTTACTCATACTTATTCCGTTTGCATCCAATTTTCGAAAATCACCATACTCATGTTTATATATATTGAAAACACATCCACTCCGAATGTCATTTCATATCTTAAATGAAGACAACTTTCGGTATAACTGCCATTCAACACACATAAATGTATATAAAGTATATTGCTAAGGTTAAGCCACGGTACAAAATTCTTACGGTCTAGAGCATGTAGACCCGGAGCATTTATGACAAACGATATAAACATACCCAAAGGTATTTTTTTTAAGGAAAATTCATGTACTTAAATTATTTTATTTTTTTTATACTGTTTACCTGAAAAAAGAATCTTTGCATTAATGTTTTATTAGTATACGATACTTTACCAGACGTTTTAATCGCATGTACAGTATTCACATGTCAAGTCTTGTTGCAAGTGTGTTATGGAGCAGGGATTCGAATAAAATGTCAATCGTATCAACAAACAAAAGCATTTGCCCTTATACAAATTAGTAGCAAAACAATGCTTAAAATACCACAGTATTGCACATAGTGAGTTTATATGGCGTCTGTTGTCTGAAGTTCCCGATGAGTTCCTATGTCCTGTCTTTTGTTATTTCGGATCGAGTTCAAGCCATTGTTCTAGCCTCATCAATAATTGATAGTTAATTTAGAGAGATAATACTGTATTGCCTTTAGTTCAGAAATTAATGATCGAATGTTATCTCATCAATGATTGCTCATTGATCGACGAGTCAAGTAACATTAAGATCAATTTTCCTTGCCGCGATATGATTCCCTTGGGTGTGTCTGTAATATCAATTTTCAAACTGCAACTAAAATACAGACGATGTCTAATTTGGTTGTTTGCTGTGGGACACATCGTAATACATGTGAAGTACCATCGTAAGTAAAGAATGTACTCGTTTCCTGACTCGTTTCACTGAAAAATACAATATAATCTCAAAAAACGATAAAAACGTACTTGTATTTACACAATATATTATCTGTAAATTGCGTAAATTGCGTATCGTCTTACCCATCAATTGGCCTTTTTGTCGTTTATATTTAAAAACAATCGTAAATAATACACGGACTGAATGCGTTGTCTTGAACTTTCTGCAATATAAAACAAGATTGACTTTCGTCATTAAAACAACACAGGCTAATACTGCCGAAATTACTACTTTATCACTCTCGTCATTGACCGTTTACAAACTAATCCAGTCTATATCAATTTGCAAGCAGTGATATCTTGTCCGTTATTTTGCGGGTTAATTTTTGACAATATTGATCTTCACATTCAAATCTCCTAGAGCGTATGGAATTCCTGATAAAAGGCTAACGGAAGCTATTTTCACTGCGATCAAAAGCACATGGCTCTTGAGAAATCAGCAAGTGAATTTGCATATAATTTAATCTGGACGATTACAAAAATGTTGAATACATCTCAATGTTACTCAACCGAGTTGTCCTTTAACGAACATCATTTTTCGTTTACATCTTCTATATTGGTTTGTTTTACAAAATTGAAATTATTTTATAACATCTGAAAGTCTCAATGAATTTATATCAAAGAAAGTGCTTCCTGACAGCCTGTGAAGGCGTTAAAAAAACTAATGTAGAGAAATTGGTGTAATCTAAATAACCTCAAATGACGGGAATAATCGATGGCTTTTTTGAGTAGGAAAATGTGACTTTTTTATTAATCTAAATATTAAACAAAGCCCGAACAGAAAAATTATTAAAATGTGCTATCGACATTCTGGAAGACAATCAGTATGTCAGTTCCTATAAAAGCCACCACACATGAGACATGAGCTTATTCTCATGGGTTTTAAACCGATCAAACGTTTGATGGCTTCGGAATGCATTCCATTACTTAGTGGTAAATGAGCTGTTAAAGTAGTGTCATAAGTGCTACATGTTCGTCAATTTGATCATCTCCATTATTTCACAGACCACCATTTCTTTTAATTATGAAACACGTAAAATAATGACAGATGTAACTAATTTAGATTTGTTTTTTAACCGGGAACTATACATTTGTAAACGTGGTTGTACACGGCTAGCAAACTCGTAAAAGGACTACACACTAAATGTTACGTATCCAATATATCGCAATAAGTACAAAACGCTACCCAAAGTATCTTAGCAGTTACCGTTATCATTTCTTTTTTTCTAATATTCACAAATAGGGTAGTGTAGACATAAGACGCGTTGCCCAAACACTTTATGCTGACAATTGTCTATGCTTACGATGCCTCCTTTAATAAGTCGTGTTGAACTTATTTGTCGTTATTTGTACATAGTGTTCAGTGTAGCAATTTATGTCTGTGATAATATTGAATTAACTTGAGGGGTTTTTACTTTTAAAGTACTTAGAATGATTGCTTACTGAGAAATTTTGAGAAAATTTTATTTTAAAACTTTTTAAAAAATAACGGAATTAAATAATGTATGTTAAGCAATGCCTTACTTCTTTAATTTTAGCAACAAAACACAATGTTGGCGAGGTAAATGTGTTCGAGCAACAAAACAACTGATTGGGTACCGTAATTAAACAGATTTATTTTCTAACTTTGATAGTTTGAGTTTGACGTTTTTTACACGTTTGCTTAATATTGAACGCTTTCGAAATATTCGATTGCCTTCTTTTGTATCTGCTGCTGTAATAACGAGTATTGTTTGAGAGGTTGCTCATTGAATCAGATTGTTTAGTCGTGTACAGGTAAAAACAATGACAATGCCAGGAGTTATATGAAACATAAAATTCAAAGACAATAAATGTTCTCATGGGTCTGAGGAATAGACAAATGTATGTATGCTGCATAATGCGGACTCGTTAGTAAGGTATGTACCTGCTTTGCTTGACCCACACGTATAACTGATATACATGAATGACAAATTATATTTGCGAATACGTCTCATATATGTCCATTACAATCAAATACATATTATACCAATGAGTACTATTCAATGTAAAATTCAAGCAATCAGTTAAAAGGGTCTCTGCTCCACAGTGTAGAATAAAAACCCGTATTGAAAGAATACAAACCCGGGCTGCTTTTTTACCAAGAACAGTAAGTAACCTAAGGTACTTTCCGAATCACAATGCAACACACTTGACCGTTGGTACTTTAAAACATTATAACATTATATAACCCTGCGAACTGATGTTTTTACTCTCAAATTATGTCCACCACATATGCAATAACACACACAATTAAGCGCCGTATAACATATAATTATTTTCAGACGTAAGCTGAAGAAAGCAGCTTAAATGTCCGCTGTCAATAGCGTGATGTCTATAATAAGATTTCAGACATGTTATCACAGTGAAGAATGTCATTTCAGTATCGATCAGCAGCGTGATAATTAATTATAGTTAAGTAACATAAGTTATTTATACGTTCGTGTGCTACAATGTTAAACCTCTTATCGTATTACTGCTAATGTGCCATTTTTGTTTCTGAAAATATGAACATAAGACGTTGACATTTAGAACGGCATTGCCGTTACGTTTATTTATTGCAGATTTTAACATTTACAATAAAGTACTTTGTGTTGTTTACTGATTATGGTGCGTTTTATTATTACAATGTGTACCCTAACCATGGGTACACATCAGTACTCTAAATTTCCAGAGATTATATATCTACTGCTTGCGTCTAGTTTTTTTAGTTTGCGCATTTCACTTTGAATGCGTTTAATGCTGTGTTGCTTATTTGTTTCAATATTCAATAAAACATGTCCAATAATCATTTCTGAATATACACTCATGTAGGTTATTGTGGTATATTACGTTTTTGTTTTATAATGACAGTTTTATTAGCTGATGCAATACACTTTCACATTATTTTCATTTATACTTATTTGTAACTTCGACACATTATCGTTTAAAAGCTTAAACATTGTGTTCAACAATTGTTAATGCATCATTCAAAATATAAAACTTATGAGTTTTATAAATCAGAATATTGTGTGAATATAATTTAAATAATAGTAACGTGTGTCTCATACTAATCTGACGTTAACTTGATTTATATCTCTGTTTTAACATGTTTATTGCTGTTTTGTAATTCAGTCAAAGTCAAGTCAAAAAACCTTTTATTTCAACTCAATTTATGTTTGTCTATAACATGAATACATGAGCAGAACGAACGTAAATGTATAGACGAGGCGAGGCTGTTCTGTAATTCAGTGTAATTCCAATATTGTGAATACTGTTTTACATCTTAAGGTTTCAAATTATGCTTCTTCCACATGCCCTGTAATAATCCAAAATTGTTATTTGTAATGTTCAAAACCATTAAAAGTACATAGATGCATTATAAGACTAAGAATGCTTTTATGTTGAGTTTATAGCTCGTTTGTGAGATATATTAATTTCTGGAAAAAAAACACAAGAATTATCAAGGGTTTCAAAACGTCGTTTTGGAAAGGTAAAAACCTGCAATGCATATTAAATGGATATTTTGTCTAATGCTCTCAAATGTTAAACAAATATTAAATGATAATTTTATTCAAAACTGGAATGAGAGATTGGGCAACTCAAGCAGAGCCAATTTAAATAAAGACATTGCCATTTTTAAATTTCAGTCTTATTTAGATTTGTGCACAATTAACACATTTCGAATAAGTTTTTCAAAATTAAGATGCTCTTCACATAGATTACTTGTAGAAAGTGGGAGATGGGCCAAACCTCCCGTTCCTTTAGGCGAAAGAAAATGAGAAGATGAATTTCACTTTGTTTTAGAGTGTTTAATGTATTCAGAATTAAGATCTTAATATATACCTTTTTATTACAGAAATCGACCTAACGTAATCAAATTTATAGAATTACTAACAACTGAAAATAAAACGTTGCTGCACAAATTATGCTGTTACATATATAAATCATTTATAGGCTAGCAATACGTGTGTACCCTGTTGATATATGTACGTGTAAAACGGACCTTAACATTTTACAGTATTTGAATGTATTTGATTAATTGTCATTATTATCTTTACAATGAATGTCCTCTACGACAATATGTGTCCAATGTAGTTTACTAACTGTAATGAATTGAATTACAGCGATTTATATTGTTTTATTTGGTTAAGTAGAACGTATTATTATTATTATTACAACAATTGTTCATATCTAGACCCAATATATGTAAAATACAACAGTATATTTGATATGTTGGTTTACTTAATTATCTTTATCACAATGATACGTAGTTATACATATTTGATTATAAATAACCTATCGATAGTTATTAAAACTGTAAAAATATTTATTAATATATGTATTGTAGCAATTGAACGTATGATTACTTTGTATGATCATGACTTTTTACTTTGTAAACACTGTACGCTTAATTTGTCCACTTGGGCTTTTGGCCTTCTGGATGTATTGTTCAAATAAACTTGTAAACTTGTAATAAACTTGTAAAACTTGTAAACTTTATTGATATTGTAGGCTGGTAGCAGAATGTAGCCGATTTCAATCTTAGTTTGAATTTCACTCGCGTCAGATTATTATAATATCCTTTAATGTCAACATTACAAAAACATTTTGAAAAGCTTGCAATGCATTGTAAAACACATTACATGGTATGCTTTATTTATATCTGAGACAATAGGTTAAACCTTAAAGAATATTTATGCTATTGATGGCTGGGTATTTATTCAAAAAACATCTAAAACCGTATGTTTGTTAACAGTTTGTTTTAGTTTTAAAAGGAAATGCGATTACTTTGTATTGTGGTTTAACATGTTGATCGATTTCATCAATATAATATTATACTCAATGCATAGTTTACTTTGGAAATAGAACAAAATTAAACATACCATTGCAGATCTTCAAACAAAGACCGGAAACTATAATATTACCCATCTAAAGATGATGTGTATGTTCTAAATTGTATGGTATTGACATTTGAATACACTGATCTGTCTTCTTCCCAGCATTTCCAGCATGCTGTATATCAAATGTATACATCATTTATTCAGATTTACACAATCGGCTTGAAATAATGGTCTTACTTTTAATAAATGTATCTGTGATACAATTATGGTTGTGATAAATGCTGTGCGGATGAGTTGCATGTCTGGAGTGATTAAAGAAGAAGGTAAGGATATTAACAAATATGGTCTCAGCTGTAATATGTAAATAATTATCTTATATTCTTTCGAATCATACAATAAAGTAATGTTTTAAAAAGAATTATTTGAGGATAAGTACTACTATTTACACACTAATTCATCAGGTATTTGTGACTCGTCTTAACAATAGAAATCATATATTTTTAATAAAAACAAAATTATTTTCTTTGCGCTCCGCAAAATATTACAACTCAAACATACTATCAAATGTAACCAGCTCTTTTTCTCGCATGTCTCGCTTCGTGAAACTATTGTCAATATAAAGTACAAACTTAAATGAGGACAATAACTGAAGACGTTTTTATGCTACCGGTGTTCTATTTTAACAACACAGACGCGAAAACTGCTGAAGAATATATACATAAATCTGCAATAATGAACTCGCCAAATTCATCCATAGTAATTCTCTCCCATATTGGTAATACAACGTCGACGTATTTAATCTTTCTCTGTAACAACTAATTACAAACTAATCCAAAATATAGAGATTTGCAAACAGTAATCACTTGGTCGTAATTGTTGTGGATAAGTTCTGACAATATTGATCAAAATGTCCGTATATCCCGGAGACTTTGAAATTTCTTGTATAAAGCTGAGAGAAGATTACTTGGATCAAATGCATACTTCATTTTAGGCATTAGCTATAATATCGCACGCAAGCATTTCTTTTTAATGGAAAAATAGTATCTAAAAAACGGTAAGATTATTAAGCGATATCAGCGGAAAGTGTTCGTCCGTCTACGTTGACATAAATTGCACGTGTAATTTAGCAAGCAAGTTTCATTAAACTTTTCCAGAATCGATATAAACGTGTTTTCGATGAAACCCAGGCCTTAGTGTCCCGTGCTTTAAACTCATAGCTCATCAATCAGAGTAGTTTTCGGAGAAATAACCAAAATTGACATGTTTGGTGGAATGTTTTCATTTGATTTTAAAGTACTTGAATCATTACACAACATATGACAATTACAAAAACATGTTAATACTTTAAAATACAAATATTGTAATTTGTTTAATTGAGTGTAATTGCATAGGGACATATTCATATAAGTACACAACACACATATGTTGTTTGTTAAAACCCATGAAGCGCAAAACCAGTATGTAAAGTGAACTGATTTAGAAAAAGCAATCTGAAATGCCGTTTTGATTGACATGGTCGTTGTCCAAAACATAAACTTAATTGTTAAATCTCATGTGCATATATTTTACAGGATTGAATTAACGGTGTAAGTAAGCGAACAATCTTCTAATACTATGTTGCCTTTTTAATATATAATTTGCATGATTAATTTTATAATTGTTATGTATTCGAATGACAAATGCCCTTTAAGTACCCCTTACCCCCGCACATAATAAGTTGATGTATACAAATAAGGTACGCATTATTTGTCACTTACACATTAACATAACTTCACTGATACAGACATGATCTAAACACTTACTCATACTAGTTCCGTGTTTGTATTAAGGTTTCATAAATCACCATATGCATGTTAATATTTTGCAAACACGTTCAATCAGAATTTAATTTTATAGTTTAAACGAAAATAACTTTCGGTTACACGGCAATGCAATATACTTGTGCATAATACTGCCATACCAAATACATGTATATAAAGTATAAGGTATATTGTAAGAACAGTTTAAAGTCTAGAGTATGTAGACCCGAAACTTTTATGACAAACGTCATTCACATACATATACGCTATTTTTAGAAAGTGCATATACTTAAACATCGCTCTTTTTATACCGTTTACCTTAAAAACAAATCACATAAAAAAACATTTTTGCATTACTGTTTTTTTATACGCTACTTTACCAGGAGTTTAAATCGCATGTACATCATTCGCATGTCAAGTATTTTTTCTCTATGTTGCTGAACTATGAAAGTCTGTTACGGAGGAGGGATTCAAAAATAAAGTTCAATCGCATCAACACACAGATGAATTTGTCCTTATACAAATGCGTGCCAAAACAGTTCTTAAAATACCACATGATTGAACATAGTGAGTTTGTATGGCATTTGTGTTCAGACGTTCCCGATGAGTTCCCATTTCCTGCCTTTTGTTATTTCGGATCGATTCTAAGCCATTAAGTAATAGCCTCATCAATAATTGATAGTTAATTCAAAGAGATAATACTGTATTGCCTTTAGTTCAGAAATTAATGATCAAATCGTATCTCATCAATGATTGCTCATTGATCGACGAGTCAAGTAACACACAGATCAATTGCCTTTCCGCAAAATGACTCCCTTGAGTGTGTCTGTAATATCAATTTTCAAACTGAAAACTAAAATACAGACGATGTGTTTTAATTGTTTGCCGTGGGATACACCGTAATCCATGTGGAGTACCATCGTTAGTATAGAATGCACTCTTTTCCTGTTAATCACTGAACAATACAATATAGTCTCAAAAACCGATGAAAACGTACTTATATTTACACACAATATTATCTGTAAATTGCGTAAATTGCGTATCGTCTTACCCATCAATTGGCATTTTGTCGTTTATATTAAACAAAATCGTGAATAATACACAGACTGAATGCGTTGTTTTGAACCTTATGCAATAGAAAACAAGAAAGACTTTCGTTATTAAAACAACAGGCGCTAATACTGCCGAAATTTTAACAAATATATATTGCATATTTTAATCGATTAACGAATGCAAAGTAATCTTCTTCTAGATTGGTTATAGAAAGATGCACTTTATCACTCTCGTCATTGATCATTTACAAACTAATCCAGTCTATATCAATTTGCAAGCAGTGATCTCTTGTCCGGTATTTATCGGAATAAGTTCTGACAATATTGATATACACATTCAAATGCCCTGGAGCGTATGGAATTCCTGATACAAGGCTAACGGAAGCTAGTTTGACTGGGATCAAAAGCAAATGGCTCTTGAGAAATCAGCAAGTGAATTTGCATATAATTTAATCTGGACGATTACATAAATGTTAAATACATCACAAATGCAGTGTTACTCAACCGAGTTGTCCTTCAACGAACATGGATTTTCTTCTTCATCTTCTATTCTGGTTTGTTTTACAAAATGTCATAATGTTTTAACATCGGAAAGTCCTAAAGAAAGTGCTTCCTGACAGCACTTGAATGCGTTAAAAAAGCATAATGTAGAGAAATTGGTGTACAGAGGCGCGAAAAACTGCTGAAGAAAATATACCTATATCTGCAATAATGAAATCGCCAAATGCCTTCAGTGTAATTTTCTCCCATGTTGGTAATAAAAACATCGACGTATGTAATCATTCTCTTGGGTAATTAGCTATAATATCGCACGCAAGCAATTCTTTTTAATCGAAACATAGTATCTTAAAAACGGTAAGATATTTTAAGAACGGAATCCGGATAGTGCTATCTATAATCTCGCCCTTTTTTCACCAAGGGCGATACACGACACACGAAGCGATACACGATATTTTGCGCGAAACACGAAGCGAAAAAACGATATTTTGCGCGATACATGAAGCGACGCGCGAGAATGTACCACGAAATATCGCCCTTGTGTATGTTGCCCAAAAAGCGATATATCGTGATAAATACGCGTGTCGCTTCGTGTATCGCGCAAAATATCGTGTGTCGCTTCGTGTATCGCGCAAAATATCGTGTTTCGCGTTCAAAGGGCGACACACGAAACACGAAGCGACACACAATATTTTGCGCGACACACGAAGCGATACATGATATTGTATTATTCGAATATCGCCCATATTATCCGAATTTCGTGTATCGCGGTCTAAATTTAGACCGCGACACACGACACACGAAACGATACTCGATATTTTGCTCGATACACGAAGCGACACGCGATATTTGTACTGTTCAAATATCGCTGTAATGATATCCCCTGTCGACTCTCGCGTTTTTTATGAAATCAGAGGGGACAAAAAGGGGATATTTTTACGTCATCAAGCATGTGCATCAAGCATTGACACAGCCATATTGATTATAAATGGTTAAAAATTATTGTAACACCGTTTGAAAAACGCTCATATATTTTACATGCCTGAATTACCGGTGTAAGTAAGCGATCAATCGTTTAATAACACGTTGCTTGTTTAATAGATAATTTGCATGATTAATTTCAAAATGGTTATGTATACGAAAGACAAAGGAACTTTTAACACCCCTTACCCCCGCACATAATTGGTTCATGTATACAAATAAGACACGGTATATGTGGCACTTACACATTAACATAACTTCTTCTTCGTTCCGTTTATTTCAATATGCACATTTTCACAACATGTGAAAAGAATGAGCAAATACAGTTTATATAAATAATAACAGAGTCATGTCATTTAGAGGAAACAACAGTAAATGACTACACCAAGGAGGGAATGTGAAAAACATAAAACACGCACAATTAAATATCGGCTAAACGTTGTTATTTATGGTAGAAATTGGACCAGCTTTATGAATAATAAGAAGATGTTGTAAGAAATCATACTTTATTTTAGCTTGGATTACTGAGTATTTGTTTGTATAGTAAAGTGATACCCTTTTTCATCGATTTACCAATGTAGTGTATTTTAACCGTTGTTCTCAATTACACATACTAGTTCCGAGTTTGAATTAAGTTTTCGAAAATCGACATATTCATGTTAATATTTTAAAAACACGTTCAGTCAGAATTTCATTTCATATTTAAAACGAAAACAGCTTACGGTAACACTGCCATTCCACATATATGTGCGTAATAATGCCAGTTTGTAGACCCGGAACATTTATGACAAACGTCATAGACATACATATAGGTCATTTTAATAAAGTTCATATATTAAAGCATTTTAGGATAATACATGTTTTCGAGGGCATGATCTTTTGCGGGCGCTCGAAAAATCCGTCGCCCTCGAAAACTCTGTTCCTGCCCGAGTGCTGCGCACTCGGGCAGGAACGGATTTTTCGAGGGCCTGCAGATGATCATGTTCGAAAAAATGTGTGTGTTTGCTATTTTTGCATAAACAAATCACACGTACCAAAATATATTTAAATAACATTGAAAACTATATGTCTTGTGCATTCGACATCGACAAAATAATTCGATTATTTCATAAGACGTCATACAGTTCAAGGTTGTGTTTTACATATGCCTCACTCGGTCATCATCAGAAATGACGAGGCTTTATCTTCGGATGGGCAGTTTTCGATTTAAAATGTGTTTAAATGGTGGATTAAAGCAAATTTGAAATGCAGCCGCGCAAAGTAAGAAATTAGGACTTATTGTATCGATATCGAATGGACAAGACATTTTGTTTTCAATGTTATTTTAATTTATGGATATAAAAACACATAAAGGGCTTAAACGGCACGTGAATCGCCTTTTTTATACACGATTTCTATCGTTCAAGCCTTCCTTTTGACAAGTTTCTGCACCCCATAAGAGGGCATTATAGATAGAATTTATGCAATCATGTTTTATTCATACCGTTTACCTTAAAAAGAATCCCGTTAAAATACGTGTTTGCATTTATGTATTACTAAACGATACTTTAACAGGCGTTGTTATCGTATGTTCATAATTCTCATTTCAACTCTTCAACTCCCAACCATTTCAACCCACATAAACAGTACTAGTAGTAGTATAAGTAGTAGTAGTAGTAGTAGTTGTAGTAGTAGTAGTATAAGAAGTAGAAGTAGTAAGAGTAGTAGTAGTAGTAGTAGTAGTAGTAGAAGTAGTAGTAGTAGTACTAGTAGTAGTAGTAGTAGTAGTAGTAGTAGCTGTTGTTGTTGTAGTAGAAGTAGCAGTATGAATTGAATAAATTAAAATCTTCAAACCAACTATATAAGAATCCGCACTTATATTTAGACTATATCATTTCTGCAATTTGCGAATCGGCCTTATGTATCATACGTTTTGCTTAATTTTACTTGTGTTTACATGTGTTTAAAAAAACTTAAACAATGCAAAGGCTGTATGCGTTTATATAACCCTACTGCGATAGAACATTTGATAAAAGTAACTTAAAGAACGCGCTTAAACCAAAAAAATACTATATTGTAATCGTGAACAAAATGCACAGTCATCGTTTCGTAAATTGGCCATGAAACATCGACATACTTAGTCTCACTCTCTCTCTTTCTAATTGACAAATTACAAATTAATCCCTGATATATCAATGTGCAAACAGTGATTTATTGCCTGTTATTGTGCGGGATAAGTTCTGACAATATTGGTCTACACATTCAAATATCCAGGAGGATTTGGCATTGATGATAAAAGGTTTACGGAAGCTTGCTTGACTTGGAACAAAAACAAATGTCTATTGAGAAATAAGCAACTGAAGTTGCATATAGTTAAATACGTTAATCATAAATGCAGTCTCACTCAACCCAGTTGTCCTGTTACGAACATGGATGTTCATCTACATCTTCTAAAAGTTTTGTTGTGTGTTCATAAAATAGAACTTGGTATTATACGTTATCGAAATAAATTCAAATAACTTAGTCATTTATGTAGAAATTGTATGATGCCCGAAGAGACAATAATATAAGATGTGCCATAAACATTTTGGAAATAAAGCGTTATTTCTGGTCCCATAAAAGTATCGTTTATTCATAACAATTGAAACGGTAATTCTCATGGGTAAAACAAAACCCTAGCATGTGATGGGTTTGGAACGTATGCCATTATTAAGTTCTTTTCACTAAATCTCTCGTGGGTTCCATTGTGGTAAATTATATCATCTCCAGACATCCACCGCCGTATATTTCTTTTTAGTATGAAAATTTTCAAATAACGAGATATGTGAAACAAGGACTATAAGCTTAAAAGCGTGGTTGTAACCAGAGCAGCTTTTTACAGGCTAGCACAATTATAAGATAGCAACACAATTGTTCAGTTTTAAAAACCCAAATGTTTTCTAATGCACTTACTTATTTATCAATTACGTAAGAAGTAAACGTAAGCATTTTGTTATGGGTTTCTCTATATTCCATGTAGGATCTTGTAGACATAACATAATTTATCCGAAACACTTTTAATTTAAGAACACTGCTATGATAAGGGTGTCTTTAAAAGCTTCATTATGATAGTTATATATGTTACATGTTGTTTAGTTCTCCGTGAAGTTATTTAGTTTTGTGTGATAAAATAGTCTTAACAAGCAGGACATTTACTTATATACCACTGAACTTAATCAATTAATGTGGTAATATGTATTAGGTTGTACAACTGTTGTAAAGAGCGGTAATTAAATTAATTTTTTGTTTAATTCCAGATTGAAGCTTACCACAATGCGTACTACATACATATGACACTGTTACTGTGTCATAAGCCAGTTACCTTAGTCATGGGTCTGGAGAAGAAAATGTTAATACCACGAATGTATGTTTACTAAATAATCCAGACTCATTAGCAAATAATGTACTTGCTTTGATTTTCCTACACATCAAGGTATACACTATCATTAATAGTTAATCACAATCGCGGTGTATTACGTTTTGTCAGCAATAAACCAATTAATTGCCGCTAAAATGTTATTGTGATTAAGTTTGAAAAGAGATAATTGGTTTTCACAAATTCAATCACAACAATTGTGTTATGTTTGCAGTGATCTGGTGTTTGCAGCAGAATGATATTAAATTATAGGATAGTAAATACTGTTAATAAGATAGTCGTGTGCTAAATTTCTGATCCTTTTACGGAAAGTTCCCCAGCTTTATTAATTGAAAATAGTTACATCAGACGTTGACAATAAGAACGACATCGCTGTTGCTTTGAATGATTTCAAATTCTGAAAATTACACAAAATACCTTGTGTTGATTGCTGGTCAATGTATTTTCAAAATGTCTATGGTACAGACATCCGTACTCTTAATGCTCTGTATATAAAGAAGAGGTCCCCATTGCATTTGGAATGAATATATTAATTCATTGTTCATTTCCTTCGCTATGAAATGAAACATGTCACATCAGAAGTCCTGTATATACAATCGTGTAGTTACCTGTGGTTTTATTACATTTATTTTGACCTACATTTAAAAATGTATTTTTTCTTAAATAATAACTTCTATTTGAAACACTGTCACAATATATTCATTTATTAGGCTTTATACCTTGCATATTTATTATCGTATGAAAACTTGCACAATGTATTGTGTTCAGCAATTGTAAAATCAAATAAAATATGAGTAAGATGATATGTATAAATCAATGTGTTATTTTTATAGCATTTGAAGTAACAGGAACATTTTGATACTTATAGCATGACAAAAACTTCCTTAATCTTAGTTGTAAACTGTGCATTGATGTTCTGTAATTAAGTCAAATCCCTATATTGTTAATAAGTCGCAAGTTACCGAATTATGCTTCGTCCATGTAGTATGTAATACTCCGATATTATTAAATGACATATACGTAAACATTTAAAGAAAAACGCTTCATTATTTTACGAGGGATGCTTTGCTGATTTCTTTAACATTTGTTTGAGGGTAACATTAATTTCTGAGAGGATACGAATTATCAAGGGTTTCAAAACATCGGTTCATACATTAATTTAAAATAAAAATCCTTTGCATACTTACCGACTCCTGATTAATTTGCCTTTTGCTAAAACGATTAATTGATATCATTGACTGGGAAGAGCATGCACCCGATGTTAATGGTATTCTGATTTTCAATCGAGTAAGATTATTATTATTAAACGAACCTTCGTATTGCACATTAAAAAACAATATTTTCAAAAGTTTGCATTGACACTGGCAAAAACATAAAGTCTTAATTTGTATTCACATTTGATATAATAGTTTGACGCTTAAAGAATGGAAATCAGGGCATTTATGCAGAAACAGCTAAAAACATCAGTTATTTTAGTTCTGGAAAATGAGATTGTTTTTTATGGTGTTAAACCTTTATATCAAATCCATATAAAGTTAGTATAAAATGTATTTTATCCTGCTATTTATTAGAAAGTTCATTGACCTCTGAAAAAAGAACTATATAGGGATACGTACTTTTAATTACACCATATCGTTTCTGATATGTGCTTAACGTGTACCCATGCAATTGGATGTGAGTTATTTTATTGTATATTGAAAAGCGTTCGCTTAATGCATGCGTTAAATTGTACTATGAAATCTGAACGGCGTCTTTGCCGTTTTTGTCGCACGTTTTGCTTATTTCTACTATTGTTGACATATATTTAAACAATCTTAAAGGCAAAGTGTTTTTTTAACATCCTGTGATATAAAACGAAAAATAATGTTGTTAATAAAACAACAGACGCTAATACTACTGAATATTAAACACATATATATTTAAAATTGCAATTGCTGAAAGAATGGGGAGTCATCTTATTCCAGATTGGTCTTATAACGATGTACCTAATCTCTCTCGTTAATGACCATTTGCAAAGTAATCCCGGCTATAGTAATTTGCATACAGTGATCTTTTGTCCGTTATTGTGCGGGATAAGTTCTGGCAATATTGATCTATACATTCAAATAGCCAGGAGACTTTGGACATTCTGATAAAAGGCTGACGGAAGCTAGTGTGACTTCGAACAAACGCAAATGTCTCTTGAGAAATCATTTAATGAAATGTCTTATAATTTAATACAGAAAAAGTTTAATAAATCACAAATGCAATTGTACTCAGCCGAGTTGTCCCTCAATAAAATCCAATATGGATCTTCTTCTCCTTCTATTTTTTTTTTGTTTGTTTACAAAACAATGTTACTTTTTTCATCGAAATGATATTGCTTCCTGAGAGCACTTGAATGCGTTTAAATACCATAATCGGGAACAATTTCTCTACAACGTTATCTAAACAATTTCGAATGACTGGAATAATCGATGACTTATTTTTGGGAGGAGAAAAATAATCTAGTGTTCTAGAACGCGTTCGATACCCAAAGAGAAATAACTGAAAATGTGCTATCATTATTTTTCAAATAAAGCAGTATGTCCGGTACTTTAAAAACACACATGGAAACATTGCTTATTCGAATTGGTATACAACAACTCAAGCATCGGAATGCATCGTATCATTAAAGTGATGGGTGTGCTTTTAAATAGGTCTTTGAAGTGTTACATGTGGGAAAATGTGATCCTTTCCTTATTTTTACGGCCTTTGATATTTACTCAAAATGAGCAACTTTACCGATGCATCTAAATTACAGTTGTTTTCACCGAGGACTATCATTTTATAAACGTGGTTGTAACCACAACTAACATGCTGTGCGCTAGCAAAATTGTAAAAAGGCAACATAGTTATTATATGTTATGTATCAAAATTGTCAAATAAAGTACTAAATGATATATCAAGTATCTTAGCAGTTACCGTAATCATGTTTTCTTTATATTTGCATATATGCTTTCGTAGACATTATACACATTTCTCAGAAAACCTTTATGCTGAAACAATTGCACTGATAATGATGCCTTTACTAATGCCATGTTTGACGTATTCGTCTTCGATGTTGCATAAAATGCATCATCCAGTGAAGTAATTTTGTATTGCTTCATACAAATGTTTTGATTTAGATAGAATATAATAATAAATACCTTTCTTACTTGCAATGTTGCAAACAATAGGGACGGAATAATTCACGTTGAGTAATTTGTTTCTTCTTCTAAATTTAACACCGGAATGTAATTTTGGCCAGATATATTAATTCATAAAATATTACAACAGATATAAAGCTCGGAAATTAAATAGCAACTTTTCGAAATGCAAGTGTGAAGCTTAATAAAAAATAAACTATACTGATGACATGTACTGTGTTGCTTATTGAATCAGGTTGTTTTGTCTTTTACAGATGATTAATATTGAGAATGTCAGCATGCTACTTGTAGTCGGATATTCACATACTGTAACCTTAATCACGGGCCTGACGAATTATATTGTATTATATTGTAAATCCACCAAAATAGCAGTTTTAATTGAGCAGGTTCATTAATAAATATGTACTTGCTTTGTTTTCACTTCACGTATATACGTGGCATTCGTTACACGAATGCATGTTTCTATATTTATTACAGTGATGAATCTATTTTATAGCAATATGGTACAATTGAATGTGAAATATAAGAAACCAGTTGATAACATATATGTGCTTGTCATTGTGAAATTAACGAGTTATGAACGATTCGAAGCCCGGACTTCTCACTACAAAGAGAAGTACAAGAACTACAAGTTCTCCAAACCACTTTGCAAAACACCCTAAGTTTGGTATTGTAACACATTTTATATTCCTACAAATTTATGTTGCTTAACTCAAATTATATCCGACACCTGCACTTTATCACACACAGTTAATCACTTCATCGGCGTATTACGTTTTGTCAGAAAAAAACAAACGAATAACAAAGGCAGGTAAAGTTCATTATAATTAATTGTGTATCGATATAATAGAATTGTATAAATGAAATCACAACACAATGCGCCATTTACGTATCGTTCTGACGTTCTGATGTTTTCAGCCGTGTGATAATTAATTATAGTTTTGTAGTTAATGTTAATAAGACAGTTGTGTGCTTAAATGGAGACGCTCCGATCCTATTACTGCAAATTCCTAGCTTTGTCATCTAAAAATAGTAATATCAGACAATGAAAATAAGAATAACGGTATCGCTGAAACGTATTAATATCAGATTAAACATTTAAACATTCGAAATTTGTTCAGCAAATGTAAAATCAATTTTCAAATGATATAAAGTATGGTTATTTAAATCAGCATGTTATTATAAAAGAAGTTTAATAACACGATTCCTTATTATCTTAGTTTTTAAATCTGTATTGATGAGACTTAGTTATACCCTTAGACTATTTTATGAAGTTACCGAATAATGCTTCTTTAATGTTATTATCCCAAAGACTGACCTGGTATATGCATACAGTTAACATTAAAAGTACATTCATTTTCATTAGACAAGGAAGTGTATGATGATTAGTTTTACACTTGTTTGAGGAATATAATGATCTACGAGAAGATAACAACCATCAAGGGTTTCGTGACATCGATTTAAAAGGGTGATTTAAACTAATAGATACCGCATATGTGGTGAATACAGGATAAATCGTGATCTGCGATCCAGAATTGGTGTTCACAGGGATGAAACAGCAGGTATCCGATTATAATTCAATTTGATTTACACTCCAGTCACGTTCTAATCAAACGCAATCTTATATTACACGTGTACACAAACATTTTCAAAAGTTATCAATGCAGTGGGACACATTTTAAGTGTCAATTTTTATTTATATGTTTGGCATCGGTTTAAAGCTTAGGTAAAACAAATGTAAGTATGATAGCTGAAAATAACCTTTTCTCCCCTGAAAAGTTTCAATTTTGAGTAATAGAGAGCAAGATTAATCATAAATCATGAGTAATTGCATTTTAATATTATATTTCGAGAAAAACATATGTTTTCGGATTGCACTGTTCTGATTCTTTCTGATTCCCAGCATGCTGCCAAACAAATCTAGATCTAACGAATATGGTTCTTATTGATGTACTCAGTGTGACACCTTTGGCTTGTATAACGTATATTAATTTCTTGTAATGAATGCATGTATGTAAGACTTTAAACTTCTGGCTGTTATAAGACTTGCACAGATGAGACACATTTCTGATGTGTTGTGATAACATAAGAAAGTAAAGATGTTTTACCAATATTGTCTAAGCTGAAGTAATGTATAATACTGTTTTTATTTTCAAATATAATGCACATATTTTCCTACTTGCCATACAATTCACATTTGAAAAAGAAGTATTTAAGGATACTTACTTTTCTTAACATTGTATGTGTAACGTAACGGGCAAATATCTGTGGTGAGAATTTAAAATAAGTATGACAGTATCGGATAACGAACGTTGACAAACATATGCTAAAGTCAGCAGAACGCTTCCAGTGGAAAATGCAACAGTATTTGACTTATCTCAACAAACCGCCAAGGTTGAATAAATAAGCCTTTCAAAGTCGATATAAACATCGAAATTATGGGTCATTACATTTATCTATGAATAGTCTATATAATAGTTTATGAAATAATACACACTTTACCATGGTAGCAAAGGGTTCCGACTTTGATTAAAAATCGGAATTAATTATATTGATAAAATGTAAAAACCACTTGTTCAAGCCACCGAAACATGTATTCATTCGTACATAATATCGATTAATTTGAAGACAGTGCTCATGTAATACTATATAAATGATTGCGAAAATGCCATTTGTTGTGTTTATAAGTTTTTACTTCGAACACGAAGATGAAAGTGTTTATATAATTATATAATACTTCTTATAACATGATATCATACATCTGTTGTGGATCTCACAGTTTTATATTTAGAAGCAACGTTGGTATGTGGTGTTTAATATAAAACGGACCATGTCTTATGTACAACGAGAGTTCAACCCGATTTCAGCTATGAAATAAATCCGAATCGTTTACATGTGAATCGCGGAGCAGGCCCGTAAGGGTGTATGTTTGATTATTAGACTTAAATATTTTACGAAATTGAAAACTAATGAATGTATCTAACAAATTATTATATTGTATGGACTTGTTTTATAGCAGAATAAAACTCAATCAACACTTCATCGGACTTGTGTATGCATTGTCACCCCATCGGACCATGCGTCATATAAGTAGCTATGTCTGTTTCATATTTCCGATACAATTGGACATTACTTTGATCAAAACCAAATTATTATATTTTGCCCTCCACAAACTGTATCCACTCAAAAATAATAAATATATGAACGGATTTTATGCGTCGCATTTTTCGCTCGGGTCACTTTCGTAAAAACAATGAACTGAGGACGTTTTCATGAGTCCAGTGCTCGATTAAAATATAACAGAACTTCGTGAATAAACAAGCAAAGACTCTAAACTGAGGAATAATATATACCAAAAGCTGCCATATTGAAGTCGCCCACTGAATACTCAGTTATGTTCTCCCATATTGGTAATAAAGTGTGCACGTACTTAATGTCTCTCTTAAACGACCAATTAAAAACTTATCCAGGGCATTGCAATTTGCAAACAGTAAGCCATTGGCCGTAATTGTCCCAGATAAGTTCAGACAATATTGATCAAAATGTCCATATAGCCCGGAGACTTCGGCATTCCTGTTATTAGGCTTATGGAAAACAGTTCGACGTCTCTTGAGAAATCTACAATTATATCGCATTTCAGCAATTCTTGTTCGTTTAATAAATAGTGTGTCACAATTTGGAGCGACAAAAATACAATTGCTAAAAAAAGGAAAAGTTGGTGGAGAAGTCAATCATTGTTACTCATTTTACTTGTTTGTAAACACATACTTTATAAATTTCCTCGTGTTGAGTTTTGGTTTTCCGGAATCTTTATTGCGAGCACAGTTAGGCATGTGAGTACCATACTCTAGCAAAATTGGAGTGGGAAGCATAAGTATCATGACTAGATCATTTCGATGGATTGTACATTAATCAAGAAACGTGAAGATATCCTTCGAGACATCATCTGAAAAGTGTTTTGTTTCTACCGATCAATATTGCTCAATAAGAACTATCAGAGTTGCGTAATCATGTGGGGATTATGGAAATGAAGGCAGACTGTCTCCTTTTATATTATTGTTTAAGTAAACTAACAAAAACAGCTCTCATTCACAGGGGTTTAAAATAACCCAATCATTGATGACTTTAGATTGCATTCTATTAATAAACGGTGAATGTTATGTAAAAAAGTATCATGTTGCTAAATTGTATAAACTCCAGACAAAAACGGCCTGTCATTTCTTTACATTATTACTAAGTTCAAATAATGCCACATTCTGGTTTCTAAATAATAGGTTCGTAAACGGGGTCGTTATTGACGTGTCTTTTCTCGCAGCAACTGCTGCCGAATAGCTTAATTGCAATACGGCAACACAATAATGCATGTTTATGTATCAAATTGCAATTAATCCGTTTCTAAAACTACAAATAACAAACTGTTCCAGAACATAACAATTTGCAAACAGTAGGCATTGGTCGTAATTGTTCTGGATAAATTCCGAAAATATTGATCAAAATGTTCGAATGTCCAGGAGCCTTTGGCATTTGTGGTATAAGGCAGATGGAAGAAAGTTTGGTTTGGATCAAAAGCAGATGTCTCTTGAGAAATCAGCAGTTAATGAGCATGCAATCTATTAATTTTCATTGAATAAATTGTTGCTGCAAAATTTAGAGCGAGGCAGATACAATTCTTAACAATTCAGTAAAATGAAAAAGTCAATCATTGATGACATGTTACAAAATTTATAATTTTTATAAACAAACACATTATTTATTTGTTCGTGTTGGGTTTTGTTTTTCCGGAATCTTTCCTGCAAGAGCAATTTCTGTTGAGTTTACCCTAATATAGAAGAATTGGTGTTGAACTGCATTATAATTACCAGAATGATTAGAGTATTCCGATGGTTTAAGAAGTAACAATGACATTGTCCGTCTATCCAGAAAATGTTGAGATATCAATACAAATTGCAGCGGAAAAATGTGTAAGATCTCCCCATAAATATCGCTTCACAGTGGTCTTTATTATCGTGTATGTGTATCGTATATGTGCCCATAGAAACTTGGCGCTAGCTGCCTTAACATTTAATAAGACAAGCATTCATGCGTATGTATACAACATTTACGAAGGATAAAACTGTAGAAGTGTAACGAATAGATTTTGAAGTCGTAGTATTTTAATTAGTAGTAAAATTAGGAGTAGAGGCAGTAGTTTACAGTAGTATTACTAATAGTAGTCCTGGTAGTAGTAGTAGTAGTAGAAATAATATAAGAAGTATTGTTAGATGTGTTGCTGTTGTATAGACACACGTATAAAAATAGAAGTAAAAGTAATAGCTGTATAAGTAGTAGGAGAGTTAAAAGTTGTAAAAGAGTTAGTAATAGCAGTATTCATGGTAACCGTATACGAAGAAGTGATAGTAGTTATATCAGTATTAGTCATAATATTGATGACATTTTATTATAGTAGTGTGCGAGCACCATGTTTATGTGAATTCATTATGTGGCTATTGCATTTAAATAAATTTTGCAAATATATCTGCATATTCTAACTACACCGTTCTGATTCACAGCATGTTAAACATTCTTTATTTGATGTAATTTAGTGCAAGAGATGTGTTCAGTTATACGCCATTTGCTTAAATTATCAATAATAATATATTAAGATGAATAAATATCACGAAAATCGTACTATTCTGGTGCTGTTCATGCTTTTTAAGACATGCTGCATGTCTGGAATTCTTAGATAACGTCGTAAAAAAGCAAACACGTTAACACATAATTGATCATAAGATATAAGATATATTTATTTATGTTAGTAAAGGAATGAATGTGTTCGTAGTAATCATAAGAAAAAAGATGAACGTCTTAAAAATAATTATATAAGGATACGTACATTATTAACGCAATATCTTATCGGCTATGCGCATTTCGTTTAAACTAAACAATTAAATCTGTTCATAATGAGATCCAGGGATTTTCCCAAAATACTTACCCCCAAATGAAAAAAGGCGTTTTTGTCTTATTTGGAAAACAATTCGTTTTTGCAACTGTCGTTAACATATGCCTTGTTATGACATGTCTTCGATATAAACTTAGAGAGAGATGCGAGAATGAAACATCAGACTTTAAAACTGCTAAAGGTTAAACAAAACAATAACAAAATGAGCTCGCCTTACGAATGCACAGTAATATAAGCCATTTTTGTAAATAAAGCATTTATTCAAAGAAACCTGTATAAATATTATTATGACTAATTGTGTTTAATTTATTACTCAAACTTGACTTCTTGCTCTTTTGTGGATTCGTTTTTGTTGTTTTGTTTGTTATAACTATACCATTGTTAAATAGAGTATTAATGCTGTACTCAAATTGTCCTTTACCTTTTCATGTATTTATACTTTATTTAACAACTTACGAAATTAAATTATGATCACATTTCATGCTTTCATATATGTTACTTTGTTACTATATCATGTATACTCATGGACTGTATGTCTATTGTTATCTTGAATACACCATTAAACCATTATAATCCAAAAAAGTCGACGTACTTAATCCATCATTAAAACGACAAATTAAACAATAATCCTGGATGTAGAAATTTGCATTTTCATAACTGTTTATGATTAGCTCTTCTAATACTGAGCTACACAAACACATATTCAGGGATGTAAGCAATCATAATAAAAGAATTACGGAAGCGAGCTTGACTTTCAAAAAAATCAAAGGACTCTTGAGATGTCAGTGAGTAAATGTGCATGCATGCAACACTTTTTGATGTATATAAATAATGCTACACTCTTTGGATTGAACACTATGTCAACGCAAAGTTTCATGTGAATAGAGCAAAGTTAAGTTAATCAACGACTCAATTGAGTTGTCCTTAAACGAATATGGATTTCCTTTGACATCTTGTATGTATGTTTTGTTTTCAATACGACAAAACTGTATTTCATCAACGATATATTGCTTCCTGACAAAATTGGAAGGCGTCTAAACATAATGTGGAGAAATTTCTGTAAGCCGTTCTCTTAAAAATTGCGAATGACAGGAATATGTGACGGCTTATTTTGAGGAGGAAAATATCCTTTCACCCTTTTCCTTTAATTTGGTCGATGTCCGTCCGAAGAGATACTTACATACATGTGCTGTGTTACTCCCCATTACGATAGCTCTAGAAGAAAAATTGCTCTATGATATAAACATTTTCGAAATGAAGCAGGTAGTATGCCTGGTCATATACAAGTAACGTTTGGACACATATATTGCGCTAACTCTCACGGGTGAACCTACCTCTAATCATTTGATGGCTTCGGAATGCATTCGATTTTTTAGTGGTAATAGTGCTGTTAATACACAGTTTCTCATGTGCTCCATGTTGGTAAATTCAATCATCTCCAGACACGGTCTGTCCTGTCTCTTAATAATACAACATTAAATGATAGACATATGTTTGCATCTTAATGACTCTAACATCTCCTGCGATATGAACCGCAAGTGAGATTTGAGAATTAAACTACACACGCTAATATTGTTGAAACATAAACAAATACATGTTCCATATTGAAATCACATGTTAAATGCACAGTAGTCTTCTTCCAGATCGGTCATAAAAAGTCAACGCACAAAATTTCTCTCTACAACGACCAATTACAAATTAATCTCGGATATAGCAATTTGCAAGCAGTGATATCTTGTTCGTTATTGCTGGGGATTAGCTCTGACAATATTGATATACACATTCAGATATTCAGAAGACTTTGAATTACATGATAATAGGCTAACGGCAGCTTTTTTGACTTGGATCAAAAGCAAATGTCTCTTGAGAAATCAGCGAATACATGTGGATATAGTTTAATGTGGACTAAAAGAAAACGGCTTAGTCAATCCCAAATAAAGTTGTACTCAACCAATTAGTCATTTTACGAACAAGGGTTTTCCGAAACCTCGTCTTTGGCTGTTTGGAATGTTTACAAAACAAAAACAACGAAACTGTATTTCATCTTTAATGCTGGACTGCACGATTTTGTCAAATATTTATGAATTTTTATAAAATGTATTAAAAATTAGTATACATATATTTCAATATAAATTAAAATAAAAGTTAAGAAGAACATGTGTCGAAAAATGCGAAATAAGCCAGATATTTAAATCTAAAATTGAAATTGGCTTCCAGCCGAATTCGCCAGCATATATATAATACATGTACAATGTGAATCTAAATTTAGTTTTAGTGCAGATTCGTTCATACGACACAAAGACACAATTTTGTTTCCTTACAAATACGAGTAAAAGTGTCGGCATCGGCTTTAACCAGCGCTAACTTGTCTTTGCTGCATTTTATGAAATTCGTCTTCAAAGTATAATTTTTATTGCNGTTTTGTATCTGTATCAACATAGAGGAACGCATCCTTATAAGCCAGTGTGTCCGATTAAATAAGTAAAGTGTGATGGAACATTCCAATGCGTTTAAAATTTTTATTTTAATTTTTGTAAAGAATGTTCACTTCGGTTGCATATTATGTTATTCTAAAATACCGCAATTTTGTTTTGATTGATAAGTTATATATATGTACTGATAATGTACAAATAAACCACTGGGATTGTATATGATGTTGGAATAAGATGTGTTTATTGAGAGCTCGCAATTGTGAGTGTCTTATACACTCTCATGAGCGATATATGCGGACTGATTGCATTATTTGCATATGCATTTGCCCTTAATCATTAATTTTAACTGCATTAATATTTACATGAAAATGCCGTTTTCTCCATAGCGCAATATACACTTGCGCTGTTGTACATTGTTTACGCGTATTTATAATTACTTATCATTAAGCCGTTGTTATGTACGGGTGTCCGCGTTTATTGCAATCACATGTACATGCAAACACATATGCTTTTAATTTTCATTATTGTACATTTTAATATAATGTTAAAGTGATACGAAAATAAATCGGGTTTTCTCGATATTAAACCAGACTATTTACCATAAAGCACATACAGCATTTATGGATATGTATACAGACTTATACACAATTTGGAACAACACCATTAACATCTAATTAAATAAATACACCTTATTATTAAATTTTCCTTATAAACATATATCAGCGATATTCAAGTCATGTACATTACTCCACAGTAATGTACTCCCAGATTGTTGAGTGACAAAACTTGGACGCAATTAATCCGTTTCTAAAACTACAAATAACAAACTGTTCCAGAAAATAACAATTTGCACACAGTAGGCATTGGTCGTAATTGTTCTGGATAACTTCTGAAAATATTGATCAAAATGCTCAAATGTCCAGGAGCCTTTGGCATTTGTGGTATAAGGCAGATAGAAGAAAGTTTGGTTTGGATCAAACGAATATGTCTCTTGAGAAATCAGCAGTAAATGAGCATGCAAGCTATTAATTTTCATTGAAAAAAATGTTGCTGCAAAATTTAGAGCGAGACAGATACAATTGTTAACAATTCAGTAAAGTGAAAAAGTCAATCATTGATGACATGTTACTAAATTTATATTTTTTATAAACAAACACATTATTTATTTGTTCGTGTTGGATTTTGTTTTTCCGGAATCTTTTCTGCGAGAGCAATTACTGATGATTTTACCCTAATATAGAAGAATTGGTGTTGAACTTCATTATAATTACCAGAATGATTTGAGTATTTCGATGGTTTAAGAAGTAAAAATGACATTGTCCGTCTATCCATAAATGTTGAGATATCCATACAAATCGCAGCGGATAAATGTGTGAGAGCTCCCCATAAATATCGCTTCACAGTGGTCTTTATTATGTGCCCATAGCAACTTGGCGCTAGCTGCCTTAACATTTAATAAGACAAGCATACATGAGTATGTATACAACATTTACGAAGGATAAAACTGTAAAAGTGTAACGAATAGATTTTGAAGTCGTAGTATTTTAATTAGTAGTAAAAGTAGTAGTAGAGGCAGTAGTTTGAAGCAGTATTACTAATAGTAGTCCTGGTAGTAGTAGTAGTAGAAATAATATAAGAAGTATTGTTAGATGTGTTGTTGTTGTAAAGCCACACGTATAAAAATAGAAGGAAAAGTAATAGCAGTATAAGTAGTAGGAGAGTTAGAAGTTGAAAAAGAGTTAGTAATAGCAGTATTCATGGTAACCGTATACGAAGAAGTGATAGTAGTTATTTCAGTATTAGTCATAATATTGATGACATTTTATTTATAGTAGTGTGAGAGCACCATGTTTATGTGAATTCAGTATGTGGCTATTGCATTTAAATGTATTTTGCAAATATATCTGCATATTCTAAATACACCGTTCTGATTCACAGCATGTTAAACATCCCGCATCTGATGTAAGTTAGTGTAAGAGATGTGTTCAGTTTTACGCCATTTGCTTAAATTATCAATAATAATTGATTAAGGTGAATAAATATCACGAAAATCGTACTATTCTGGTGCTGTTCATGCTTCTTCAGACATGCTGCATGTCTGGAATTCTTAGATAACGTCGTAAAAAAGCAAACACATGAACACATAATTGATCATTGGATATAAGATATATTTATTTATGTTAGTAAAGGAATGAATGTGTTCGTAGTAATCATAAGAAAATAGATGTAAGTCTAAAAATAATTATATAAGGATACGTACATTATTAACGCAATATCTTATTTGCTATGCGCAATTCGTATAAACTAAACAATTAAATCTGTTAATAATGAGATCCCGGGATTTTCCCAAAATACAATCCCCCAAATGAAAAAAGGCGTTTTTGTCTTATTTGGCAAACAATTCTCTTTTTTGCAATTGTCGTTAACATATGCCTTGTTATGACATGTCTTCGATATAAACATAGAGAGAGATGCGAGAATGAAACGTCAGACTTTAAAACTGCTAAAGGTTAAACAAAACAAAAGCAAAATGAACTCGCCTTACGAATGCACAGTAATATAATCCATTTTTGTAAATAAAGCATTTATTCAAAGAAACCTGTATAAATATTATTATCATTAATTGTGTTTAATTTATTACTCAAACTTGACTGCTTGCTCTTTTGTTGATTCTTTTTTGTTGTTTTGTATGTTATAACTATACCATTGTTAAATAGATTATTAATGCTGTACACAAATTGTCCTATACCTTTTCATGTATTTATACTTTATTTAACAACTTACGAAGTTAAATTATGATCACATTTCATGCTTTTATATATGTCAATTTGTTACTATATCATGTATACGACTTCGGAATGCATTCTATTATTAAGTGGCGAATGTTTGCTGTTAAATACGTTTCTCACGGGTTCCATGTCACGGGTTCCATGTCAAACTTGGTAAATTGTATTATTTCCATACATTCAAAGCCTGTCATTTATCTGAATTATGAAAAGGTTGAAATAATCACAGATGATTGTTGATCAGCGTGGTTTTTAAGTATAGATATGTATTTTGTGTAATACAATTGTATTAATTTGCGGGGAACATACAATTAAACCACTGGAATTTATTGATTATTGAAAAATGTTACGTAAAGTTGATTTTACAAACAAAAGGGGAAAAACAAGGAATGTTCAGCAATTCATTGCCTTTTTTAAGTTTAACGGAATTTAGTTTTGGCGAGGTGTATTTTTTTGTGCAACCTAGCAACTGCTTTAATACTCGGAAGCTTTTATTTCTCAATAAATGTTTGAAGCTTAAACCCATGCATACTTTACCTATGACACTGAACTATCAAGTCTTGCGGTTTGTAGATTCCAGATGAAACAATGACAAAATATGGGGAGAAGCAACGACTGCAACAATGGCGTAACTATTTCTAAATGTCTGGGAGAAGAATGAGGGGCCCAAGGAATGGACCCAGTCTCTGGTCAACCCCCTACCGAACAGAGACACCTCAAGTTGTGCGAGAATAGCCATCACAGCAAATTGATCTGCAACCGATTGAAAAAAGGCCAGGGAACAGGCTCCGTTCAAAGAAAGGCGTGACACGGTGGAACAGATTTGCAATTGCAGAGCCATCATTGAGAAATACCTGCTATACCAACGTGTTCTCTTTTATCATTGATATAAAAAATATAGTTCGACCCCGTGTGGCATTTTGCCGGTTCAGAGAGGATTCGACATTTGAAAAGAGCTGGTGCAAGTATTCCAAGAACGGAAATGACAGCAGCGCAATACTTCTTAATGGACAGAAGGGATACTTCGTCAGACGTTATTGTGCTTTGCATGAACGTTTTCTATCCACGTCCTGTTTAACCTTTTCTTTGAGAAGATAATGCAGGAAACCCGTCAAAACGACCACACCTAAATCTTTATCGGTGGAAGAACACTCTCCCATTTACGTGTGAACTCCCAGACTTCACCAACAGACTCTATGATAGAGAACGAGCATACTTGATGGTGGTTAGCACGGACAAAATTGCTGATCATGGTGAACAGCACGAACAACACCAGTGCAGACATCACCATGAACGGAAAGAAGCTGAAAGTAGTGACTTGCTTTAAATACTTTGGTGTGCCCTGTCCAATGATGGGACCAGTACCGCTGAAATCCGATTAAGATTTGCCATGGAAACCGCAGCGATGGCAAGGCGGAGCAGGTTGTGGACAAGCAGCTCCATCAGCTTCCCCATTAAGCACAGGCTAAAGAAGTCCATTGTATTATCCATCCTACTGTAGGGCTGCGCGACATGGATTCTTCATGTGGCTTTTGAATACAAGTGTCTCAAAAGACTGTACCGCATCACTTACATGGACCAAAAGACCAACCAGTGCGTCCGAATATGACAGCAACGCGTGGTGGCTCACAGAGCATCATACTGATGATCGTAATACGACGAAAGCTGGCTTGGTTTCGACACGTCACCAGATATATGCACGACTTTGATCCAGGGCTTGATAGAAATATGCAATATTTATATGTCAGAAGAATAGCTGCATGGATAATGTGAAAGAGTGGACGTCCCTCTCCATGTATTAGCTCTTAGCAGCCCGAAATAGACCTGACTGGTTTGAATCTCTGTGTCGTCGTCCCATATTCACGCCCTTCGAACAGAACGATCGAGGAAATGATGATTATGATGAAAATTATAATAATTGAACAAGTAAAAACCCGGACTTCGTTTAACAAGAGCAGGAGGTAAATTACTATAACTTTCAAAACCAAATTGCAACACACCTTAACTTTGGTATGTCGTACACATTTTATTTTCCTAAGATTTGATATTTCTCAATTGAAAGTATGCCCTATACTATATAAAAAAACTCAAAGTTGAGGCCCGTATTAATTATAATTAATCCAACAAATCAGCTTAAATGTCCTTTCTCATTAGTTTTGTGTAGATATAATAGGATTTCAGAAAAGTAATCACATTTAGGTATAGATCTGAAATTTCAGTAGCGTGTTAATTAATTATCGTAATAAGACAGTCGTGTGCTAAAATGATGCATCTCTGATCCTATTACTGCCAATTACCCAGCTTTGTCATCTAAAATAGTTACATTAGACGTTGACAATAAGAACGGCATCGCAGTAACGTTAATGAGTTCAGATTTTAAATGTAACAAAGTACTTCGTTTTGTTTCCTTAATATGGTGCTTTATTTTGATTATACTGTTTATGGTACAGACATATGAACTCTCACAACCAAGAAGGGGCAATTAATTTTACTTTGAATAAATCTAATGATATGTTGCTAATTCTGTAAAGATGCAACGTAATATGGCCCATCATTAGTTTTGTGTATACCCTCTTGTAAGTAATTTTGGTGTATTACTTATATTTTGGCATATATTTTATTACATATTTGTTCTTAGATTATCATTTTTATTTCCTGATACAATAGCTTAAAAGGAAGGAATATAGATTTCTCCATAGTAGTCCGAAACAAACTTCATAAAAGTTTCGTTTAAAAATTTGCATTAATATAATATAATTACTTTTGTTTTCCTATTCAGGGAATACTGTTTTAAATCGTAAGTTACTAAATTATGCTTGTTAATTGTAGCCTACACAAATCCAAAATAGTTAAATTGATAAGCAAAAAGACATATAACGTACTTATATCCAATATTAGACAAGACATTTGTTGATGATTAGTTTTACACTCTCTTAATGGATACATTAATGGTCTGTCGGTTAGAATTTTTATTATTTTAGTTTCGTTTTTCACGTTCAAAAATGTTCTGCCATATTTGTTTGATATTGTTACATTGCCAAAAAAACTAGTTATTATGTATCAAAGTGCGTATATATTTATAAACTTGATAGAATGATTTCGTGTGTGATATGAACACGCTGTATCTTAAAACGCTTTAGAGATAGATAGATAGATTTATTTCGATAATGAGCAACATAACCTAATACAACAACACATACATACATTAAAATTTAACAACGTTAAAAATATGTTATTAATGAAATGCTGTGTTATGAACCGTGTAACGCTTTGGCAACAATGTAGAAAAAGTATGGTTTAACGACAAAAGAAGCAACATTCCTAGACCAAAAAACACACGATGTTAACTGAGGAAGGTTATTAGAAGTCTCTAATTCCACGATTTCCGTATCGATTTGTGTTCCAGTAACATCTTTTGCTTGAATATTTATATTTATTTCCTACGATGAATTAATGTATGTAAGAATTAAAACTGTGGATGTGATCAAACGTGTTAAGATGGATTGCATGTCTATATTGTTCAGATAAAATAAGAAAATAAAGATATTTACACATGTTGTCTTAACTGATGAAATTTGTACTATTTGTAATATAAATTACTTATTTCACTTCTTATTATATTAAATACATTGCCGTTTTAAAAAGATTTAGTTTAATATTACATTATCCTATCAACTATGTGCGTATCATCGTACCCATGCAATTGGATATTACTTTAATCAATATTTTAATATTGTCTTTTCGATCCACAAAACGTATCCACACACAAATTTTAAGAAATGTAAAAGGGTTTTATGCTGATCATGTTTTGCTTCTTGGTAATATTGTCAAAACAAAGTTTAAATAAACTAAAAAAGAACAAGTTTTCATGAATTCAGTGCTCTATTAAAATAGTACAAAACTGCGTGAATAAAAAACAACATACGCGAAAACTGATGAAGATTTTTTATATAAATCTGCCATTTTGAGGTCACTTAATTACTTCCTAGTAATTTTCTCCCAGATTGGTAATAAACCGTGCAAGTAGTTCTCTCTTTCTCTATCTCTCTCTTTATAAAACAGCAAATTGTTAACTAATCTAGGACATAACAATTTGCAAAAAGTAAGCCATTGGTCGTAATTGTCCCAGATAAGTTCTGACAATATTGATAAAATTGTCCAAATATCCTCGAGATGTGGCATTCCTGGTACAGAGATAACGAAGGAAAGTATGACTCTGATAAAAAGCAGACGTCTCTTGAGAAATCAGCAATACACTCGTATGCAATAAATGGTCAAAATAGAGGGAGAAACATACAATATGTAAAAGGAAATTAAGTGAAAAAGTCAATCATTTAAAAAAGTAACTATTTTTTTTTTTCTTCTCCAAGTATTTTTCTTTCGGTATGTTTCTTACAAGCGTCGTTAGGCCTGTGATTGCCTTAATATATAACAATTGGTGTCAAACAGCATTGTTATTATCTGGTATGCTAGAACATTTAGATTTTTGAAAAAAAAATACAAATTACATTGTACATCTTTCTAGAATCGTCAAGATTTGCATAGCGACATTAATTGAAAGTAATAGGTATCCCCCCATCAATATGGCTCAATACGTATTTCGTTTGCCTGTGGATATTTCTTAAAAGCAGTTTATATTGTCCTTTAGTATTATCGTTATCAACGGCGTTATTCTCAGGGGTTCAATCTAACACAATCATTATATAGCGTGGGCATGCTTTTTTATTTAATGCGAATTGTGCTGTAGAATAAGTCTCTCGTCGGTTCCATGTTGATAAATTGTATCATCCCCAGACATATACGCCTGCCAATCCTCTTAATTATGACTAACTTAAAATAATGACAAATGCTGTTTTCTATATTAGCCGTTCTTGTAAGGGTTCTTTAATAACGTGTCTGCTCCCACCGCAAACTGCTACCGGTTGGCTTCAATGTAATAGGGCAAGGCAGCCAAGCATTTTATATACTAATATAGTATTTACCTTTGGAATTTATTTTATCTATATTTGCATATATAAACACATAAACATGAGACGTTGTTTATGATTACATTAATATAGTATGATGGGACGTTCATATGTTTTTAATATTGTGTATTTGAAACTTATTTTTACTTGCTTAACATATTGGGCGCTTCTTATATTGTATGTGAGTGCCAAAAGAATATAACATTTACCGTGAATATGTAAATACCATAAATAACCACGGAGATTGGCTACTAAATGTTGCGAAAGTTGCTTGTATAAACAATATGAACGGAATATATTTATATTAAGTTGATATGGCTGTCATAATGTATTACATTGTTACTTCCAAATATCAAATGCAAGTGTTCAGGTAGCATTTCAGAATTTCTCATTATTCTATTAATTTACAGACAAATCGTATTTATTGTGGTTAATATCAATTAAGGATATTTCGATAATCTGCAAACAGCAAAGAACGACACGATTTTTTTTATACATTTCCCGCTATATTCTACATAGCTGGAATGTAACCGAAAACAAATGCAGCTTAGTTATCCATTTTCCTTGTTGTATATCTGTAATAACGGGAAATGATGTGTAATGGAAGTATTGATACAAATACAAATACCAATACATAGCATTTATATAGCGCAATAATTATTTACATATGCTATTTCGCTTCACAATGACATATTAAGGTTTAAGACACACACATGTGAACAATTTACATTTCTGTTTAATAGCTTTAAAACAATCAGCATTTACTATTGCAGTTCATACAAATGCAGACTTCATATTAGTCCGACAGGTACGTTCATTGTAAGTAAAATTGTCCAAACAAATCTGGTAGATCGTCCCACCATTTTGGACCGACGACGGCAAGAGATCCATCAGCCAATTTTGTTCTTCGTCTATTTTCCAAAGGTATACTGAAGCTGTACCATAGATAACACGACATACAACAACCAAGACTTTAAACATCACCCTGGCTTTTACTGGAAGCCAGTGTAGCTGTCTAAGGATATCAGTGATGGGTTCTTCAAATCAAGCGTTCAAGACTAGTCGTGCTGCATGATTTTGGATTCGCTGTAGCTTCTTGATTTGATAAGCAGAAAACTTCCGTAAACAAAACATTGAAAAAGTCAATATGCGAATGAATAAGTCCATGAACTAATGGTGAAGTAGATTAAACATGAAACTATTGATAATATTGATCTGCAATGTGCTGCAGGATATCAATTATGCTAATACTATTGTGTCGTTCTAGATATTTCCCAGCTGTGTAGTCCGAAAATGTTGAAATCAGTCGTTGATATTAAATAAGAACACACTGGACATTATCTAAAAGGACTACACCTATATGATGTTGATGCTGTTTGATGATAATGGCGCTTTTTTCCGTTAATATTTTTACGGTGCATACGTCTTTAAATGTGCAGCATCAGAAATTTAGCCACTTCATTTCGTCTATTATTGCGCACTTTAGCATTTATGCTATTAGTTATTGTTTTGTGTAAAGGGCCTGTCACAACGGTGTGCGTATATGTCGACGCGTATGAGGACCTTCCGTGCATGAGACTGCATTGTGTTTGGGCCAGGAGTGCGTCCCTGTCCCTTTCCTAATTAACTAACTAGAGTCACGAAAGTTGGGACGAATTTCGAATTATATATGTAATTTCCAGCTGTTTAGTTGTTACTGAAAGATCTTAAATGAATGAGTGATCTTGTGTTTGGGGAAAAGCCGGAAGATCCGGAGGATACTTCACCTGTCCGGTATAGTGACCAACGGGGGGCGTTGCCACAGCGCTTGAACGGCTTTCTTAAAAAGTGTCAGAGCGCTGTGTAATCGCCACAAATAAGGTTTAATGGTTATTCTATGGCGCTCATGCCGAGTCCTCACAGCGTCTTTATAATCGCGTTCTTACAGCGTCCTTACAGCGTCCTTACAGCGTGTCTACAGCATGTCTACAGCGTGTCTACAGCGTTTCTACAGCGTGTCTACAGCGTGTCTACAGCGTGTCTACAGCGTCCTTACAGCGTGTCTACAGCGTCCTTACAGCGTGTCTACAGCGTGTTGGCGAGCAAAAAGTTCCGTTAGCGCGTACACGACTTACAACAGTTTGAAAATATGTAAAAATATAATCATGGTATCACCATTTTAGCACATGGTAATGTATTTGTTCATTGCATTTGCATAATATTCACTGATAAATAAACATAGTTTTAATTAACGTGACATGTTTCCGATCTCATAAATGGTTCATATAAACTGTGTTTACCCTACCACTTTATTAATATATAGAAGGAAACTCCTGGTGAAATATACGCATGGGTTTTACATTACAGGTTTGTGTTTATTATACTGCCATGTACTTCCTTTCGACGGAATACTTTTTCCAGTTTAGTTAATCTTCGATGGAAGAAACACATCAATCATATGATACTTACTTTTACATATTAAAGGAATGTTTTTAACAAATTGTGAGTGCAGAAATCAATCGCGTGAAATGCCAAGCCAATTAAGAGTTTCAATTAAAAACATATAACATATGTGTGCTTTTTAGATGAATTATAATAATATACTTTGAATACTATAATTATGTATAATATGACCCGAATAAAGCCGGTGAGATGTAGTTTCAATTTTCTATAATACTTAAATATAAGAAAATCTGCGTGAATTAAAAACATGACACGCTACCACTGCTGCCGATAATTGTATCCGTATTAGCCTCCTATTTATAAACGTAACTGAAGGGTTAAAGAATGCAAACACATGTAGTTCTAAGTACTACTTATATATTAAGTAAAACAATAAAATATGAAACACATCTTCATTGTTGTATGGCATTCTAAACGCTTCTCAACAGTTTTGCACTCGGTAAAATAGTAAGCATTTCATTATAATGTTGTTTTAATTCATTCCAAACCACATCGCACCAAACGTAAACTTTGATATTTTAATATATTTCATAATTATATTTCATTTTAAGTGATTTTTTTGTTTCTAATAGCCAATTATGTCCTATACCTATAACATATCACATATAGTTTAGGGCCATATTACGTATTAGACCTAACAAAAAGCTTAAATGTCCTTTGTCATTAATTGTGTATAGAGATAATAGGATTTCAAAATGTAATCACAGCAGACTTTGTTCGCCACAGCGTGATAATTAATTATCTTAATAAGACAGCCATGTGCTAAAATAGTGATCCTCTGATCCTATTACTGGCATTTCCCAGCTTTGTTATCTGAAAATAGTAATATCAGACATTGACAATACGAACGGCATCGCCTTGTCGTTTATTGATATCAGATATAAAAAAGAAAATAGAAAAAGACCTTTTTGTTGTTTGCAGAAAAATGTGAGTTTTATTTTTTTACAGCCACAAGTTTTCGTACAGACATCCGTATTCTAAATGACTAGGGCATGCAATATAGTTACTACTTAGTTCTAGTTAATTTATTTTTACCATGTCAGTTTGCATTAATTCAATGGATCATTGCTTAATTCTTTCAATGCGCAATGAAGCATGTCATATATCCATTCATTCATATACACTGTTGGTAATTGTGGTTTATTTCTTATAATTTGATTTATATTTGAATACACAATTGTTCTTAAAATAACATTTTAATTTCTTGATGCGAAGTACATTTTTTATGAATTAGAATTTTATTTAAATAGAATTTAAACACTAGTTACATATTGGTCATACTAGCTTTAACATACTTCAAAATAATCGTATGTTAAAAATGTGAATAGAAGTTCCGCAACACGATATATACCTATACTGTGAATCATGTCTTAAAACATCCAATACATGTTTTTTCATTTAGCCTGTAATAATCGGAAAGTGTTACATGGCATGTGCAAAACATTAAAAGTACATAGATTCATTATTATAAGCTAGGAATGCTTTGCTGATTATTTTAACATTCGTTTGAAGGATACATAAATTTCTGTAAAGATAAGAATTATCAAGGGTTTGGAATCATCGTTTTGAAAAGGTGAATTAATATAATATTCACTGCGTATTTATCGCGTACAGGTTAATTCGTCTTACACTACCAATAGGTCTTGTTCATGGACTGCAAAATACTTCTCATTTAAAACGTGGTTGGAGTTTCACTCGAAACATATACGTTTCTATCGTTTGCAAAGTTTTGATTTTGAGCAATAGAGAGCAGCATGAATTAGCTCATGTTAATATTATATTTTTCCAATGCATCTATTTTCACATAACACTGTCCTGGTTTTTCTGATTCCTAACATTTTGTCTTACATTCCAACACATAATTAATATAGATGGTATTGATTTATTCAGTTTTACACCTTTTGCTTGAATTATTTGTTTTAATTACTAACGATGAATTGATATATGTAAGATTTTTAAGTTTTGATTGGAGTACAACTTGTGAAGATGAGTTGCTTATCTAAAGTGGTAAGATGCCACAAAAAGTTAGGTTGTTCACACATTTCATTTCAGCTGATCTAATATACACTTATTTTGTATTATATAATTAACTTATTTACCTTCGTATCAAAAAAATACATTGACGATTTAAAATATGTTTGTAAGGATACGCAATTGTATTGAGACATTATCTAATAAACTGTTTGTGTTTAAATTACCACTACAATTAAATATTATTTTAATGAAAACACAAATTTGCCTTGCGCTCTACACTACCTATCCACAAACGCCTACTTCGAATGTATACGATTGTTATGCCTCGCATGTTTTGCTTTTTGCCAATATTGTCCAAATAAAGTTAAAATGAAGAAGTTTGTATGATTCAAGTGCTCGATTAAATTATGACAGAACTGCACGAATAGAACAAAAGAGACGCGAAAACCGATGCAGATTATAAATATAAATCTTCCATACTGAAGTTGATTTATTAATCCACAATACTTTTTTCCGAGATTGGTAATAAAGCGCGGACGTAAGTAATCTCTAATCTATTTTAAACGATCAATTACAAACTAATCCAGGACATAGCAATTTGCAAACAGTAAACCCCTGGGCGTTATTGTTCTGGACAAGGTCTGACAATATTGATCACAATGTTCAAATACCCTCAAGACTGTGGCATTCCTGGTATAAGACTGATGGGAAGTTTGACTTGGATCAAAAGCAGACGTCTCTTGAGAAATCAGCTATTACATAGCTGGCTTTCCTGCAATTTTGATTCATTAAATAAATAGTTGATGAAAAAAATGTGGAGCGAAAAAGATAGAATTGTTCAAAAGACAATTATGTGAAACAAGAAAAAGCACACTGTAGTTCTTTCTTCGTGTTTGCTCTTGGTTTTGCAGAATGTTTCTAGCAAGTACAGATAGGCGTCTAATTACCCTAATCTATAACAATTGTTGTACGCTATTATTATTATGATCCGGAATACTAGATCATTGCGATGGCTTTAAAAGAAAAAAATGACATTCTCAATCTATCCAGAAACGTTAGGACATCTGTAGTGGAAAGCGCTTGGTATCACCGTAGCACTAAGCTCTATATGAACCATCGGTATTCATTTATTTTCTGGAAATTATGGAATTCAAGCAGTACATTTAGTCCTATAATATTATGGTTGATCCAAACCAAAGCAACCGAAACAAATTCTGAGTTTAAAATAACCCAACCACATGAGCTTCTGAATGTTTTCTATTATTTAACGTGGATTGCTGTAAAATAAGTCTCAGGCGGGTTCTATGCTGCTAAATTACATCATTACCGGAAATACGCGGCCTGTCATTTCTCTTAATTATGACTAACTTAAAATAATGACGAATGGCGGTTTCTAAATAAGAGGTTTTAGTACGGGGTCTTTAATAACGTGTCTGTACAGATAGAATTTCAGAAATATAATCACATCCAAATCCGTCATTAAAGTATTGGTCTTATGCTTAAAGCAGTGTGATATTTAGTTATATTTTTAAGACAGTCGTGTGCTAAAAGGGAGACAGTATGATCCTATTACTGCAAATTTCTCAGCTTTGCTATCTGAAAAAAGTTGCATCAGACGTTGACAATAAGAATGGCACCGTAGTAACGTTAAATGAGTTCAGATTTTATAATTAAAAAGGTACTTGGTGTTGTTTGCTAAAAAAACGTTGCTTTTCCTTTATTACATGGTTAATGGTACAGATATCCGTACTCTTAATTCCCAAACGAGGCAATAAAGCTAATACTCATTTCGAGTGTATGTATTTTGCGCATTTCAGTTTTAGTGAATTTAAAGAGCCAATGATGATTTCTCTCACTTGTGTCTATAATTATGGTTTATTTAATTTATTTTGAATATAGTTTTATACGTATTAGTTTTAAAATTGGCATTGCTATTTACCAATGCAATACATTGTAACATTATATTCATTTAAACTCCTTTTTAGTTTTCATACATTATGCAAACTTACAGTTTTATCTATGTTTTACAAATGTGCATTGATGTTCTGTAATTATATTATATCTCTATATTGTTAACAATGTAATTATCGTAAGTTATGGATTTATGTTCAACAACATTAAAAGTACATAGATTAATTACTTGACGAGGATTGCGTTGATGGTTAGTTAAACAATCTTTTGAGGGATACATCGATTTCGGAGAAGATAGGAATTATCAGGAGATTCGAATCATCTATTTGGAAATGATTATTTTCTTACGCGTTCACGATTTCTTGTTCATATACTGATAAAAGCACGTATACTATTAACATCGTTTTTTTCACTTGAGTCATGATATGTTTTACGAACCTTTATATTGTACAACATTTTTTAAATTCTGCAAGGCAAAGGAAAACATATTAAGCCTAAATTTGTATTCATATTTTTAAAATTAGTTTAAAGCTTAAAGACACTATGGAAATTGTGGTATGTATTCAGAAACATATTTGTTGTCTTTCTCAGTTATCAGTTTGTTATTAAGTCTATTAACATGTTTCTTTATTGTGATTAAATGGTAATTTATTGTGATAACGCTATTATTTAATGTGATAACACTAGAATGTTTCAACATTGGTGTTCAAGCGTTTAAAGTTACATCGTTTTACATCACACGCAAAACCATGTTATCAAATTTATAAATATATACCCAACGCAATACTAAATGCATAGTTTACTTAGGCGGTTTAACGAAATCAAGCACATACTTATGGTAGACCATCCATATCTTTAAACAAGGAGCGACACGACCAAAGTTCACAATCGACAGACCATTTGACATAAAGACTTGTGAAGAATAGTTGCGTGGTTGAAGTGTTTAGATAAAATAAGAAAGAAAGATATTATATGTACTATTTTTTATGAGAATTAACCCATTTTACTTGTATCACAATAAACGTTGGCGTTTCAAAAAAGAGTGTATAAGGACTGAATTATCTTATCAACTATCTGTGTATCATCTTCACCATACCAGTGTACATTATTTTCATTCATTCAAGACAATTAAAGGAATGTAAACGGCCTTTATGCCTCGCATGTTTTGTTTAGTGCCAATATTGGCAGAACAAAGTTAAGATAAACTTAAATGAGGAAGTTTCCACGGTTCCAGTGATCGATTTAAACAAGACAGAACTGCGTGAATACGACAACAGAGATTCAAAAACTGATGACGATATAAACATTAATCTGCCATATTGAAGTCGCCCGATGAATTCTCAGTATTTTTCTCCCAGATTGGCAATAAAGCGTGGACGTACTTAATCTTTCTTCAAAACACATAATTAGTAATTCATCTAGGACATTACAATTTTCAAACTGTAAACCCCTGGCGTAATTGTTCTGGATAAGTTCTGACAATATTGATCACAATGTCCAAATATACTGGACACTGTGGCATTGCTGCTATAAGGATGATGGAAGAAAGTTTGACTCGGATCAAAAGCAGACGCCTATTGAGAAATCAGCAATTACATGTCTTGCTTGCCATCAATTCTGTTTCATTTAATAAATATTTGATGAAAAATGTGTAGCGAAAAAGAAAGAATTGTTCAAAAGACAATTCAGTGAGAAAAAAAAGAAAACATACTGTAGTTCTTTCTTAGTCTTCGCTTTTGGTTTTCCGGAATGTTTCTAGCAAGCAAAGATAGGCGTGTAATTACCCTAATATAGGCCAATTGGTGTTAGACATCATAATTATTATCCGGATGACATGTCGGCAACATTTCGTTGGCTTTAGAATAATAAAATGACATTGTCCATCTAACCATAAACGTTAAGATACCCATACCCTTTCTAAAAACTCACATACTGGAACTAAACGACGAAGCAAATTATCAAGTGCTAACTACATCAGACACATACATGCGATTTCGTATTGCATTCATACAATATTTAAATTGAAACTCATTTGATTTGGTATTCCATGGCATATTCGAGGGAATTATTTTATACTCTGCAATTGAAATAACGAGCATTTATTGATATGTTTTATATTGCGTATGATAATGCCACGAGTATGTATGTAGCAGGATACGTGTATATTTTTTCAACGTTCATTGTAATCCAATTCATATTATAACAATATTGTATCAGTTAATGTTAAATACAAGCAAACAGTCAAAATCAAGCAGTCGACATTGTCTGTGATTCATAGTGTTGACTTAAAACCCGTACGGAACGAATAGAAACCCGTATTTCTTTTTTTGCCAGGAGCATAATGTCATACTCTCTATAATCCTGCGAACTGATATTTAAAAGTCTAATTATGTATGAAACTTATTAAATATCTCATATAGTTAAGCGTCGTATTGCTTATTGCTAGAATTAATCAGAAACAAGAGATGTGTTTGTCAGAAACACAATGCCCCATACTGCGCCGCTTTGACATAAAATTTCCATATATCATTTGGCATGTTTAGAAATTATGTCCCTCTTAAAGCTTATTACTTCCCTTGAATTGTGTTTTTTGACCTTTGACCTTGAAGGATGACATTGATCTTGACCTTTCACCACTCAAAATGTGCAGCTCCATGAGATTCACATGCATGCCAAATATCAAGTTATCTCAATATTGCAAACGTTATGGCCAATATTAAAGTTTTCGGACGCACAGACTGACAGACTGACGGACTGACGGAGAGTTTAACTGCTATATGTCACCTTACCGGGGGCATAAAAACACATCTTAAATGTTCTTTGTCATTAATTTTGAATAGAAGTGATAGTATTTCAGAAATATAATCACATCAAAATCCATCATTAAAGAATTGCTTTGCTGCTTGAAGCAGTGTGATAATTACTTATATTTATAAGACAGTCGTGTGCTCAAAGGGTGACCCTCTGATCCTAGTACTGTACATTTCCTATCTTTGATGTCTGAAAATAGTAACAGCAGACATTGGTTATAAGAACGGCATCACATTTACATTAAATAATTTGAGATTTTAATGATAAAACAAAGTATTTGGTGTCGTTTGCTGAACATATTATTTTGTTTTGATTACAATGTTTATGGTTTATGGAACAGACAGCCTTGCTCTAAATTCCCAGAAGATTTTTCAATGAAAAGAGTATATTCATTATTTTATTTTCTTTAATTATGCTTTATTTTGACAAGCACGATAATGGTACATGCATCAGTAATCGTAATTCCCAGAAGAGGCAAAAGAGCAACGGTTTGCTTCTAGTTACCCCACTTTGCGCATTTCAATTTGAATGAATCTAATGATTTATTTGTTTATTACTTTGAATATGCAGCGAACATGTCACATCATCAGTCATATACGTATATTTACTCGCGTATGTAATTGTGCTTTATCTGCTGACCAGGTCGAAAGCCTTAGTAAGGTCGATGAAGGCCAAGTAAAGAGGCATACCCTGTTCTCTGCACTTTTCTTGGAGTTGGCGTACAGTAAAGATCATGTCGGTGGTATGTCTGCCGGAGCGGAAACCACACTGAGACTCGGGGTAGATCCTTGCTGCAAGTGTCTGGAGACGGTTTAGGACTATGCGAGCAAAGACCTTTCCAACCACGCTCAGCAGGTTGATGCCTCTGTAGTTGTTACAGTCACTCCGGTCACCCTTGTTCTTGTAAAGGGTGACTATGGATGCATCTTGCATGTCTTGTGGCAATGCTCCTTCCTCCCAGCACAAAAGCAGAAGATCGTGCAGTGGCTGGAGTAGGGTGGTCTTCTCGCATTTGATGGCTTCAGGTGGGATGCCGTCACTTCCTGGGGCTTTGCCGCAGCTCAGCGAGTCGATTGCTTTGGCAAGTTCATCAACAGTGGGAGTGGCGTCCAGCTCTTCCATTACGGACAGGTCACTGATGGCGTTGATGGCGGATTCGGTGACAACAGTTACATTAGAGTAAAGCTCTGAGTAGTGCTCCACCCATCTCCTCATCTGGTGGTTGCGGTCAGTGATCGTCTCCCCAGTGGATGACTTGAGTGGAGCGGTCTTCTTGACTGTGGGGCCAACTGCATTTTAAATGCCATCGTACATGCCACGCACATTTCCACAGTCGGCTGAGCGCTGGATGTTCTCGCACAGCTGCAGCCAGAAGTCGTTGGCGCAGCGTCGGGCTATACGTTGGGCATTGCTTCGTGCCGTCCTCAAAGCTGAGAGCGTCTTCTCGCATGTTGACTTTCTGTAGGCGAGGAGAGCTGAGCGCTTGGTAGCAAGGACAGGTTCAAGTTCTTGGAGATTGGCGTTAAACCAGTCAGGATTCTTTCCCTCCTTCTTGCAAAAGGCGGCAATGGCGGCATCGTAAATGGTATCCCTGATGGACTTCCATCGTCCCATGGCATCCTGCTCCGGAAGGTCTTTGAGGGCATTCTCAAGGCTGTTAACAAATTCCTCCCTGCGCTGGCAGTCACCAATCCTGGCTATGTTGATACGAGGCCGACCTGGGGGTTTGGAGCGATGTAGCTTGCGGGGGAGGAATCTCATTCTGCTGCATACTAGGGCATGGTCTGAGTCACAGTCTGCACTGTGGTAGCTGCGTGTTCCTAGTACGCTGCTCAGCAGGGAGCGTCTAGTGATCACAAGGTCAAGTTGGTGCCACCTACGGGACCTGGAGTGCATCCATGACACCTTGTGCTGGGGTTTAGACTGGGAAAAGGTGTTCGTGATGCACAAGTCATGATAGGAGCAGAGCTCTAGTAACCTCTGTCCATTGTCGTTCATCTTCCCAGTGCCATAGTGTCCAATGCAAGACGACCATGACTGATGGTATGTTCCAACTCTGGCATTGAAGTCACCGAGGAGCAGAATAGGCTCAACCTTAGGGATCCCGCCAAGCAGACTGTCCAGCTGATCGTAGAAGGTGTCTTTGTCTTCATCAGAAGCGCCCAGAGTCGGTGCATAGACGCTGAAGATAGTGATGAGACCTGCAGCTGAGTTTAGACGAAGTGTAAGGATGCGCTCCGTGCCACCTGTGGGGGTTCGATGAAGGCGAGCAAGGTGTTCTTAACAGCAAAACCCACTCCATGTTGCCGTGGCTGTTCTGGCTCCCTCCCTTTCCAGAAGAAAGTGTAGTTTTCTTCCCTGAGGGAACCGCTAGATGATAATCTAGTTTCTTGGAGGGCGGCGATACAAATGTCCATTCTGGTGAGTTCTCTGTCGATGATGGCGGTCTTCCTAGAGTCATCAATGGTGAGCAAGTCATCAGAGATCCCAGGGCGCATTGTTCTCACATTCCAGCTTGCAAAACGAAGTGCTGGAGACTTCTTAGCATTTTTCTGTGTTTTTCCTGGTGCGTGGTTTCCATCCGCTTATCGTGAATACACACTGAGCTCCAAGCACGGATTCATGGGTTGTTGATTGTAAGTGCTAACTAATTTGAGATGATAATGTTCAAGTCTGGAAATCATTATTGGGCCATGAGATGAAAATTATGCATGCATAACAATTTAAATGTAATCTCTCTATATTATTATCTACTTAGATCCAGCTGTTATGTCGTGATTCAGTAATAAAGTGCGCACTTTGTACTAGTCGTTATAAACAAACAATTTGTTACAATGAGCTTGTATATTTTAACTGCTGAATAAATGTTGTTGTTGTTGTTGTTGTAATGAGCATCTTGAATATATTAACGGAAACATTATTATTTGATAACATTAGTCTCTGTCTCATATATTTCTTAAACTGCGAGAATTTGAAGTCGTGAATATTGTTTTGTAAACAATGCCATAACAATCGATTATTGTTTCGCAGGTGACACACAATTCTAGTTTAAGTCCATACATTTGCACCATACTTTAAGTCTAGTTGCACATTTGTAGTTTCTTTATTGCGAATTTTCATTGATAATTAAAAAAAATGGCATGCTTTTATTTTTTACCTAGATACATTTGTAATTGTATGTACGTTTTTGAAAGTGTCTTCCTAGCTGGATCATAATGGATTAATGTTGGTATGTGAAAGTAAATAATTCCGTTTGCTTTCAAACAATACAGAGTTGATTATAAAATGTTTCTTAATGACGCAGCTGAATGTAGCTGTTTAAAAAATGATCGAAACCAATTAAACTACTTGAAGCCAACTTTTTGTAGAACCGGATCGCTTATTAAGCAGTATGAAGCGGGTAAATCAAGCATAAAGACATTCCGAAATGTACAACTTTACTATTGAGTTTGTCATTTCATTCCTGCAATAAGTGTGAAATACCAAAAAGCCATTACATCTGCTGACAAAGATTTACTAAATTACTAACTGAAAAGCTCCACACTGTATATATAAGTACTGCTTTGAACTGTTACTATATTACAAATAAAAAATGCAAGAACCAATACATAAATATTACTATGATTTGTAATATTACTACTACTTATATTAATAATAATACTACTAATACTACTACTACGACAATACTAGTAGTAGTAGTAGTAGTAGTAGTAGTAGTAGTAGTAGTAGTAGTAGTAGTAGTACTAGTAGTAGTACTAGTAGTAGTACTAGTAGTAGTA